>CAUYUJ010014726.1:720884-890884 GCA_963575745.1 Prorocentrum cordatum
CTCAGGTGGGGCAGGGTTTGCCTGGGCAGGGCGCAGCGCTGCAGCCACGTTTGGCGGGGGCGTGTGCTGGCGCGGTTGCCAAGCACGCACGTTCGCATCACGCCATCCTTCAGGGCGCCCTGTCCTGCCACGGTTTGTTGCAGCCCCCTGGGCTGAAGCCGCAGGGGTTATCACTGCGGGATGGTTGCTGGGGGTGCCATCATGTCGGCCTGAGTAGTGGCCCCAGGCGCGCGTGGACCCTGGCACGGGCGAGGTGGCCCGTGGGGGGGCCTGCACGAGTGCACGCGGGTAGCCGATGACCGCTGGGTGCACCCTGGCGTGAGGGGCGTGGCCGTAGCTGGAGGCGGCTGCTCCAGCCGCCGTGGGCCTGGCGCCAATGGGGCCACGGTATAGGCGGCAGCCCCGCCGTAGGCCGTGCTGCCGCCTGTCGGGACTCGCGCGGGAGAGCGGTAGCGTGGCGTGCTCGGCTGTCCTGCGTCGCGTTGGTCGCGCTGCTGAATGCGCTGCTGGTGCCGTTGATATCGCTGCTGGTCGGCTCTCGAGAGGGGGCGGGTGTCGGGGAGGATGGTGGGCACGTCGGGCCGCTGCCAGCCCCGATAGACGTGCTCGAAGGCGTGGTCTGGGTAGGTCTCCCCTACGGGTGAGTATCGCCGCACATGCTCCAGGTAGTCGATGTTCTGCGGCTCGGAGATCGCCGTGATGTTTACAGCTCGCTGGTGCGCTGGTCCATAGAGGCAGAAACTACCACGGTTGCTGCGGTCGTGGTTTAGCTCGGCTTCGGTCGTGGCACGGCTCACCATGGCGTCGCAGAGTCGCATGTCATAGTCGAGAGCTTGAGGCCCAGGACCACCCTCGGCGTCCCAGTACAGTACCACATCTCGCCATCGGGTGCGGGTAGTGTGGATGCGCTCGGCGATCGACTCGCAGACAGTCCTGACCGTGACACGGTCCCTGTACATGTTGGTGATGGCTAGGGAGTAGGGTCGGCGGACCGTCTTGTTGAAGGTGAATTCCTCCTTGAGGGCCTGGTGGGGGCCGAAGAGCACGTAGCCTTCCCTCCAGAGAGGTTGGTCGGGGTACGGTTCTTCGGGCATCCCCGTTCCTGTGAACCCAGGTGGCCGCCTCGTGCCGTCAGGCAGTCCCTGCCTGGGGACGCGCCGCGGCCTCGGTGGGAAGTACCATTGACCCTGGTAACCTGCTTGGCCTGGTTGTGGAGGTTTCCCCCCGGGGCCTGAAGGCGCTCGGGGGGGTTCCTTGAGGTCGTGGTGGGCTGGCGCGTTGCCGTATTGGCGGGCAAGGATGTGCGGCGGCATCCCTGTGGCACGGACGTCGAGCAGGCGGTGTGGACTGGGGGGATGGGGGCACCTGCTGGACAGGCAGCATGTGTCGGAGTCCCTGTTGTCGGTGCTGTATGCACACGTCCAACTGTTGCAAGAGTAGTCCGTGGACCAGTCCATAAGTGTACGCAGTCCGCTGCGGGCACAGTCTGGGCACGTTGGTTGGCCCGAGGTGCCGAGCTGCGTGTTGCGGCGAGCCGCGCAGTACTGACAGCATTGGAATCGACACTGTAGGCAAGACCAGCGTCCTGGTAGAGGCGGGAGCGCATGCTCGTTTGTGCCTGGGTCGTCTGGGTGGGGTCGCGGGCGATCCCACAAGGGCCAGACGTCAGCAAACCAGGATTGGCCTGTTGTGCGGACAACCTCGGCGGGGAGGCGAGCGTCCTCGGCATGGCACCTGATCCACTGGGGCCCCATGTCCGCTGGTACCATGACGGTGCGCCAGGTGTCGTCCGCTTTGACGTGGACTTGGGTCGGTGCCAGAGCTTAGTAGTGGTGTCGCCGTGGTCGTGGTGGAGGATGACCCAGCCGTCCCGCCCCGCCACCGCAGGGTTAGTGACGCGATGGCCCATGACGGTCGTCCCCCACGGTAAGTAGGCGCCGTCGTGGTGATCACCAGGGTCAAGCCAGACCTCGATGCCAGGGGCATTGACACGGGCCCGCACATCACGGACGTGGTAGGCGAGGACGTGGTAGGCAGTCGGCTCCTCTTCCGTCTCAATGCGCTCCCACGTCTCGATGTCACTGTTGTCTGAGGTGGAGTTTCCGCCACTCTGTCGTGACGAACGGGAGGCGGATCGCCGTGGGCGGGCGTGGCCTCGGGCGAGGGCGGCGGCCGCGCTGATGAGGGAAGGCGTACGGCGTTCGTCGGCTCCTGATGTCGTCGATGAGCGGTCTGGACTGTGCGCCAGGGCTGCGCCTGACTTGTGAGTGCGCGGTGGGCCAGACGCGGCCCCAAGGCTGGAGCCGCTGGGGCGCGACTCGCGTGCGTCAGGATGCCCCCGCACGGGGACGGCTTGCAAGCCAGTGTACACCAGGTCGATGAGTGGTTTCGGGTCCAGCTGGAGCATGCGAAGCGAGACGCGTGGGCGGGGCTGGTTAGGGTCGTCCCTGGTGGCTGTTTCAGTGTCGTAGTGCTGTTTGGCCCATACTCGCGCTGCCTCTGGCGAGTATAGTGCCTGCGGCGGTGGCCACGCTGCCGCGATGACTAATCTGCGCCTGGTGCTAGCTTCCTGTCGTGAGCTTCAGCCGCCTCACGGAGATCTGGATGATCGTAGCCAGCGATGTGGAGGGCGTGCGCGCAGTCGCCCATGCCATAGGCATGTGGTAGGGCACGGCACCTGGAAGCAGCTTCTGTGGGGGCGCACCAGTCCATGCGGATGAGGAGGCTCAGGACCCGAGGGTAAATGAGACGCGCTCCGTGGGCCTCCCCTTTCACGACGGTGTGCCTGTTTTCCCCGCGCGGTGGTTGGGTGGCCTCGCACATCCAGAGTGCGATGGGTCCCCACGCGAGGGTGTCGTCTTCGAGACTGTAGGGCGGGTGGGGCGGCATTGCGTGCCACGCAGCCAGCGAAGGGTGCACGCTCACGTACGCGCGGCCAACGTTGGTGCCAGTGCGACCCTTCGCTTCACGGCGGGGGCCTGGCAAGAGGTGCCCTCCGCTGGCAGCAAGACGGGCCGCAAGGTCGCCGCGGGTCCCATGCCAGAAGACAGTGGGCGCGTCGGTGGTGGGTTGGCGGAGGTCCCACGTGAGGTAGGGGAAGATTGTCTCGCCTGAGTTCCCGCCCGAGTCTTCCAGCACCCAAGTGGGGCGGTTCGGGGGCCTCTGCATGATGTCAGTCCACGGCCCCAGCGCTTGGGGTGTTAGATCATGGGTAAAACGAGGATGGTCGTGGAGTCGCAGAGCGTCTTTGATGTCCTCTGTAGACACGCCACTGTTACCAAGCGCAAAGCCGTTTTGTTACAGGGCGTTGAGGATGCTCGTCGGCGGCACGGGGACCGCTGGGTCGCGCTGGATAGTGTTGCGTAAGTTGCGTGTCGGTGGCTTGAGGGCTGTGTAAGGCATACCAGGGCCTGAAGGCGCCTGGGGCCTGGCGGGTGATGCATAGCGTGCTCGCCGTCGTGGTGGTTGGGTGCCCGCGTCGGGAGAGGAACCACGAGCATCAGCATGTCGGAAGATGGACCACGGGCTAACGTGGGTGCACTCACGTGTTTCCCTTGCCTCGGTGTCGCTGCCGTGTGCTGTGGCATCCTCATTAGTCGGTAGATTACCGTATGCCGCGCCGCTTTTGGAGCCGTCTCGCGGGGACGGGCTGGTCGATCTTGGTGTGACAGACGAGGCTCGCGATACGGCGGCAGTGACTTCGACGATGGCGGCGGTGGTGGCGGTGGTGACATCGGCGACTGCGGCGGCAACTGCTGCGGCGTAGTGTTCCTGCAGCAGCGGGTGTCGGAGTGATTGCACGTGCTGGTCGTCGTGTTCGTCGGCAAGCGTGCACGGCATTGTGTATGTGGCCTCATCGCGCGGCCTCCTGCTCGGTTGGCAACAGCGGAGGCACCACTGGGCTGTGGATGAGTCCAGGGCCCGCGCACAGATGCGGGCTCCTACGTGTCCGACGGCTCCTTGGGCAAGGAGTTTGGCGCCGACGAGTAGAAGACCGCACACAACTCCACCCGTGGCAATAGCCCCGAGCTTGCCGCTGGCCCATTTCAGGACACCCCCGAGGCCGACCCCGACTGCGCTGGCTCCGCCCGAGACGCTATCTCTGTGTTTGACGCTGGTCCATTTGAGAGTGGCCCACAATGCGGACGTGACGTTGTATGTCGTTGTGCGTCGGGATGTGGTGGGCACGCGTGCTGGGGCCGCCCGCATTCCCAGCCCTAGTAGAGTTTATGTGTGTTATGTGTGTGTATTTGACACATGAGATTAATTTTGATATATTGTCTGCCCCTCAAACCCAGTGTTATGCCTTATCCAGCGTTCCACATTATTGTATCACGATGGCTGTAGCGTGGACCACTGTGTGTGCAGAGGCGAGCGCTGTGTCCTAGAATGAATTGTGTTTTGAGTTTCTTGCCCCGCCCCCCCCCCTCCCCCCGTCGCGCGCGCGGTCTTCGGCTGGGTGTGTGTGCTGGGGCTCGTGGAACCGCTGGCATCTAGGGTATCGTCATGATGTGGTCGTTGTCGATGTCGGCCTGCCAGTGATCAATGACACTGGGGTTGGAGTCAGTCACGTTAACACGGCAGACAGAGGTGCGGGGCGTGGTGCTGCCACCTGCGGTCTGGGGATGTCCAGGTCCAGCCAGTGCTGCAGCGGGGCTGAAGCCGCCACTGCGCGGGCTAGCATGAGCTGGCGATGCAGTGGCATGGCTTGTCGCGTCGGCGGCAGTGGCGCCTTCAGCGTCGTTGAGCTGTGCGCAGGGGTCGGCCTGGGCCGAGTTGTTGGGCGGACTGCTGTGCGACGAGGTGTGCCCTAAGTGGGGTTCACTGTCACGGTCACGCTGGGCCGTGTCGCCTGGTGGCGTCGTGCCGTCGCGATCCTGGGTTTCCATGTCGTCCTGGCTATCGTCCACATGGACCGAGCCCAGGGGTATGTTGCTGATATCGTCCGACGCGTGGAACGAGTCCAGGGGTGTGTCGCTGATGTCGCTGGCCGCGATGTGCTGGAGCAGCCATGATACGGGGTCGTCTGCGGCCTGATCACCCGTGGCGTGCTGGGCGAGGCCAGCTGGCGGTGGTGGGTTCAGCGGTTCCATCGGTGCCGCGGCGAGCTCCGCCTCGACAAGCGGCTGCATGTCTGGCGGGCGGTGCAGGATCGCATCCGCGAGGTACGCCAGGGCGTCTTGGCCGGGTGGAGGGAGGCCTCTTGGCAGCAAGGCGCGTGCCCGCGAGAGGTATGGCGGCAATGGTGCCGTGAAAGCCTCAGGGCCGACGGGCTGGGCACGAGCGCCCTGGCATTCCAGAAGAAGGCCAAAGTAGCGAGTGGGGTACTCGCGGCTGCCCTGGATACGAGTGAGGTTGCGGTTGGTGCGCTGTCTGTCGGGGCCTGCTCTGTGCCAGATGTCCTCGCACATGTCGAACGCGGTGCGCTGGCGCAGGGCGTCGGTTGTGTCCTCAGAGTCCTCCTGGAAGAGGTGATCGTACTGTGGCAGATGAAGCGTCGCCAGGATGTACGGGACGCAGTCCTCGAGCCATGCCCAGAACGCGTCCTGGTGGTCCTCACCTGGTGCCCACGCCGCAGCGCACGGTATGAGCCGGGCGCGGATCATCATCAGGTGCCAGAAAGCGGGGTCCTCCTCGGGTTCGCCCCTAGCGCACAGGGGGGTGGTGAGACCCGTGGGGCTATAGCGGGGCACGATAGCGGGGCTGAAGCCGCCACTGCGTGCCTGGCCTATATCAACGTCCCCGTCAAGGATCTGCTGCACCACGGTCGAGGCCACGCTGGGGGTGGTTTTCGATGCATGTGTCGTAGTTGGCAAGGGCGTGCATGCGCTCACGATGGCGCCCAGCGGTCCGTTGCCGCACGGACCCGCGGCTGCGGTGCTGTTCACGATCGGGTCCAAAATGGTGCAGTGATCGTACTTGTAGATGCTGTCATCGTAAAGGTAGGAAAGAGTCCCACGTTCAGCATGTCGCAGGAAAACCTCACCACCATGCTGGGGCGCACCGCCTGAAGACGGGTGTGCTCCAGCGAGCGAGGGGAGGGCCAGGCTGCAGGCAAGGCGCCGCATGATGGCGAGGCCTGGCGGGCGGCGCGAGCGATGAGCCAAAAGCTGCATGTCAGCACGCATCCTCAGATACCCCTGCCTGCTCATGTACATTGCAACAAACACGCCCACAGCAAGATGACGGGTGTCCCTACACCAGATAACTTGCTCGTGCTGCTGCCAAAACTGACATGATATGACAAGAAAGAGATACGACGCGAAGAGAGAAGAGATGCCTCTGAAGGCGCTTCCTCGGAGGGCTGAGGCAGGCTCTCTGAGGCACCTTCAATAGGGTTCCTGGGTGACCCGACCCTTGTCTTTGCTTTTGTCAGCCCCTGGGGGCCCCGCCCCTGGGGTGACCTGGCCTGGCTGGTCGATCCACCCGCAGACAACCACGGGATCGGCAACTGATGCAGCTTCCTCCTTCTTAGTTTCGAGAGTGGCCACCTGTGGCAGGTGGATGGTGCCCCCCGGGAGGTGCCCGAGGAGGGCCTGGATGTCGCCACGCAGTGCAGCGGCTTCGGTGGTTGCCGTCTGTTGCTGGGTGACGACGGTGGCAAGCCCGCGTTCCAAACCTGAAACGTGCTCCGTGAGTGTGGCCTGGGATGAGAGAACGCCCGCAAGCTGAACCTGCATGTTATCCACCGTGTTGGCAAGCAGCTCGTGCTGTTGTTCCATGTGTTGGATGCGGGTCGTGGCGGCATCGGGCAGTTTAGGGGCCGTTGCGAAGCGTTCGCCGAGGGTGTTAAGTTCGTGAGATGCCACGCTGAATTCATCACCTGATGAAAGGATCTCGACGTCGTCAGCGTCGCCTGGTACCTCGGCGGCTGTGGCAGCGTCCCCTTCCGTGTGGCCCCCGCCTTCAGCCGCCACCGTGCCAAGTTGCGGGTCATGCCCACCTGATCCTTGGACGGCCGTCTGCTCGGCAGCTCCATCCGTGCCGTGCGGGGGTGCAGAGGAGCTGCGGCCTGGGGCGCCGTGTGATCTTGCGTGCGGCGTGGCGTCGAGTTTCCCACTGGAGGATCGGTGGCGCTTGGCTAAAGGCTCCTCCTTGGGGATCAGGAGCGGTGCGACGCCCTTGCCTTTGGGCGTGGCAGTCATGAGGTCGTGGAGGTAAGGGCTCTGGGCCGCTTTGGTTAGGAGTGTGCCCGTGGCGGGGCTGAAGCCGCCACCACGGGCTGGCGGCGTCACAGGCTCTGTGATAGTGTAGGGGTGACAATGGTAACGTTGTCCCTCTTCGGCACCACCTCAGCCAACGGGGCCTCGGTGATGCTCCACGGGATGGGGCACCCTGCGACCTGTACCGTATATGTGGGTGGGGGGCGATGGGCGCGCACTAAGGCAAACTGAGCCGAAGTGGCTGGGTCCCAGGCGGTGTGGTAGACCTCACAGTCCCATTTGACGGACGGGCCCGTGAGAGTCTTAGCAAGCTGGGTCAGCGTGGCGCGGCGTGCCGCAATGCCAGTGATGCGGTATCGCGTCTTGGCGAGGGTGGCATCACAGCCACGGATGCTGACGGCAGCAGCCTTGGCGGCGTCTGACCCTCGTGCAACACGGATCCCCAATAAGCCTGACTTGCCGTGCCTGACGACTCCTAGGGCCTTGAAGTCCACCGACTTCTGGAACGCATCTGCCATCGTGATGGGTTGGTCCTCAGGGAACCAAACGGTCTGGTACTTGTCTGCAGTGGGCTCGTCTGCACCTACGTTGCTGAGATCGTAGGTGGCGCCGAGTTGCCCTGAACCCGCCAAGACCTTGTCAACCGCTTGAAGACTGACGCCGAAGGTGGCAGCCAGGGACCTCTTTCCGACGCCCGATCCATACCTGCCTAGGCTTTTGCAGGGTTCGAGGATGGTGACGGCTTTAAAGTTGCCGTGAAAGAGGGCCTTGAAGGTGTCCTGGAGCTGACTATCAAGCTCCTGACGGCGAGCGTCTTTCTTGGACTCCCTGTGCTTTTGGTTTTGGCGCGCCTTGTCCTGTGGGGCGGAGTCCCTTCGGAAAGGGCCCTTGGCGCGTGGGCCACCGTTCACGGGGGCACCTCCCGAGAACTGATCCTCGAAGGCCTGGTGCATGGACGGGACTGCGGCGATGGCCTCGGTTTCATGTATGGTCACCCGAATCCAGCATACGTGGTCGGCAAGATCGATGGTGGCGACGGCTACTTTTTCCGTGCAGGCGACTTCCTTAGTGCCCAGCTGGTACACGGTCACGGGGACGTGCGTGTGGACCACTTTGGGCGCCTTGGGGTGACGCTTCAGCACGGGGACGGCGAGCTCGGTACCGACGTAGTTATCGTTTTTTGGGCCCATGACAGCAATCGCAAGCTGACCCGTGGTGCGCTTACCCTGCTCGAGGTGGTGTTGCAGCAGCCTTTCACCGCTCTCGTAGTCGTGGAGGCTGATACTGGGCTTGTACGTCTTGCCGTCGTCAAGTGATGTGGGTTCGGCAAGGACTGGGACCTTCCAGAAGGCCGGGTCCAAGGCAATGAATTGGGCGTCCGCAGCCTGAAGACGTGCGGACGCAGCTGGTGGGTGTGATGTGTCACCACCAATGCGCTTAGGCGTGCTGCGCTGGTGGTGATCCAGCGTGTAGCTGATCTGGTTGGCGGCACACATGCGGATCAAGGCACTGCCGAGCTTCTTTGTGTTGGTCTTGTGCATGTCGTACGTGGCCTGAAGCTCGTCCGCGTTCAGCTCGGCAAGCTCATTGTATGCGGCCGTGGGGCGGTCGGACCCCGCTTGCTTGAAAGCTGCGATGCAGTCCTGCTTGCGTTGGAGGAGAGACCCTTCGGCAGCAGGACGCGAGCTCGGCGGCTGCTTGGAAGAGCGACGGCGCTCCGGCTTACCGGGGGCCATTGCGGCGGGCGCTCTGGTGGGGAGAGAGGTGACGCGAATCAGTAGGGTCCTGCTGGGGCCCCTCCGGTCTCGCGAGGCCTGGGGGTCTGACTCCGAGGCGGGGCGCTTCGCGTCGCGGCTGCGGTCTGAGTGCAGGGCACTCTCGAGCCGAGACTAGAGAGAGAGAGAGAGAGAGAGAGGGAGAGAGAGACAGAGAGAGAGAGAGAGAGAGAGAGAGAGAGAGAGAGAGAGAGAGGAAGAGGGACAGAGAGAGAGAGAGAGAGAGAGACCACACATGCCAGGCCGTCTGTGCCAGCGCCGACGCGCGCCGGCCTGGCGCGGGCCGCGCCGAGCATCGATGGCCATCCTCAGAGGCCACTCCTTCGCCAGCTCGTTCTTCTGGTTCGCCGAAAGCACCGCGTTTTCCGTTCGGTTTGCGGGCGTTTGGGCTTGTGAGGGCAGGTGATTTGGCTGGTAGCGAACCTCGGCGACGCCATCGTCGCCGCGGTCTTAAAATCCAGGCGCGCCGCGTCGTGCTCGACGGGCGCGCTCGGGTTGAAGCCGGGGCCGCAGACCAGGGTGTCGCGGAGCCAATGGCCTGGATCATGCGGCAGCACCTGCGGGGGCGGGCAATCTAAACGCAAGACGTGGCTGGCGCTCGTGACAGCAATAAACATCAACTAGTGCTGAGCAACAGCTTTTTTATAGCACTTATCCTAAGCGCCGCGTCCTTGTCCGCGGGGTCTATGGTCGGGTGCGGCCTGAACGACGCGCCAGCAGACGGCTTGAGGAAATCCCAGGCGCGCCCCAGGATTTCCGCGGTGACCTGGCAAACGCCCATCGTCGCATCGCCCCCGCCCCGTTATCCTCGAAGAATCCTGGCCGCGACGCGCCTCCCGCCGTGCGGCGAACCAGGGCGACGAAGGGCCGGGAATCGATCGAATCGCTGACGACGCCCCGCGGGCATCCCACGGTGAGATCTGGCGGTGTCAAGGCCGCTGACGCGAGGGGACCGACCGCTTGCAAGCGCAACCGTCAACTGGTTGCGCAGGAACCGCTCGCGCCCTCGGGCGCGCGCGGTGTGAGGGAGGACGCTGCGCGCTTGCGCCGACCCTGTGCAGGTCGACCCAGATGGTCTAACCCGCCCGCGAGAAGGGGGGGGGGGGGGGCAGGGGAGAAAGGGGGGGGGGGGGGGCAGGGCTCGGGGGCTGTATTGCCCTTTTCAGAAATATATGACACGTCCAAAGATGCACTCCGATGTATCATTAGGATAGAAACGGTTGTTTGCCCTGCTATGTCCCATGGTTTTGAGGGGCGCGAGATTGTCGACGCCCTGCCCAATCTGAACCTGGAGGTACTGCGCCTGCTCCAGCATCTGCGGCACCGCGGCCGCCGCGGCAGCCATGTCTGTGCGGCGCGGGGGGGGGGGGGGGGGGCGGGCGACGGGGGGCCGGGGTGTCGCCTTTGACCAGAAGCGGCTTGGGAAGGGGTCCTCTGAAGTTATACCCCAAAGCTGTCGCTATGCATGCTTGGCCCTTAGACGCGACATGTAACCGCGGAGCATTGATGCAAGAATGCGACTCCGCAAGCCTGTTCTGCCGCGTTCAGAAAGTTACGGTTGCGTGCGTGCATCTGATATGCGAACACTATTGTGCACGCGGCAGCGCGCCACATATGCACGAGGGACGCAATCGCAACGATAACCAGAGGCCCCAGCGACAAATCCCCGTCCCTGTTTGCAACCGACAGGGGCGCGGGCTAATATCCGCCCAGGTGTTCACATTAACACTTTCGAAGATTGTTCAATTTACGCAGCCCGAATTCAAAACCATATAGCACAGTCAATTGTGTCTTCCGCTAGCTCCGAGCCCGCGCCTCGGCCGAAGCGGCGGCGCGCGGCGCGGCACCCGAGCGATGGGCCCACGCGAATGCGAGGATTTGGTTGGTTGCCATCCGCATCGGGGACGACCTGGCGGCGGGGCGGTAGTCCGAGGGCGGCCTGGGCGCGGCGCTGCGTGAAACTCCGAGTGGTCGACCAATCCACCTTCTCGACCATTGCGTATCCAACGATGCGAGGCGACGTCAGCCGCGCGGCGCACGTCCGAACCAGAGGCGCAATCGCGCCCACCAAATCTCTGACATCGCCAGCATCGGCATCGGCCACTGGCAATCGGCATCGGCATTCGCTAGCATCGGCAATCGGTCGGTATGGCCGCTAGCATCGGCTTCGGCAATCGGGGCGATCGGCGGCGTGGACGCAGACGTCGCGCGCTGATCGCGACAGGGCAGGCGCCTGGTCGTTGCGTGAAAGGAGGGTGGCGTGCACCTTCATGTCCATGTACGCGCGGGCGATGATGGGGTCCATCGTTGGGCCCGCTGCGGCCAGGCGTGGCATGCGACGCCGCGCGTGACGACCATGTCGGCCGTCTTGCGGTACTCGATGAAGTAGGGCCACACGCACGCGGTGAAACTGTCCGGGAGGGGGGCGGGCGGGGGGGGGGGGGCGGTGGGGCGGGGCCGACCGAATGCGCGCCACCCACCCGCCCTTATCCCAGCCATCCTCGTTCTCGCCAGCTGCCAGGCGCAAAGACTGGGTATGCCCGATCTTGCGCCAGACGTGGTCTGGCGGCATGTCATTGCCGTGGGCGGGGTTCCAGATGTAGGCGTGCTCCAATGCCGCCATGGTGGGGGTGCGAGGGTGGGGTGTGGTGGTGGTGGTGGTGAGGGTTGCTGGTTTGACGCCTCGTTTTGAGTTCAAAGGACTGCGCTCGCATCGCCGGCGAGATAGCGGACGTGTTTCTGATCGACCAGAAGGTTCCGCTTCACAGCGTCCGAACAACGTTAACAAGTAAGGCTACGGCTCTTGGAACTATGTGGCTGAGGCACGTCGCCAATCACCCCGAGTCTGCGGCATGCGGTGGCCGCGGGACAGCACGACGTGATATAATGATGCCAATGCAAGAACAAGCAGGACGCGATGTACGGTGATCATGACGCGATGGCGAGGGAGGTGGCGGCGAGCTGGGTAGTCTTGCGTGCGTCGGCAATGGGGGTCCAGCACATCAACGTGACTTGGCACGCAGCGATGCGGTCGGCTACTGGCATGGCGGTAACGAGAACGCTGGCGAGCGCACTTATGGCAGCGGGCCCGAGGGCATCTCCCCCAAACACTAAAAACACAATGGGCGGTGCTACAGAGAAGAGCGGCGGCAACGCGTTGGACGCCAACGCGTGCATCGGTAACGACCATGTAGAACGATGACCGCAACATTGCGGACCCAGCGGCAGAGGCGGCAAGGGACATTGCGACGCCGCACGCGCTGCCGCGCCCCGCGCGGCATCGGTTCCGCGGGTCCGAGCGGGTCCATCCTCCATCGAAGAACTCACACATCACGGCGAACATGTCCTGGCAGCGCGCGGTCATGAAAATGGCCGATAACTCACTGACCTAACCAGACACCACAATAACAACTATGCATTGGATGGTGCGCGCAAGCTTCGTCTGACGTTGCCGACGGTGCCTTTGTTTCAAAGCGCATTTAACTTCCCAGCCGTGCCAGAACCGTTGGGGGGGGGGAGGGGGTGGGGGGGCTCTGGGCCTCGCGAGGGCAGCTTTCATTGCGGAACCGCACCCCTGGAACACTTGCGGATACTTTGGGGCATAAACACGTTCAGCCACATTCTCGCCTATCGGGGCCTGTGTCCCCCACCCCGCCCAGCAACTTGCGGTTTCGCGATCGAGGGCCCATCGCCGATCTATCGGCGATGCATCGCCGATCTCAAGTGCTGCGGGTCGCAGTTGACGCCCCCAGGGAGATCCCTCATTCGGCGGGGGCGCGCCCAGGGGTCTCTCGCTGTTTGCTTGAAGGTTTCGTCCCACAGGCCATGTATTGGTGTGTGTGTGTGGGGGTGCGTGCATGCGTGCGTGCGTGCGTGCGTGCGTGCGTTCGTGCGTGTGTGTGTGTGTGTGTGTGTGTGTGTGTGTGTGCTCCTGGGCCCGCGCTGCCGTTCCGCGCTCCCGCACCTCCTCTCTCGGCCCTGGGCCGCTTTCCTCCCTTCGCCCGTGGGTACTGGCCCCGCCGCTATCGTCCTCGGAGCCTCGCTCCTGCAGCTCTGTGCTGCTCTTGCCGCACCCCCGCATTTTGCATTGGAGCGGCGTCTCCTTTCCGGTGGCATTTCGCTGGTGTTCTTCGTCTCTATTCTTTTCTCATGCTGCCGCGCTGGGTAGGGCCCTCGGCTGGCGTGTCACGTCTTTGCCATCCACGCCCGGATGCGCTGTATGGCGCACCTCCTCAGCTCATGCCGCCGCGTCGGGCAAGGCCCTCGGCTGGCGTGTCACCTCCCTGCCATCTACGCCCGGACGTGCTGTGTGGCGGCAGGTGCGTTGATATCAAAAGCGATTCTTGAGTTCCCATCAACGTCCGCGAGCTTAGTACTTTTGCTGACTCCGCCTCGTCGCTGCGCGCGAAGCCGCTATCGCCAAACAGTGTGTGTGTGTGTGTGTGTGTGTGTGTGTGTGTGTGTGTGTGTGTGTGTGTGTCCCGCCCCCCCCCCCCGCCTGGGGCCTGGGCTGGTTCTGCCGCCCGCGCCCTGTCCCGCGCGCTTCCTCGCTTTGCATGGTTTTCAGGCCGACCCTTCCAGTGAGGCTGTCCGTCGCCGCCGGCTTGGGTGCCCTCGTGGCTTGTGTTACTTCGGCACCATGTGGCCCCTGGCGCTGCGTGCACACCTTCCCGCCAGCCTTTGCTGGGCACTGATTCCCCCAGCACGACCTGCTGCATGGCAGCCTGCCATGCCTGTTCCCCCCCCCCCCAGCTGCTGTCCCGCTGCTGCTGGCCCCCGCCCCCGGCGCCACCCCGCCGCCGCCTGGCCCTGCTCTGAGCGGGCCCGGCTTCCGTCTCCCTCCTGCCACCGCGGGGCGTTCCTCCTCTCTCCCCCGTGCATGCGGTTTGATTCGAATTTGTGTGTCTTACCAATGCTCGTCCGCCAGCGCAGTCACTCTGCCTAGTCGCCGACGAAAAAAGTGTGAGTGAGAGAGAGAGAGAGAGAAAGAAAGAGAGAGAGAGAGAGAGAGAGAGAAAAAAGAGAGAGAGAGAGAGAGAGGGCGCCCGCGCCAGCTGCTAGAGCAGGTAGACGGGACCGACGACTACTCGCCAGACCCCGAGATCATGGCCAAGATCGACAAGCTGATACAGGACATCCTGGCCGCCAGGAGGGCAGCCGAGGCGGCGGAGCGGAGGGCGAAAGAGGCGCGCCGCAGGCTGGAGCAGAGCGGTAACGAGGAGGAGCGGAAGGAGGCGGAGGCCGCCGTGGAGGAGGCTGATGAGGAGCTGGACCGGGCCAAGGACGACCTCGCCGACGCGAAGGCGGGCATTTCCACAGCGGAAGATAAGATGGACGACGGGGAGGACGACGGAGACGATGTCCCCGACGCCGACAGGCAGCAGGTCGCCGAGATGAAGGATTTGGTCAGTGAGCAGGACGACGCCATTGAGGAGGTCGAGGACGAGTTGCAGAAAACAAAAAAAGGCCTGCCGGAAGCACTGCCTACGGTCCGATTCGATGCGATTCCATTTGCCGGCTGGACCCTTGATTCCGATTCGGGTCGATTCATCGGCATCGGCTGGGGCCAGCCGGAGCTGGGCGCGGCGATCCGATTCGATTCGATTCGGGACGCTTCGATGGCTATCCGATGCGCTTCCGATCCAGCTCAGGCCTGGCATCCACGCCACCGCCACCGCCCGCCAACGCCTCTGCGAAGGTCCCGGCCTGTGTGCCCGAGAGGGAGGCCAAGGCGGAGTGCACCTGCGGGAACGAGACGTGCCACAGCGGGGAGCGGTGCTACATGGCCGGTGGCTGGGCCCCAGGGTCGTCCGGCGTAGGCCATTGCGCGACGGGCCCTCCGGCGTGCCTGGACGGCCAGATCTCGATGAAGGAGTCTATAAGCTTTAAGCTCTTGGGAGGTGGAGTTCAGCATCGGCGGTAGCATGGTATATCCCTGGTCGGAAACCATTTTCATCTGGCTGAGTTCCGCTCAATCCAGCTGAATCCCGGACTTTATCTGGCTTAATCTGGCCTTCTAATCTGGCTCAACAGCCCTTCATCGTTCTTACGAGTGACCTCCCAGAAATTGCCGCCTTCTGGCAGGGCTAGGATAAGTATAGATCGTTCCAGAGCGTTCTGGAACGCTCTGACAAGGCCGCGGCGTCCAATACATCCTCCAGAACCGCCCTGTCTCCGAGATTCCCAATTTATCGTGGTCAGATTTTTTCCCTGTCCTGGCCTCATCTTACATTCAAGACGGTGGGAACATCGGTCGGACCTAGGGCAGAATAACATCCTTCAAGGACATGAGACCCAGGTGAGGTGGGTGGGTCGCTTCGCTGGGCTCAGGAGTGGTTCTGGTTTTCGGGCCGTTCCTTAGATCTGTCGGGGAACCTGTGTTCGTGGCCGAGGCTCGCCGTGGCCAGAAAAGCCCCTGCGTTCCTTGCTCTAGCGTTCCTCATGGTAGCACGATGGCGGTGCGAAAGGAGTGCCAGTGCGGCAAGGGCGGCGCCGTGTGCCGCGCGAGGGAGATGTGCAGCCTGTCCGAGGGCACGTGCGCCGAGGTGGGCCTGTGCGTCGACGGGGGGGCGCCCTCCCCAGCTGCCCCGGGCCCGGCTCCGCCGCGCGCTCCGCCCGCCTGTGCCGCGCCCCGCGCTCCGCCCCGCCCCTCTCTCCCTGCCCCCCCCCCCTCCTGGCTGCCGCCTCCTCCTGGCTGCCCCTCCCCCCCTCCATCCCCCGCTCGCTCGCTCCTCGTCCATCTCCCCCTTCCCTGCCCCTCTCGCCTCCCCCTCTCGGCCCCTCCCCCTAGCCCCCACCCCCCGCTGCTCGAGGAAGTGGAGGGAGGTGCTCGGAAGAAGGGTCGCGGACGGGGGGTGGAGCAGCACCGTCGGGAGTCCAGCGGTCGGGAGACTAGCCAGCACAGACCGTCACAAGCCAGATGCATTCGGGGACGGTGCTTGCGATTGTTCTGGCAGGACACGTTACCAGTGAACAGGCCTTGCGAATGCAATTTTTGCAGCGCCTCGCCAGTTTATCGGGCGTACCGACGCCAGTGGAAAAGGATGGGGGGAGGTCGGGAGAGACGTGTGAGGGGCGGGGGGGGAGCACGGAAAGGATCGCCATAACATTTTGATTGCCAGCTTTGCTGCTGGTCTTGCTCCCTGGGGGTTATAAGGCGGCCCCTGAGCTGAGGCCTCTCGGATAACCAGGGCGCTGCAGACTGCCCGAAAGAGCGCCCCTCCCCCGCGCAAGTGTGGCACAGAACTCCCTTCGATAAGTACTCAGAACACGTCTCCCTCCCTGCTTCTGAGGCTGGTCACATCGCCTGCCGCGAGATTCAATGCGTTGAGGAAGTAACGAACCGAGCACCGCTCCTAGAGCCTAGATTGACAGTGCAGTATAGTCGTCGTCGCCGTGCGTCCTCGTCCTCGTCTTCGTCGGCGTGGTCGTTTGAGGAGCAGCGGTTGGCGTAGAATAGTAACCCCCTTTGCGATGCCACGTGGCGAGTTGAGAAGAGTAGTTTTTTTTGTGTGTTCCGTTTCCGGGCGTTGTCGAAGTGTGTGTTCCGCCTTGGCGCTGCCACGTGACGAGCAGACTAGAGTGGTGTTTTGGTTCTGCCCCCCTCGCGCTGCCACGTAACGGCTCGACTGGAGTATTTGCTGTCGTTCCGCTTTTTCTCCCCTTTTTCTCTCTTCTATCGCCCGATTGTTTCTTTTCGTCTTTTCTTTGTTTTGTTTGTTTTCTTTTTTTTTGTTATTATTGTCTTTTTTTTTTTTTTTTCTTTTTTTCTTCTTTGGTTTTGTTTTTTTTTCTTTTTTTTTTTTCTCTTCTTTCTTTTTCGTTTTTTTTTTTTTTGTTTTTTTCTTTTTTTTATGCTCTTTTTTGGTTTCTTTTTTTTTTTTTTTGTGTTTTTCTTGTTTTGTTTGTTTGTCGTTTTTTTTTTTTTCTTCCGTAGACCCTTTTTCGTTTGTTCTATTTTTTTTTTTGTTTTTTCTGTTTGTTTTTTTTTTTTTTTCTTCTTTATTTTTTTTGTTTTTTTCGTCGTTCCGCCCATTGGCGTTGCCACTTGACGTGTAGAGGAACGTAGTCGTTCCGCTTCGCCCCCTGGCGTTGCCATGTAGCGGCAGGTGTAGCATTTGGCATTTGCTTCCGTGCCCCCTGGCATTGCAGTTCGACGAGTAGAGCAGCAGGCAGCAGGCGTGTTTTCTTCCCACCTGCTGCGCTTCGGATTAACATTCGATCTATGTCGTGCCCACAGCCGGCAGAGGCCTCGGGCCCACCAGGAGCCATCTTTGTGAGGGTCGCCACAATTCGAAGGCCAAAGTGCCCGGCCCACAGCTGGCCCACAGAGCCGGCAGAGGTTTCCGGCCCACCAGAAGGGGCGCCGTCCCTGTGAGGGCCGCCACATTCTTCGAGGTCCAAAGCGCTGGGCCCACAGCTGGCCCACGGAGCCAGGAGTCTCCGATAAAGCAATTCGCAATGCCAGGTAAGAACGCGTCATGTTCAAGCATGTTTAGGGTTAGCGACTTAATCGCAAAATGAGCAACGACGACCTGAGCAACGATATGCGGAACAGTAGCAACACCAGCAATGACTGCATCACCTAGGTAATGACAATAATGTCAGAACATAACAGCATGGTCAGCAACATAACAACACCATGAACAGCAAAGACGACATGAGCTGTAACTCAATCGTGGCCACGGCAACATATTAACCACACTAACAGCAACAACGACATGAACGCCAGCATGGATAGCAATGGCGATTTCAGCAGCAGTCACACTAGCGGCATCAGCAAAGTAGTAAGTAACGAGCAGCAGCCGTATCAGCAAAGTTGGCAGAGGCTTCCAACCACCAGTTCTTCTTTAATCGCTTCGCTCACTCCGCCGGCCCGTCTCGCATCACGGTGGCTGCATGGTGGTGTGCTCGTACTCATGGGAAACGGTGGGGCAGGCAGGATTGTCCTCGAGGAGATCTTTGGAGATGTGGCTCGCACCCTGTGGAAGAGCCGATCGACTGCACCAGAGGGCGCCAACATGGCTCAAGAGCTCTAGCAGAGTCTCGAACCTGATTTGTGTGTCAGAATCCTCATGTGCACTTCTTGGGGTCTCTTCGGAGGGCTCTCGGGAGCCTCAGGGCAGCAGTTTTGAGGCCTCAGGGGGGCCTGTTGGGGGCTTCTTGGGGGCCTCTTGGGGCTTCCTGGGCCTGTTGGGGGTCTTGGGGGCCTCTTTTGGAGCCTCTTGCGGGCCTCTTGGGGCCTCTTGTGGGGCTCGTGGGGGCCTCTTGGGGCTTCTTGGGCGCCTCTTGGGGCCGACAGTTCGAAATGTCTGTTCGGGCTCCCCCTCTGGGCCCCCTCTTGGGGCCATCCTGGGGCTGTCTTGGAGGCCTCTTGGGCCGTCTCAGGGCCATCTTGGGCCATTTGGGGGTCCTCTTGGAAGCTTTTTTGTGCCGTTTTGGAGCGATCTTGGGGCTTCTTTGGCCATCCAGGGCGGTCGGCAGCTCGGTAGGGCGGTACCGGCAACATCGCTTGAAAACCCACGCAAAATGAATATTTGTTTGCGTTTGCGGGGCCTCTCGAAGTCCTTTTGCAACCGTCCTGGAGCGTCTTGGGCGCTTCTTGGGCCGACTTCGGACAACCGTGGGCCATCTTGGAACGCTCTTGGCCTGAGGCCGTGGTGCGTGCCACCTTTTTGGCGCCTCATTGGGGCGTTCGGGGGTGGGGGCCCCAGGCCGCGCCTGGGAGTTCCTGCATATCTGAACCGATCTTGCCAGGAGCTTGCTGGGACCTTGCTGGGGTACTTTTCGTCCGCGGACCCCCAGGGGCCGCCACGCGCGTGCGAATTAGAATCATTCTTAAATTCTGAATGGGCAATGTTTGCACGTTTCTGACCCGTTGGGCCATTGAATTACCAGGTAAGAGCATTTCATGCTAACGCACATATGGATGTGCATACACACACATTTATATATATATACATATATATATATATATATATATTTATATGTGTGTATATATATATATATATGTATATCCGTAAGGGCTTCGCCCCCTGCCGCCTGCCCCCTCTCTCGGAGAATGGGCCATGGAAGAGCTAAGTCATGAGGCCTTGGCGCTGTCGTGAAGCAGTATCGAATCTTCATGCGAAGCCGAGTCGCAATCAGCAAAACCAACTGATCACAAGAAGGGTTACCACACCTGGCGATTGGTAAGACGTGTATGGTTTAAGGGCTTGGTTCCCACACCTTGCGATGAAAGGGCCGAGGGAGTTCTCGCAGTTTGGGTTACCACGCCTTGCGATGGATGTGCGTGATGGGTTCGAATTTCAGAAATGTAGCAAATCCCCTGTGTTTTTAGACCCTGACCCCGCGGATCTGCGTCAGGGGTGGCGCCGAATTTCAGAAATGTGGCAAATCCCATGTGTTTTTGGACCCTGACCCTGCAGATCTGCGTGAGGGGTGGCACCGAATTTCAGAAATGTGGCAAATCCCGTATGTTTTTGGACCCTGACCCCGCGGATCTGCGTGAGGGGTGGCACCGAATTTCAGAAATGTGGCAAATCCTGTATGTTTTTGGACCCTGACCTCGCGGATCTGCGTGAGGGGTGGCACCGAATTTCAGAAATGTGGCAAATCCCATTTGTTTTTGGACCCTGACCCCGCGGATCTGCGTGAGGGGTGGCACCGAATTTCAGAAATGTGGCAAATCCCGTATGTTTTTGGACCCTGACCCCGCGGATCTGCGTGAGGGGTGGCACCGAATTTCAGAAATGTGGCAAATCCCATGTGTTTTTGGACCCTGACCCCGCGGATCTGCGTGAGGGGTGGCACCGAATTTCAGAAATGTGGCAAATCCCCTTGTTTTTGGACCCATGGCAAATCCCCTGTGTTTTTGGACCCTGACCCCGCGGATCTGCGTGAGGGGTGTCGATTTCGAGCCCCCCCAGCAATTCAGACAACGCGCCCAGGGGACGCTGGAAAATCCTGTTTGGGCCTCCCCCCCCCTCGCGCGGTCAGTCAACTAGTTACAGTAACCAGCAAGAAGTCAACTAGTAACACTGGAAACTACAAGCTACAACTGGTACAGGAAACTGCGAACCCGTGCCTACAGCCTGGTGGCCCCACAAGGGGGCCGGCGGATATATATATATATATATATATATATGACACATACTACATACATATGTAACGTACATAGTTATATATAGGTGTGTACGTACACACATGTATAGACATGTGTGGGAGGGTACATGCTCTCCCGTGCTGGCGATTCATATTCGGTGTTGTGCTCAGGGCCCATGCAGGCCTGTCTTAGACCGTAGAATTTGGAGGCAGCCGACTCGTGAAGGTGTTCCTCGTATTCGGGCGGGCAATCTGCGCCGTTTCCTCGCCGTCGGTCTTCTCGTCGTTCTTCTCCCCCTTCCCTTTATGGCCCTGCTGCTTGATGTGGAGATGGGGGTGCTTGGATAGCGTGGTGTGGGGGATCTGGCTTGGATATGCTCTGTCGCTAGCCTCGGCGCTTCGGGGCCGACGCGTCCTGTCGATTTCTTCGCTGAGGCTGCTTTACAGTGCTTGCTTTTTCGGCGCCAGTGCAGAGTCTTTCAGCTTTCAGCCTCACTCAATGTTCAGCTAGTTGCCGTGCTGGCCTTGACTGACAGACTGTCAGCTTCATCAGCGTCGCAAGCCCAAATCCTTCCTTTTCTGCTGATCCTCTTTCTCCTCGGCCTCCCCGCCGCCTCCTGCTAACGCCCGCTTGGTCTCGTCATGGCGACGGGTGGCGTTCTACGGAGTGTATCGCTCGGGGGCAGGGCGGACATTTCGCCTGGCGTCATCGGCATTAGGGTGGCAGATCTGCGTCACGTGCGCGCAGCCCGCCTTTTCCTGCATCTCTCCGCCGGCTCGAGTTTCTACTCGCCCTCCCCTCCAGGATATCCCCCCCTTGGGGCGTCCGATCATTTCGGTTGAGAAAAGAATTTCTTGCTTCGTGGGAGACAAAGTGTCTTCGTTGGCCTCGCAATAAATCTCTCCTCGCTTGCCGACCGCCCCACTACGACCAATAGTTGAGTTGTCTAGTCTATACGTTCGCTCAGTAAGATCTGGGACGACATCCGCGCGGTGATGATCCGACGTAAACCCTACAAACTGGGTCCCGAGTCTCCGCATGAGGCCTCCAGGATGTTCCTTGTAGCCCCCTCTCCCCCTCATCTCTGCCTCCCCCCTCTCCTTCATCACTCCCCCCCCCAGGCCCTCGGCCCAGCTGGCGAAGCAGGAGCGAGGAGGAGGGAGAATTGGCAAAGGGACCAGGAGGGGCGGGAAGGGACGAGGAGGCACGACGAGGAGGCACGACGACGAGGAGGCACGACGACGAGGAGGAGGAGGAGGAGGAGGAGGAGGAGGAGGAGGAGGAGGAGGATCGGGGCGCGCGCGCGCGGGCCGAGGCAGCCCGGGGCCTGTGCGTCTGCGGTAGCACGCGGTGCCACAGCGGCGCGCCCGCGCGCGCTGCCTGCCCCCCCCCGCCCGCGCGCTCCGCCGCGGGCCGCCGCCACCGCTTGGGGAGGAGGGGAAGATGTGGAGGAGAAGGAGGTGGAGGTGGAGGAGCAGGAGGAGGAGGAGGCGGAGGTGGAGGAGGAGGGATGATGATGCTGATCATGATGATGATGATGATGATGATGATGATGATGATGATGATGATGATGATGATGATGATGATGATGATGATGATGATGATGGTGATGGTGATGTGATGGTGATGGTGAGGGTGAGGGTGAGGGTGATGGTGATGGTGATGGTGATGGTGATGGTGATGGTGATGGTGATGGTGATGGTGATGGTGATGGTGATGGTGATGGTGATGGTGATGGTGATGGTGATGGTGATGGTGATGGTGATGGTGATGGTGATGGTGATGGTGATGGCGATGATGGTGATGGTGATGATGCTGCTGATGATGATGGTGATGACGATGATGATGATGGTGATGGTGATGACGATGGTGATGGTGATGACGATGATGATGATGGTGATGGTGATGGTGATGATGATGGTGATGATGCTGTTGATGATGATGATGACCGACGATGGTCGGTGTTTATGATAAGGCTGCTGCTGCTGATGATAATGCAGATGCAGATGACGATGCAGAGGAATATGAAGATGAAGATGAAGATGATGATGATGCTGAATGTGACGAAGATGAGTATCATGATTATGCTGATACGAATGATGATGGTGGTGCTGATGATGGTGATGCTGATTATGATGGTGGTGGTGATGTGGATGATGATGCTGATCATGCTGATGATGATGAAGAGGAGGAGGAGGAGGAGGATGGTGTTGCTGATAGTGCTGATAGTGCTGATGCAGCTGATGATGATGGTGCTGATTGTTGATGGAGAAGAAGAAGCTTACGATGTCTCTGACGATGACTATGATGATGAGGATGATGATGACGACGATGACGATGACGATGACAATGACGATGATGATGCTGATGATGATGGATGATGATGATGATGAGGAGGAGGAGGAGGAGGATGGTGATGGTGATGCTGATGCTGATGCTGATGATGATGCTGCTGATGATGATTATGATGATGACGACGATGACGATGACGACGCCGAGGCTGTCGCTGTCCCCCTCCTGTGACCATTGTGTTTTCAAAGAAAGTGCTTCTCCTGGGACTCGCACCTTTTTTAAATAAGGGGAATTATTGCGGCTCAGATGTGGCTCTTGACCCCCGAGCTACAACAACAACAACGCCTCCCGCCTGCCACCTCCTCACAATGTATTCTGAAATCGTGCCTTTGCGCGGGATTTCGTCACACTTTATATTGGCAGCGCGCTCTCGCATGGGACTTCCTAACAGTTTTTTAGAGTCGCTTCGCTCATTCCGTCGGCCCATAATTGCGTGCCGTTGTTCGCGGTGAGGAGCTGCAGGGGCGGTGGCTGTATCAGGCTTTGCGTTCGGCATGTGAGGCTTCTTGGTGGCCGCTGGGGGAGTCTTGAACGCGTCGCGGGCCGTTTTGAAGCGTTTTGCCTATGGGGGCTCTTTCGGGAGGCCTCTTGGTGGCCTCGTGGGGACTCTCACACGCGTCGGGTCGTTGGCACCTGCTTGCGTGCTCGGGGGGGGGGGGGCATTTGGGGGGTATCCTGGGGCCGCTTGGGGGCCTTTTGGGGGGCTTCCTGAGGGCCTGTTGGGGGCGTCTTGGGGCCTCTTAGGGGCCTCTTGGGGATTCCTGGTGGCTTCTTAGGGCCGAGGGCTCGAAATGCTGATTCGTGTTCCCCCCCCCTGGGACCTCTCTTGGGGCGTTCTTGGGGCCTTCTTGAGCCGTCTTGGGGGCCTCTCGTGCCCTCTTGGGGCGGTCTTGGAGGCCTCGAAGGCCGTCTTGGGGTGTGGGGAAGCCGAAAAGGTGGAAACGACACAATCTCCCCAAACTTTAAGGGTAGCTCTTTGGGAGATGTTATAGTATCGGGAGCATAGCTCGCGCGCCGTTGCCTGTGGCTCAAGGCACGCGCGCCCTATTTGCCCGGACACTTACCTTAGTGTTCGCTATGTGCTGGAAAGACCGATACATCGATCTTATCCTATCATACCCGCCCATTCCCCATACTGAACCACCGCAGCAGAGGAATGGACGCTATCTGCCATTCGATTCCCATGGGAGCGGATACTATTTGAGTTACCAGGCTCACTTTCGACTTGGTAGCGGAGCTGGCCGCACTCTCGTGTGGTCAGCTCTTGCTCTTCTTAGCCTCGTACTCTTCGGCACGATCTTCGTGACCACCTACCACCCTGCGCTCTTACTCCCAGTACGTTTACGAGGATCTATCCAAGAACAAGAAGCGACACGAGAGGTACGACGTCTGGACAACGATATTGGTACCATATACGCTTCATCATTGCGCTACCACCAACCGCTCGGCAACGAGCCAAAAGCGCAATACTTGAAGCAGGGGCGGAGAGATCCGCCAGATAGAGCGCCTCGAAGACTCGACAAGGCGCTACCCCAGCGCGGCAACGCGCCTAATAACCGCCCTTATCTACACAGCCTTGGGCTGGTTATCTTCGCTATCATATGGTTCGCGCTGGGGGCAGCAATCGGACACATGCGTCGTGGAGACAACAGCACCGATGGGCAAACACATGGCCCATATTGGGACCCTCAAGGCAACGTACCTTTCCGCGAGTACGTTTATGAGGTCAACGCATGGCTCAACGTCACAAGCGGACGTATGACGCCACAGGCCCAAGCGGCCGCCATACAACGCGGCCTAGGTGGCCTAGCGAGGACACTCGCCATGAGGGTACCGCCTGACATCATAAATTATGGTGCTGACATCGATGGGGTCCACACTGACCCAGTGACCTACATCATGTTCCTCCTAAGCATGAAGTTCGAGCGCCTGGAAGATGAGCGCCAGCTCACTTCCGGCACACAACTCATCGACTTCCACGTGCCTCACGGGGAACGAATCGATGTCACCCTTACACGATTCGAAATGGCCCGACTTGAGGCACAGTCGGTGGGATTTGACCTTCCCAACTTCCAACTACTAACCACGATCTTGTTCCGCGCCTTAGGCGTCGGCAACCAGCGAGCCATGCAACTCTTACAGCCACTCAATCACCAAATGCCCCGAACACAACAACAGTATGATGAGTTGCTGGAGAGGATGCGTTCGATAGGCCACCTATCCGAACGGTCTCCTGGTAATATAGGATCTGTGTTTGGAAGGGGAAGGGGATCTGGTAGTGGAAATTTCTACACTACCTTGACTACTGAAGCCCAGCCTGGGAACGGGCCCTCAAGCATATGGGCTGATGATCCTGGAGAATCCACTGCTCTACTAGCAGGAGATCGATCACAACCAAGCTGGGCAACCAGCCCTCCTTCCAGAGAACCACAACCACACCGTTCCTTATGGGGTGAATCAAACCCCCTAACCGACGGTGTATCCACCTACTTGGGAGACGAGGATTTCGACTCCGGCACCGACACATATACTATATCATCAGACGGTGTTGAAGCTTTAGATTGGTCAGATATTATGAATATGGATAATGACAATCAGCGCGCTGAACATTTGTTCTGGTTATTACAACAGGCCAAACGAAGGTGGAGGGGGTTCGCACGAAAACCAGTGCGTCGTGTTAGAAGGAGGATACGGAGGAGTTTTAAGGGAAAAGGTAAAGGTAAGCGAGGTCGTCGGAGGTTGAACGGACGAGGCGTCGCGGCATTTCTCCAGAGGCTCTCAGATGAACAAAATGATGAGATATCCTTTGGGGGAAAGGGCCGTGGCAAGGGCCGTGGAGAGACCTCAGGAAAAGGCAAGGGTAGGCGGGGGAACCCGCGAGGTAGAGACGGCCAGGTTCTTAAATGCCATGAATGTGACAGTACCGACCATCTTGTGCGAGATTGTCCAGCGAAGGGAAATGGAAAGGGCAGGTCGACCGAAGTCCATTTTGGCTCAAGTGAACCATTCATTGAGTATCTGAGCCTCCAGGATTTTGAAGTCATGGAGCAGATATTTTACACTTGGGTCAGTTGCATGGACAACGCCGACGAGCTCGAGGCGTATGGTCATGGATTGTACGCGTACTACCTCGAGTACGTCCGCCGGTTCGTTATTGGCAATAACGAGCTCACTCCCGTGGATCACGGTGCGCTGAGAAACCAGCCTCTTTCTTTCTTCGACTGGATGTTCGGGAACCCAGGTAACATCATGGCTTACGAAAGCAGTGGCGAGGACATCACAGTAGAGGCCTCGCCTTCCGAGGTTGAACGCAACCTCCAACCTCCCCCCGAAATCCCGCCTGGAAACAGGCCTACTCTGATGGGGGGCTATCCCCAAACTACTGAAGACTTAATAGATATGGAGTCTCAGGCGTTCGTTCAAGCTTTCATTGCAGGTGAACCAGAGACCCCATTTATACCCCCTGGTTCGCTTGCCCCAGGCGAATACGGACCGCGCGCTCTCCTGCAGACCCTCACGAGGATGCATGAGATACTTATCACCGCGTATCCCGAGAGTCAAGAGCACATCAAAGCTGACAGCATGATACTGCAGGATACCGACGCCTGCGGTAGCTCAGAGTTGTTGTTGGCAGCTCTGACTCTCATTGACAGCGTGCATCCTGAGGACGTGCAGAGACACCTGATATACTCCCGCGGTAGATGGCGCAATGCTCTGGAAATGGCTATCGCCATGCGCGGTCATGATCTTCCTCCGCCAGGATGGGGTCTCCAGGCGGTGGGAATGTGGCCAAACCATACAGCCATGCGCAACATTGCCGGGCAGCCTGTGCTTGGCAACGAGCCTGAGCCGACAGCAGCGCCTCCTACCCCGGGGCAGCCGAGCGACGCACAGGCGCCGGCTATGCAGGGAAACCTGCCTACACCAGCTGCGCCAATGGCCATCATCATTGGTAGTTCTACATCAGAAGAAGAAGAAGGCGATGGTTGCGGACTAGATGAGGATGAAGTTACAATCCTCATGATGGAAGTTAATGGTGAGGAAGAGGTTGACTTCGATCCTGACGAGTCTGAATCATCATCACCATCGGCACAAGCGCCATTTGCGCCAAGCTCCAGCCAGCAGGGAAACCTGCCTCCGTCGGATGATCCACCTGGGATCGCACAGGGGCCTCCGCAGGCGCCTCCACCGGTTACCGCTCAGGCTGCTTCGGCAGCCTCTTCTGATGAGAACACCAGAAGGTCTCGTTCCCATACGCGCGTCAGAGGAGAGCCACATCCACAGGCTCGGCTTCCTCGTGAGTGGAGGCAGGCTGGCCCGAAAGAACACGCTCTCAGGAGAGGTGGCCAGCTGCTTCCGTATAATGACCCAAGACGCTGAAAAGGGGAACTCTCGGCCTTCGGCAAGGGCAACCCTGCCTATAGGGACACTGAGGGCAAGGCCATCCGCGGAGGATATCAGCTTGCAACAAACATCCGCCGCCCTGAAATTGAAGAAGTGCGGACTCAGCTGCGAAACATCATCGCGGCTCGCAAGCAGTATAGGCCACAAGCAGCTTGCGGACCTTGTTCCGAGCCGTTCCAGAACCGCAGGCCGGGATGCCCCGTTGGCAACAATGAAGGTCTGAGCCCCAACAGGGGCAAAACCCCTCATAAAGAGGGCCATCCGCAACTTATCCCGATGACACAGGACGAGATCGCAGAAGTGAATCGCCGTCTCGGGATCCTGGGCCACTTGGATCCGAAAGACGAAGAGGATGAACCTCCTACGGCTCCAAGGGGACTGGTGCCCATGACCCAGGAAGAAAAAGACGCGCTCTTTAGTCTTCCTGGAATGCGAGGAAACTCGCCCGGCGTTTCGAGTCAGTCCCAGCAACCAGAACTGACGTCCAAGGATGAACAGAAGGCCCAACGTGTGGCGGAGGACGAGGAGCGCATGCGGATAGCAGACGAACGCGCGCGCGAGGCAACTCGCCAGATGTTGGAGGATTCCAACAAGATTTACATGAAGGGGGCTAGAAAACCCCCACTCCCACTACTTTCGAAGGCTAAGAGTGAAACCCCTGCACCGAAGTCGTCCTCGGATGCGAAACCGAAGGCGCACTCTCAGGACCCTGGGCCAGATGTGCAGATGGAGGTGCCTCGGTCTGCAACTCCGAGGCCGCCGATTGGCGCAACTCCTGCACAAGCGTCTGAGCCCGAGCAGCAACCTCAGGACCCTGTGGAGGAACGGAGACGCCCGCCTAGTCGCAGCAGCTCCATTGCGAAAAGGGCCGCAGCTTTCGAGCGCACCGGGTATGCCCCTGCGCCAGCTTCGCCGGTGGCGGCCCGTTCCAAAAGGTCCGACGAAGGTGCTGTGTCTAGGGGTGCCTGGGTGCCGACGATCAGGGGCAGCGCCAGTCGCGGATCACCGCGGGGAAACCCGCCAGGCGCCGCCGCTGCAGCTTCCTCCTCTTCAGGAGCCGCAGCCTCTTTAGCGACAGAGGCTCCTGTGCGGGGAAACCCGCCCGTGGATCAGCTGCACCACCCAGGTGACACGTCCTTCGCCAGTGGGACTCCGAGTGTGATCAGGGATAGACTTGCTCTGCGGAAGCTCCCACCGACACGCTCGGTGGATGAGGCTTTCATGAAGAAATGCAGACAAGCCAAAATCCTTCCTACATCCAATCACATTCTTAAGCAGCTGAGTAAAGCTCTCAGCAGGATATGCAGACATGCGCCTGACAGACCACACAATCCCGTGTGGGGCCTGGACTCCTTCGATGATCATGATGGTTGGGTTAACCTCGTGGAGCTCGTGAACGAATATCCATGGAGCACAGGAAAATCGAGACACGATGGGTATAATCCAAGACATGACGAGGCCAAAGTCATTAATGAGTACCTATATGGTCGCCCAGTTGACCAACTGGCAGCCATCATGATGGAAGTTGTTCATGTCCGTGAACCAGACGGAGAAGAAAAACAGCGCCTTCAGTTCAAGGTGTTGATGCGGGACTCCGGTGAGCCCGCTATCTTCATCCGCGCCTCTCAGGGGCATTCATGGACACTGAAAGCTCCATGGTCGCTGTACAACTATATCGTTCTATGCGACCAACCTGCCGGGAGACCGGCCCCGTGCCCCGAAGTAGCCACGCATGGCACTCGGTGGCATGCCTTCGAAGGCATTATGTGGTACGGCTTGTCCTGTAGACCCGAGCACAACACGAAGAAACGGGGGACAGGCCGGTCACACATCCACTTCGTGCCGACGGTCCGCCGTCGTGCCGTGAACAGTGGGTGGGACCCAGACTCAGACATCATCATCTTCGTAGATTGGCACAAGGCATTAAGTTTTGTTGGTCTGATAACGGAGTCCTGTTGTCCGAGGGAAATAACGGTATCATCGAACCATACTACATCTCTCATGTAGAGGACCTTACCACGGGGAGGCATTGGCGTAATCCTGAGTTCATGGGGGATCGCCGGGCGCGAATCCCCCCCGCCGTGCTTTCAGCCCCTGGCAGGTGGACTGACGTTGGCAGTGCTAGCGTCAAATACCAGTGGTCCCGCGACCAAGAGGGCGTCGATCCTCCAATGGTATACCTCCACAGGGAGGTTGGGGACCACTACAGCCCCACCACGCTGGGAAACCAGCCCGAGGTCCATACAATCTTGATGATCACCGAGAGTGAGGCCGGGAGCGCGGCTCCAAGCCGTGCCCCAAGCCAAGGGCCTAGTGCCGTGTCTTGGCAGGCCATCAGCACCTCGGACCTGGACCAGATAGCGGCCGCGCTGAACCCTGACCAGGTAGAGCAACTGGCGGACAGGTTATATCAGCAGGACCCCTGGGCCGCAGGCCAGGGAGCAATGTCCGCCATGGCGACGCGAAATCGTCAGGCCATGCAGGGAAACCTGGCTATAAACGGACTTAGAGCTGAGATGCCTGAGCAGCGGGGAGACCCGCAGACGTTCGGCCGCATCTTTGGAGAACCTGCTCGGTTTGAACAAATGCAGGGAAGCCCCTCGCAGAGCATGCACACTCCGAGGGGCATGACTCCAATGGCCACACCACCTGCACAGTCTCCGTTCGGGACTCCTGGCCGCCCTGCCACAAACGGCACCCTCATGGAGAGGATTGCTGCGGCTAGGGCCGAGCATGGCACAGCTCTCCTGAACATGATGCCGCCCGGCACTCCAACGAGTCAGCAGGGAAACCTTCCCGGCGCACCAAGCCATCATCGGTCGTTTGCTGGGCAGACCACTGTAGCTGGTGTGCCTGATGACTACCGTGCCAGAGTGGCGGCCGCTGTGCAGCAGGTGCAGAGCCATAATCTGCCTCACCCAAGTGGTCAGAGGTGGAGGCCGGCCTGGTCCTGGGAGCCTGAGGGTCCCAACCCAAGGGATCCTGCTCGGCAACGAGCCTTCATCCCAGCGTTCAATGCTCACCCGAGCATGGCCCAGGGCCAGAGGCCGCCGCCTGCGCACATGAATCCGCCATTGTACCCTGATGGGTCCAGAGTTCCGAACAAGTTTGTTCGCGAATTGGCGGATCAGCTCCACAGCCTCACCAACGTGCGCTGCAGTGACCAATCTATGTATCCGCACATGGCCTTTATGCCTTCACCGACGACGCCAGATGTGGTTGTCCAGCCCACTGCCCATTCGATATCGTCTGGCAGTAGGGGCGTGCCTGATTATATCAGGCAGACATATCACACTCAACAGGCATGCTTCAGGAGAAGGCAGGCCGTGCAGAGTGTACGAGATCAGTCACGTGCAGCTGCACTTGAAGTTGTGAGAAACAGGGGCTCACCTTTGCGAGGAAACTCGCCCGCTGTGACTCCTACCACCACCATGCCAAATGCCGGAGTGCCGGAGGTGCTGGATCCAACAGGGACTCCCCCAGCAGCCCTCATGCCCTCCGAGACGGTATTGGAGAGACAGCGGCGGGTATATCCCAGGGCAGCAGATGTAGAGGTTTTCGCTGGGATGGAAGATACCTGTGCGGTATGCCTCGAAGAATTTCAGCCCAGGGAAAGTGTTTACCGTTTGAGGTGTAATCACTTGTTCCATGAAGGGTGCTGGAATTCAAATGTGGTGGGCCATGTCACAAATCAGCGCGAGGGAGATCCTCAGCAGCCACCATGTGCTATCTGCCGAGCACCTGGCATCATAGCGTCATCATTTCCGTGGACCGGCTCCTTCACTCAGACTCCTGAGCAAGCAGCGAGGGAGCTGCGGGAGTTGAGGAGCATGGTGGAGGAGATGACGGCTAGGATGCTAGATATGCAGACAGCGCAGCCCCAACAGCAGGGAAACCTGCCAGAGGAGGTAAGGCCGCCGATGGAGACGGGATATTTTGATCAGCTTATCCCGATGACGGCGCCTCAGCAGGGAAACCTGCCTAATACTCCTCAGATGTCTCCCCAGAGTGGAGGCGGGGCTGAGATGGCACTGGACCCTGACCAGCTGCGTGAGTTGCGTGTTCGACATTTCCAGAATTAGATGGATAATGCGCACGCAACATTTATGCTGGATGCCGACAATCCTGAGACTGATAGTCCGTCGCTTGACATATCAGATTCCTCAGTGGCAACAGCAGCAACGGCAGCCAGGGCCGTCAACATCGCAGCGACGAACGAGGAGTTCGAGGAGTGGCTGCAATACCGGGATCACATCACGAATGAGGGGCTGCAGGACATTGCCCTTCACTCGTACCTGACGCTGACGAGGCGCACGACCCGCGAGCAGTATAAGAGCATGCGTGATGAGTATGCCAACTGGCGGGAGGAGCGTGGCGATCACGCCCAGCACGTGTCGTACTTCCAGTACGTCGACCTGGCGCGCATGGCCGAAAGCAGGTCGCATGCCAGTGTCGCGCGGGGTAACCCGCCAGGGAGTACGACTGGGCTGCGGGGAAACCCGCCTAACAGCACAGCCGACACTTCAGAAACGGTGCACATCAAGCAGCCGAGTAAGACGTTCTTGGATGATGGTGGAAATTCCATCCTCATCGATGTCGGCTCGAAGATCAATATCATGGGCGAGAACACGAGCCGCAAGTTCGTCCAGGCTGCCGAGGCGCATGGCCGTACTTGTACATTCGAGCCCCGCTCTCGTTTGAATATCAACGGAGTGGGAGAAGGGTCGGCCCCAGCGGATACCGTAGGCACATTTAGTATTGCCTGCGAGTACCAGGGGTCGGCCCAGCTCGATTCATACAAGACGAACATTGTGTCAGGCTGTGGCAAGGACCTGCCAGCCATCCTAGGCCTCGATAGTATGCAGGACAAACGCACGATCATCGTGCTTGAACGAGGCCAGGAGAAGCTGATATTCCCTGGTAAGGGGCAGGTCAAAATGGAGCTCCCTGAGGGCTCCAAGATCATGCCGACGACGAAGTTGCCGTCAGGGCATCTGTCGATCAGGTGTGATTGTTTTGGAGCTGCGGGGCAACCCGCCTCGAGCTCAAGCAGCACGTCATTCCAGACAGTGCTGACGGGCGAGCCGACCCCGGCGCAGGAGCGCGAGCAATTGCAGGGAAACCTGCCTCAGGGGTTGATGGAGACGCTCGCCAAGGCCACTATGCGAGGCGACAGCATCGACGATCTTGAGACGTTCGATTGCTTTGTTGCCAGGACACTGGCCCAGCATGGTGGAAGTGTACCCATGGACGCTGTACAGTCCCGCCGGAAGATAGTGATGGGATACACTAACCGTGAGCTGCAGACGGTCAGCGACGCTAGGTCCAAAGGCGTGCTGAAACAGCTGATGGATAATCCATCCATGCTGACAGCATTTGCGGAGCAATCCGCCTCTGAGGCCACGGCGCGCTGCAGTGCTGAGCTCCAGCATCTGAGGGAAGCCCAGATGCTGGCAGACATTGCAGGCACATCTTCTTTATCTTGAAGATGGCAGGGCGACGTCGCCCCCTCGTCGTCTTGCCTGTTGGCCGAAAAGCCGGGGGGTAACAAGGACAGCGGGGTAACCTGCCTTAGTAAGAGGGCTTTTGTCATTGAAGATACGAGAGAGGCTTGCGCCGACCTCCGCACCCGAGGTTATATCTGTGATCGTATTTCCCACAATGAGCTTATGACAAGCGTGGGCACAGATTACCTGGGTGCGGTGATCAGTGGAGATTACACTCTCATATGGATTAGTACCCCGGGTGACTGGTATGTACGAACTCCAGGAAATAGAGTGGCCCCACATTGGTCACGTATCCAGAACCTGTTGATAAAAGCCAAGAAACTCCGTATGCAAATCATAATATTTGGTCCCCCAGGATATGTTTGGAAGTTATCTCCAGTACGTGATACCCTGGAAGATCTTAAGTTGTCAGTAATACGGATGCGTTTGTGTCATTTCGGTATTCGGTTCAATATGCAAGACAGTACACCGAGTGGTACTTATATGCAGGTAGCGTCATCAATACCGATGAGCTCGAAGCTGTGGGCATGTACATGCAAACAGGCAATACCACAACATGTATTGGATTGGTACGGCCATACAGTACGGCATGCTGAATGGCGAGCTCAGACACGTACTACACTCATCCGTCATCTGAACGACAACATCCTGGGGAGCACCACCACGCACGGAAACGTTCCTGTATATTTAAACACTCATACACGTACGGACCACAACATCCGTCACTACGTGACGACCAACAAGGGAGGACCGAAATGGTCTGAAGTTATCCGACGTGTAACAATTAACCTGGATACCAATGCGGTTATTCAGGATATCTCAGTTACCGATCAACCAACAGGGTATGATTGGCATGCACCACTACCTGCAGGGGTTGCCAACATCAGCACTCGGTTGTATTGGCAACCCGAGGAACCGGTCTTGCTCGGAAACGAGCCTACTCAATCACCACAGAAACCTCGACGCGTCATCATAGATGACTGTTCTCTCCCCCTCCCGACTCTGGCGATTGACGCATGTACCCGCTCAACCACGACAATGGGCACGCAGACCGGCGAACAAGACGAGCAAGTTTTACCCGCAGAATCGCGTATCAAGCAGAAGGAAAGGCTCAAAGCCGAAAAGGAAGCAGGCATCAAGCCTCGCCGCATTAAAAAGCACGTTGAAGACGGAAACGATGATTGCGGCGACGACTTGTCAGGACTCGGACAGGATCTTATGGCAACCTGGAGTACTGACGTCCCTATTGAGCTGATAAGCTCCGATGAGGACGATGACCTGTTCCTTCCCTCCCCGCATCTATGCCCGACACACGCGCTAACATATACAGCATAGTTGCTACACTATGCTATGGTCATAACAACTGCGTGGATATGTTGGAGCTTTGTGGCGGTGAGGGTGGTATCTCAGAGCTTGCCTTCTCAAGGGGGCTCTCCTCAGGAGGCAATCTAGACAAGACTACATATGTCGACCTGGGAGACCCCTCGGTGCAGCGGGTTATAGATCATTACTTCGCTATATGCTACGTGCGAGTTGCCATGCTACAACCCAGTTGCCGCACCACAGGACCACCATCCTACTACAACTACAAAGTCAACTACAACACTTGGGAACAGCACCACAAAGAAGATTTACCACACATAACTTATTGTAGTAAAATTGCTGTAACCCAAGATGACGCTCGGAGGTGGTTTATACGCGAACAACCTACAGGAACATGGGTGGATGATATTTCCCCACGGAAGAAACTTGCCAACCGACCGCGCATGACAACCGTACGCATTGACCAATGTGCTACGGGACTCAAAGATACGGCTGGTGACTATTTTAAGAAGCCGACAAATATCACCAGCAACGACGAGACAATTCTTAAACTCTTTGAGCGTGTCAAGTGCAACGGTCAGCATGTGCACGCACAACCGTGCAATAAAGAGCTTTCACTGGCACAAAAATACACTCGACGACTGCAGTCTGCCTTCGTGGAAGCCGTCTATCTGGCGAAAGCCATTGACACTACGCGCGGAAACGCGCCTATAAGTACCGCACATGCTTACCCTGCAGACCTTCCCGATCAAGCTGAACCAGGCGAAGGTATGAGACGCATCGGTGATCGTATCATCCCAAAGGTGGCCACTTGCCCGGCGTGCATCGACAACGTCCGAAAGGACAGTCCTAGCCATAACAGAGACCCTACGCAGTGTAAATATCATGATCCCATCTCTGTATACTGGCCATGTCCCGCATGCCAGAGGGATCTTACGAGAAGCAAGGGTGTTAAGAACCACCTCGATACCGAACCTGGTAAATGTCGTTTTGCTGAACCATTTAAACTTCCAGACGATCACGACCCCGAAGGCAAAACCGTGCCAGCTTGGTGGAAACCCTTACCTAAACCGGGTGAGGGCCAAGCTTCAGCTTCAGGTGGCCGCCAAGGCGCACGCGCCAGGCCACCACGACCACGATCCTTCGGTAATGTCGATCCGACATCTGGTGCCAGCAGCTACGACATGCTACGAGACGCCCCCGAGCGTGGAAACACGCCTTCTGCGTCCTCTAGCGAAGCGCCACAGGTAGCGGCCCGTCGCGGCCGCCTACAAGGCGTGCCGCCACCTCCAGATGCAGTCAATACAGGGGACTCACTACGGAGAGCTACAAGGAACCCTCTTGCCTCTACCGGCTCTGGGGCTCCTCGACTACCCGACTGGACGAGATTCGACATCCAACACAGTCTACAGAGTCTCCGTAGTCACGAACCTCATGTCGTGAAAAAGGAACTCCGAAAACTGCATCTGCGATGGTATCATGCGAAGGAACCAAAGATGAGGCTAATCCTCGACAAAGTGGGGCTTGATAGCGTTCGACTGAACATGATCAAGGAAGTTTGCGATACCTGTCGGGAATGCAGAGCATGGGAACGTCCAGGAAACTCAACACTACCCTCGGTGAGCCTTCCTGGTAACTGGCTCGACGAAGGTGAAATGGACCTCATGTTCTACAAAAAAGGACCATATTGCATATTATGGATCGTTGTATTCGCCTGGCAGCAGGCCTAGAAATTTCCGACAGAGAACGTGGCGCTATCATTGACGCCTACCACTACTGCTGGATTGCCTATCACGGACCCTTCAAAGTCTTATACTCAGACGGAGAAGGCGCCCTGAATAACGATGCCGCTAAAGCCATGATGGCCGATGAGGGCACGGAACTTCGTATCCGAGCACCTGGCCAACACGCGACTTCAATTGAGTGACGAAACGGCATTCTCAGAGGCGTCTTCCACATGATTGAGGAAGAACTGAATAGACACAACATCCCTGTTGTATTCACTAGAGTATTGGCGGAAGGCATCTTCGTTACCAATGCTTTTACGTTCTATAACGGAGTATCGCCATACCAAGCACACACAGGACGTCAGCCCTCCTTCCTTCCTGATCTCGATACCCTTGACTTTCCCAAGGGACCCGAGACTTCAGGACACGAACGAGAACGTCGCGTAAGGGAAGTCAGCCTAGAAGCTATAACTCAGGCCACTGCTGTGGCCAAGACAAATCGGGCTCTTAGGGCTAAAACGACTCCTGATGGTGTTCGCCTCTATTCTGCAGGGGATTTGGTCGATTACCACCGACCCACTGCCACCAAGGGCGACCATGGAGGCTGGAATGGCCCATTCCCGGTGATCCGTAATGTGCCTGAAAGAGGACATATTGTTGTCAAGGCAGGATCTCGTGAGGTAATTGTGATGTATCCTGATGCTCGTCACACACTATACATTGAATGTCTCCTCACACGGGAACTTGGCATGGATAATATGGCCATGCAAACCGTCCTTACATGCGTGGCACACCTCGGCGCAGGGAAACCTGCCAAAGTTTTCGGCTATATCCCCGATTACAAGGGAAACCTGAATCTTTCAGACGACAGCAAGTTTCACCCGCGCGTGCATCTGGCACTACAGTATCTCGTACGAAACTATTTTCGAGTAGAACATGTAGTGGCAGTTAGATTGGCCAAAAATGTGTCAAGCCTACCTGCAGTAAAGTACGCCACCGGGTCTACGCTGATCCACTATGACAACGATATCAGCCCGGCTTTCCACTACTACGAGTGTGTGGGCACCGGCCTAAACATTTCTCAGATCACTGGTAGCACTCATTCCAGACTCATTCAATGCTTGACTTCACGTGTCCCTTCCTTAGGATTTCACGACGACCTAGCTAAATAGCAGCACGAGCCTGGAAACAGGCCTCCTCCAGACACCCCAGGTGCTTCATCGCCGAGTGAAGGCCGTCTGTCGACAATCTATGAGGAAAATGAGGAACATAATATCGAAGCTATGATGCTGGAAGAGTGGTACGACGAGCTACGTATGGACCTTCATCCTACGACGACTACCGACGATTATTTTTACTGCGTCCCAACAACCATGCTGCCTGACCAATGTGTTTTGGTTTCAGCATCTGTGGACGAAGAAGATACCATATCATCGGACACGCTCGGAGACGAGCCTGAACCACGAGAGTCCTGTATAGTCTCTCTCTGCTCAACCACACCTGACGAGAGCTACTCTCTTGATAGTGATGAATATGGTCCTTACGTTGAGTTATGTTTTACATCAGAAATGTCAAAAATAGTATTAGATCAGACTCAACTTGCACAGCTCGACACCGATATGGTCGCAACGATGAGAGTATATGTATCCTCTGCTGCTAAACGTGCTGTGGTCGTTAAAGAAGATGATCTACTGACCAAAGCCGACATAGCAGCACACCCAAAGGAGGTTAGTGAAGCTTTGTATACTGAGCTCAAAATCTGGATTGACAACCGATGCTTTGAGATGTTTTATCCAAAGCTTCCAACATCATGACATCCAGGTATGTATACAAGTGGAAGTTTGTAAAGGTGGGTACCGAGAACGTTAAAACCATTCGTCTCAGACTTGTCCTTCGCGGATTTATGGATACTGAGGCTTTCGATGTGGAAGCTTTCTCGGGAACCGCCCGAAGGCAGTCCCAGAGACTCCTGGCAAGTGAGGCGGCATGCCATCCAGAGTGGATCTTAGCATCCATGGATATCGACAAGGCGTTCCTCAAGGGTTTGACCTATGAGGAACTTGCCCATGCCACGGGCGAGGAAACTCGCATGGTCTGCTTCACTCTTCCACCGGGAAGTGCCCAGGTACTTCGTACACTACCCGGCTTCTCATCCTATGACGAAAGCCGACACTGCCGCAGATGCCTCAAACCAGGAACGGGTACAAAGGATGCTCCAAGAGCGTTCTCTCTCAAACTTCGCACGACCACACGAGCTATGGGTCTTACACCGACCAGTTATGACCCTGAATTTGAATTCAGCCAAGATCTGCTAACGGCAAAACATGTCGATGATATTAACATGACTGGCCTAGAGAAAAATATAGACGACTACGTACAGCGTGTCGAAAAGGTATTTGGCAAATGCAAGCTAAACAAACACACGTATACGAACTGCGCCGTTCGCTACACTAAGAATGATCAAGGGGATGTGATTATGGATCAGGACGAGTATATCAAACAACTACGTCCTATCACACACCCAGAACTTACAGGAACGGCGGCCGATGCCAAAGCCACGAAACTCATTGCCGACATGTTCGTCAGCTTGCGAGGAGCCCTCGCCTATGCCCTTCTTATTCAAATCTGGCTCATGGTATACGTGGTCTCTCTCCAGAAAATCCAAGAGCCCACCAATCTGCAAGTCAGACGCCTGAATGCTGCGACGCGAAAGCTGATCAGCAGCCCGAAACGCATCACCTTCCCTCGAATGAAGCCGACGAATGAAGTTGACATCCACAGCGATTCGGGGTATCGGAAGCTTACCGGGGAGGAGGATGATGAGACCAAGGGCTACGGCATACGCGGGGCGAATGTACTACGGCGAGGAAACTCGCCTCAAGGCAAGTCAGTCGTTCACCTCTGTGACGGACTATGCAAATCACACCGACTGCAGGTGAGGTCCAGCTATGCTGCAGAGGCACTCGCAGCGGCGCATAACCTCGATGAGTGTTACCCTACGCTCATCACTCTCCACGAGCTCAAGGCAGGAGTTTGACTCCACGACAACTACGAGATATGCGTGAAGTTGGAGGCCTAGCCATCAAAGTATCTCTTACCATAGACGCTGAGTCCGTTTATAAATCATTATCAAGCAAGGATCTTAAGATACCGACAGAGCGGACTCTACTTGGACACATCAGTTGGATACGTGAGCTCATGGATACAGGTATAATACATAACGTGCAGTGGTGTGATACTAGGGATATGACCGCAGACGGGCATGCAAAGGGAAGCATCGATCGGGAGCTGCTTCTGGAAGTGATGTCAGGCACTCAGTCATTCAAGTATGACGTGAAGCAGTTTGTTCCCTTTCGGGGTCCCGAGGACAGAGACAAACCCAATTCTAATCAATTTTAGTCTGTCCTTGTTGCCCCCGCGGTCCAATTTGCCAGCATGGGCGCCTACTATGGAGGCGCCCTTCTAGTTGCTCGGAAACGAGCCTTACATTTCACGCCTGGCAACGAGCCGGCTTTGTATGACTCAGGCTCTTTGCCTTAATACATATTTGCTCGGTGAGGTATGGCCTGTTTGGCTTACCTCTAACTGAGCCGATAGCCCTTCATCGTTCGAAGGGGCTATCTTGTATTTGCGTGAAATGCCTTGCGAGGAAACTCGCCTTACAGTCTGGTGTTAGGCCAGACTGTACGCACTGTTTTCTTTCTTGCAAACAGTCGTGCGCGCGGCCTTTGAAGAGCCTAACGGCTGCGCGGCTATGCTCTCCGTCTCCTCCCCTCCCGACTTTAAGGGTAGCTCTTTGGGAGATGTTATAGTATCGGGAGCATAACTCGCGCGCCGTTGCCTGTGGCTCAAGGCACGCGCGCCCTATTTGCCCGGACACTTACCTTAGTGTTCGCTATGTGCTGGAAAGACCGATACATCGATCTTATCCTATCATACCCGCCCATTCCCCATACTGAACCACCGCAGCAGAGGAATGGACGCTATCTGCCATTCGATTCCCATGGGAGCGGATGCTATTTGAGTTACCAGGCTCACTTTCGACTCCCAGCACCTAAGGAACAACACTGATGTTTGCCTCGTGGGGCCCTCCTGGGGCCGCTTGGGGGCCTCTTGGGGCCTCCCGAGGGCCTGTTGGGGGCGTTTTGGGGTCTCTTTAGGGGCCTCTTGGGGACTCCTGGGGCCTCAGGGCCGAGAGCTCGAAATGTTGATTCGTTTCCCCCTCCCCTGGGACCTCTCTGGGGGCGTTGTTGGGGCCTTCTTGAGCCGTTTTGGAGGCTCTTGGGCCGTTTCGGGGCCCTCTTGGGCCGTTTGGGAGCCCTCTTTGGGGCCGTGCCCCTGGCCCCCGACTTACAACAACAACGGCTCCCGCCTGACTTGTTTCTCACTGTATTCCCAAATCGCGCTCTCGCGCGGGACTTGCTTACCATTTATTCAGACGATGCGCCCTCGACGCTCAGGAATCACGCTCTCGCTTTGGCCTTTGTCACGAGTTATTTGGGAATCGCGTTATCGCTCGAGATTTCCTCACGGTTCATGCTGGACGCACGATTCGGCAACCTCTCTGCTCGACCTGGCTGCCTGCGCACGCCTTCCCGACCCGCCCGTCAGGGTCTACCCGCCCGATTAGCCCGTCTGATTCAGGCTCGTGTTTTCTGTTCCTTGCTCCCCTCGTACTCTCTCTCGTGTTCCGTGCCAGTTATGAACCGCCTGCTAAACGATCCACGGGGTTTAAACATCGGAATCCTTTCTCTCACTTGCTTCCTCTCTTTCCTCCATCGCCTGTCTTCGGCTCCCGCCCTTCCTCCCTGGGAGGAGCGAGGGTGCGCATTTGACTGTATCCTCTGGCCCTGACGCTTCGAGGCTTTCGTCGGAACTGTACCCCTGCTATGTGAAAAGAGTGGCTCTGATTATTGAATCGCTTCGCTCATTCCGCCGGCCCGTGATATGGCATCGATGGTTTTTGTCTGTGTGTTCGTTGCCCATGTTGCGCTCTTGGGGGCGGGTGTCGTTCGGACGCGTTGCGTGGGGAGTTTTGATGGTGAAGCAGTTCCCTGGGGGTCGTCTCTCGATGGGGCGAAATAGAGTCGTCGTCAAGATGCTTCTTTGGGGGGCCTCTTGGGGTCTGTTGAGAGGCCGTTCGGGGGCGCCTGGGAGACATGTTTGAAGCCTTCTGGGGCTTCTTTTGGGCCTCCTGGGAGTCTCCTGGGGCCTCTTGGCGACATCTTGGGGCCTCTTGGAGGCCTCTTGGGGCCTCTTTGGGACCTCCTGGGCGCCTTCTGGGACGGAGGGCTCCATTTTTGAGTTCTCGGTATCCCTCCTGAGTCCCTCTTGGGCCCGTCTTGGGGCCTCTTGGTCCGTCTTGGGCGGCACTTGGGCCGTCTTGAGGGCTCTCTTGGGTCGTTTCGGCGCCGTCTTGGGAGCTTCGTGGGCCGTCTTGGAGCGGTCTTGGGGGCCTCTTGGGCCGTCTTGGAGCGTCCGGAAGCCGAAAAAGCCAGAACACAAAAAACATCAAAAAACCAATGAAAATCAACGATTTTGGCCTCTTGGGGCTCTCTTCGGAGGCCTCTTGGAAGGCTCTTGGGGCGTCTTGGAGGCCTCTTGGGCTGTCTTGGGGGCCTTTTGGGCCGTCTTGGGGTCATCTTCGGCGTCTTCGAGCGCTCTTTGGGCGTCTCGGGGGCCTCTTGGGCAGTCTTGGGGGCCTCTTGGGGCACTCTGAGCGCGCTCTGGGGAGCCTGAGAGGCCGCACCCAGAAGGAAAACCATCTCTGAGTAGACTTGGTCGGGCGGCGGTCGGGCGTTGGTCGGGCGTTGGTCGGGGTACTTTTCGCCGGGGGACCCCCAGGGGCCGCCACGCGCGCGCGAACTAGAAATACTGTTAATACTGTTAACCAGTCACCGGAGATCTTAGCACGCCCTGGCCCGTTGGGCCGGCGAATTGTTGACTCCCCCCGGTGCCCATTGCGTTTTTCAACTGAAGTGCTCCGCCTGGGGCGCCCACCTGGTCTTTTACAAGGGGAAGTCCTGCGGCGCAGAAAGGGTTCACGGTCCCCGAAAGGGGTGTAAGAGGAGCAGAAGTACCAGAGGAATGCGGAGGAGGGAAAGGAGGGGGAAGGCGCCGGCGCGGAATGAATCGGAGCCAGAAGTGTGGCCCTAGCTAGGGCGAGAACGATATTTGGAACGACAGGAGCAATGCACTGACCCTCATTTGTGGCCAACGCTGCATCAGGGCCACCTCTGTGAAGGGCCGAGAGCGATCCGATCGAACAGAGCACACGTGAAGCACCACATAGTGAACAACCGTATGGAATGCAGTGCGACAGAGCTGCCGGGGCCCCGCTGCACACTGCCAGGTGAGAGCGAGAGAGAGAGAGAGAGGTTGAGATCAGTACCCCATATCGAGCGATACTTGTAGACGGGGGGGGCGGAATGGGCCGGCGTCTCCAGAGTTGCTCCCCCCTTGACCCCTGTCATCCTTCGGAGGCCCACGAATTGGCACAAACACCGATGTCGGCGGTCGCTTTCACCGAGTGAAAATGATCCCTGTCTCGGCGATGGTGGTAATACTCGGGCTTGTTTGGTGGCCGCGAGACTGCCACCAGCACCAAAATCCAGGATCATCTTTCCCCCCTGTGCTGGTGTGGGTGCCGATTCCCAGGCTTTCAGACAGCCCTTCGAGGCGAGATCTGTGACGAGGGCACCAGCACGTGCGCGAAGGCGGGCCCCTGCGTGGACAGCAGCATCCACACGGGCCGCCGCGGGGCATAACACTTTCTCTCCTCCCACTCCTGCTGTTGGATGAATCGGCGGCGCGCCCAGAAGGGGAGGGCGGAGGGGCCGGATTTTGCCAGAAGACTCGGGAGGCCTCCGGCCTTCTGAGAAGTTTTTCGCGCCTTCGCTGCAGACAGACGGCTTCTCAGGAAGCCGAAAGGTTTCTCAGACGGCCCACCACCTTCTGAGATGGCCTGCCCCCTCTCACTTCGCCCCTCGGCGCGCTGCCGACTGAAGGTAGGTGGGAGGTGGTTCGGGGGCGAAATGGAGGGTAGGTGCAGGGGACGAGGAAGAGGCGGGATGGGGGAGGACGTGCATGGGCTGAATGTGACGGCGGACCGAGTAAGGAGAGGAGGGGGAGGGAGGAGGGAGGAGGGTTGGGATTGTAGGGATGAGGCCGATGTAGCCGATGATGGTGATGTCGATGATGGGGACGATGACGATGATGATGATGATGGTGATGACGAAGATGATGATGCTGATGCTGATGACGAAGATGATGATGCTGATGCTGATGATGCTGCTGATGATGATGGTGATGATGATGATGATGATGATGGTGATGGTGATGGTGAGGGTGATGATGATGATGATGATGATGATGATGATGATGATGATGGTGCTGCTGATGGTACCGATGACGGTGATGATACTGCTGACGATGATGTTGCTGTTGATGATGAGGATGTTGATGATGCTGCTGCTGATGATGATGAAACTGATGATTATGTTGTTGATGATGACGATGCTGATGATGGTCATGGCGAGGGTGATGGTGATGATGATGATGACGATGCTGATGATGATGGTGCTGCTGATGGTACTGATGACGGCGATGATGATACTGCTGATGTTGTTGTTGATTATGATGGTGTGAATGATGATGATGATGCTGATGATGATGATGATGATGATGATGATGATGATGATGATGATGATGGTGATGGTGATGGTGATGGTGATGGTAATGGTGATGGTGATGATGATGATGATGATGATAACCATATCGTGCTGGTTATGATGATGGTGATGATAGCAATGACGATGACGACGATGGTGGTAATTATACGATGACGATGGTGATGCTGCTGATGATGATGGTGGTAGTGGTGATGATGATGCTGCTCATGATGCTGATGATGATGATGATGATGATGATGATGATGATGATGATGATGATATTGATGATATTGATGATATCGATGATGATGATGCTGATGATGATGATGATGATGATGATGATGATGCTGATGATGCTGATGATGCTGATGATGCTGATGATGATGATGGTGGTGCATCTTCTGATTATGCTGATGGTGGGCGATGGCGATGATGATGGTGCAAGTGATGATGCGGATGCTGATGTTGATGCTGATGATGCCAGCGTCGATGATGATACTGATAGTGCGTTGATGATGGTTGTGGCGGGGATGCGATGATGATCATGATGCGGATGATCGTGACGATATCGACCATCATGCTGATGATCTTGGTTCACCCTTAAAACGCCCTCGGCGTGTTTTTAGCTCTTTTTTTCCCCCACGGCAGGCGGACACAGTCGGCCTTCATGCCGAACCTCGTGGCTGCTACCTGGGCGTGGATTGGACTACCACCCCAGGCCGCTACTGACCACCCGGTGGCACAGCGCTGCACATCGATTTCGTGGTCGTCCGACTCTCCTGGGCCCCTCCTTACCCGTCGGTGGCACCTGGTGCATTCCGCCTTCCTGGTCTTCCTCTACCTCGCGGACGTTGACTTGCTCACGGCCCCCCTCACGCAGCACTCGAGGATGGTGTTCTTGGCGCGCCGGCGACGGCAACGCCAATCCACTTTCCCTCTGGGACCGCGCCCCCTGCTCCAGTCCATGGCGTACCTTGTCCTGTGCAAGATCTTGGGCGCCGCCTGTTTTCCGAACCCTCCGACCGCCTGAGGCCCCGCCCGCCCGCGCCCTGTCTTCCCCGATTAGGGCTACCCGCGTCCCGCTTGGCTCTTGACCGGAAGGGGCCCGCTCCCGACCCGCAGACCCAACGTGTTTTTTAGTTTTTTTCTAGTTTGGGCTCTTGGCAGGCTGAAGACGCTTTAAAAGCGCTTCGTTGTTGTAGCGTTGTTAGGGTCGTTATTGTTTGCGTTTTCGGGTTCGTTGCTGTGGTGCCGGGTTTTGTTGCGCTTGTTTGCGTTATCGTCGAAGGCTCCTCCTTGTCTTCTCTGCCAGCTTGGCTCCCGCGCTCCCCGCCCTGCCACCGTTCGCCCTTTCTGCCCTTTCTTCCGTCTCCAAGGCCGACGCACCTGCATCCATGAGTTGCGTGCACGGGGGAGGGCCCAAAAACGGGTTCCCGCGCGGAGACGAACAAAAACGAACAAAACTACAAACAACGTTCTGACACAGCAGCAGGGGAAGGCGGGCTTTCGCGACGAGTCAACAGCGACGGCCATTGAAAAACAAACTTGTATAAAGAAAACAATAGGGATACGCAGTGAGAAGGACACGCACAGTCCACGGGATTGAAAACGTTAAACATGATTTGAACACGCTAGAACAACGCATCATGTTTTTAGCACTCTCAGTTTTTTGGAGACCTGAGAACGCCCCCAACATATGATTTCCAATACGCCGAGCTGAAAACGCTAACAAAAACGCCGCCCTGGGCATATTCAAGACGAACCAGGCCGATGGGGATGCTTATGCTGATGGCCATGATGCTTGTTGTGGTGGTAGTGATGGTGGTGGTACTGATGGTGAGGAGAGGAGGGGGCGGACGAGGAGGAGGAGGAGGAAGAGGAGGAGGAGGAGGAGGAGGAGGAGGAGGAGGAGCAGGAGGAACAGGAGGAAAAGGCAGAGATAACTCCCAGCGTGGACGCCACTTATATTTGGTTTCCGTGCAACTTGTGCAAAGGCTGTAAAGCCACCGCAAACCGATGCTTGTCCGCCTCCGAGGCCCATGCAGCTGTGGGGACGGCGTTTCGTGCGACAGCGGTGACATCTGCAGCCACGCCGCGGAGGAGTGCGCCAAGATCAGGACGGCATCCTGCTCTCATTCGCCTGGCCAGTTCAGAGGAGGGAGGGAGGTGAGCGGCGGATGGATGGGAGGCAGGGGAGCAGAAGGCAGGGAGGCAGGGGAGGTGACGCCGAAGAAAGGCAGGGGACTACCGAACGAAGGTCGCGCAATCGAGGTCGCCGAGGCTGGATGTGGTTAGGGGTCGGTTCTCTGTTCCCTGCCCCTCGCCGCCTCCATCCCGTTCGAGACTTGCCTCGCTCCTCATCCCTTTCCTTTTCATTCCTGCCCCCCTCCCTCCCTCGCCCTCCCTCGCCCTCCCTCTCCCTTCCTCTCCACCTGCCCCCCTCTCCCCTCTCCTGCCCCCCCCCATCTTCCCCTTCCCCCTTCCTACGCCCCTTCCATTTTATTCCCCGCTCATTCCCCCGCCATTGCCCCCACTCCTCGGCCGCCACCCATAGGTTTTTGCAATTGCAATGGATCTTTAAATGGAGGGGGTCAGAGCTGGATGATCACACGCCTGAGTGTGCGTGCCCGTTATGGGACGTTCGCCGCTGGGGCCACGGGGAGGGGATGGGGGAGGGGCACACGGGGGAGGTGCACACGGGGGGTCGACACGAGAAAACCAGAGAGAGGGACTGTATGGTAGTGCCACGGGGGACCCACACGGATGCCCCCCTTCACTCGTATTCGCTCTTGCGGGGGGCTGCGCTTATTGTTCATTGACCTGACGTGCGCCGCCAAGTCCACCGCCGTTCCTCCTCTCGCCTCCTCGCCGTGCCGCCAGAGAGACCAGCCGGCGCCCAGCGTGTGCGTTGGCGGGAACTTCACGTCCGTCCCCTGCTCGTGCGGCAGCCACGTCTGCTCAGTCGGCGAGATGTGCGACCACGCGGCCGGGGTCTTCGGATGGCGCCAGCTGCACATACCCCCTCGAGTCGTGAAGACGAACACGACGGATCGTTTCTGGACTCTGCCTCTGGGGGCCCTCACTGGGCCCCAGGACATTGAAACAACGACTCGGGATGGAAGACGAGTCTCGGGACAGGGGTCCAGATGTCCTGGGATCTACGACGGCGGGCGTCTGGTTATACACTTACACCGATCCTGGCCAGGCCGATCCTGCGCTAGGATTTGCGTATATGTCTTTCTAGGCCAGGCTAGGCGGGCGTATGCACCGATCCTGTGGCCAGGATGGGTCTGGGCAGGATCGGTTAGGTGACCAGACCTCCGAAGATGTGATTCGTTCAATGCGCGGCCCACACGGCCCTGGTCCCTTCCCCGAGAGTTGTTTTCCGCACCCGATCCGTTTTTGATGGCGACGGGGCCCGACAGCGGGCCCCAGGGGCCGAAATCCAGGGAAGACGCCGGGAATGAACACATCATATCTTTGAAGAGGAGGAGGATGAGCGAGGAGGAGAGGAAGGAGGAGGAGCAGGAGGAGGAGGAGCAGGAGGAGGAGCAGGAGGATCAGGGGGAGGAGCAGGAGGAGGAGGAGGAGGAGGAGGAGGAGGAGGAGGTGGAGGGGGAGGAGGAGGAGGAGGAGGAGGAGGAGGAGGCGGAGGAGGAGGAGGAGGATGACCAGTGTAAACCCAAGACTCATCAACGATGTTGGAAGATACCTGTTTGGATACAATCGTTTGAGGATCCCGAAGCGTGCTAAAGCACCATTCTCGGGACTTCAACGCCACGAATCAGCCTGACTGTTGCGTCTTGACGATCCTGAATCAGCACCGCGAATCAACGTAACTGTTGCGCCCTGAGAATCCAGAATCCTTCCAAAATGCCCTTTCTGATAATCAAACAATGGGAACCAGTGAACCTCATGCAACTGTTTAAGACGATTGTGCGCGGCGCCAAGGCAAGAACCACATTTTGAAAAGAAACCGCCATCAATCCGTGAAATGTGAATGTGTGCGGCGCGAAGGCGAACGCCACATGTCGAAAAGGAACCGCCCTCAATCCATAAATCTCTTGATGCTGTTCAAGACGAATGTAAGCGGCGCTAAGGCGGAAGCCACATGTTGAAAAGAAACCGCCCTCAACCCGTGAAGTTTTGGCAATGTGCGCGGCGCCAAGGTGAAAGCCACACGTTGAAAAACACGCGCCCTCAATCCGTGAAGCTCTCGCAAGTCGTAAAGACGAATATGTGCTGCGCTAAGGCGAGAACCACATGTTGAAAAGGAACCGCCCTCAACCCGTGAAACTTCTGCAATTGTTTAAAACGAGTGTGCGCGGCGCCAAGGCGAAAGCCACACGTTGAAAACCACGCACCCTCAATCCCTGAAGCTCTCGCAAGTTGCAAAGACGAATGTGCGCGGCGCAACTGCGAGGGCCACATTGTGGAAGCGACCCCTCCATCTGTGATGCTGTTGTCATTTTTGAGCTTCAGGGTCATTAGTGGTCAGGGAGTCTCCGGCGAACGGCCCGGCCCGCCCTTTCGACTGGCTTTGGGGTGTGACACAGTGGAGTTATGTATACGGAAAAGGAATGGAGGAAAAGGAGGAGGAGGAGGAGCTGTGAGGAGGAGCAGGAGGAGCAAGATGAGAAAAGGACGATCAGAAGGGGAGGATGCGGAGACGGCGGAAGAAGGAGGAGGAGGAGGAGGAGGAGGAGGAGGAGGAGGAGGAGGAGGAGGAGGAGGAGGAGGAGAGGAGGGGAAGGCGGAGGAGAGGAGGAGAGGGAGCAGGGAGGGAAGAGGCGAGGGATCTGTATGGCCAGCGCCCAGGTCTGCTCCAGCCTGGACTCCTGCGGCGCGGGCGCGGGCGGCCCCTGCAGGTGCAGGAGCCGCAGCGGCGTCTGGGCCTCGAGCGACTGTGCCGTGGAGTCGTGTGCGGACGGAGCCATCGCCAGTGCCCCGTGCGCCTGTGGGGGCCGCGGCGCGGAGTGCTCCGTCGGAGAGGCTGCCTGGGGCGAAGCGGGATGCTTTCTCCTCCCCCCTCCCTCCATGCCTGCCTCCCCCCCTCCCTCCTCGGGACCGGTTCGGGGGCCTGCTCTCACAAGCATGTTCAGAGGGGAGGGGATGCAGGTTCGGGGCCCGAATCGGGACTTACGCAGGACGTATCAAGATTTTAAAGCCAACGCATATTTAACACCATCAGTTTACACGAGCGGTCGCGGTGGTTGTTGTGTTGGCAAAGCTTGAGGCAGAACAGCCTTATGTTGCGCGCCTGTTTGGCGCGCTGCTCCGCGTGCATTTTGACGCCCAGACGCTTCCCTTGCTCCCTCCCCTCCCTCCCTCACTCGCTGGATCGCTCCCCTCTGTTTCCTCCTCCTCCGTACTCCTCCTTCCCTCCCTCCCCCCCTCCTCCGTCCCTTCCTCCCTTCCTCCATCCGTAGCCTTTTCTGCTCAAGATGCTTTCTTCCTCCGGGGACAAAACGGATACCGCTAGTCCGCGGCCAGTTCCAACCAGTTTTTGCCAGGGCCTGATTCGCCTCAGGTCCCTGGGTGTCTCCTGCCGCCCGCAGGTGAGCACGCGCGCGACGTTGCTTGTGGTTATGTGGCTGGCCTCGCTGTACCTCCTCGGTGCAGGCGGGGGACCATGGCGCCTGGCGGCCGCGCCGAGAACACGCCCGACTGGCACTGCAAGTTCTGCAAGTATAAGCGCGGGCCCAAGGTCGGGATACTCGTGGCCACCTTCGGGACGAAAAAGAAGTGCCACTTCTGCGGGGTGGACAAGTCGGTGGCCTTCTTTGGTCGAGCTCGAGGTGACGAGGGCGTCCCACGCCGTCGCCCGCAGGGCGGACCAGGGTCCGCAGGCGCGCCCAGCTATCTGCAGGTGGCCCAGGGACCGATGCAGAAGGAGTTAGCTAAACTGCGGGATGAGGTCAAAGTGGTGCGGACCGCAAGCAAGGCCAATGGTCCACTGCCTGAACTGGCGAAAGCCACTGAGGAGGTGGCCGTGGAGGATGCTTTCGGGGTGCAGAACAGGGCGCTGGCTCAGCTGGACGACGAGCTGCGTAGCCTCCGCGCTATCGCGTCGCCGTCGGAGCTGGCCAAGGACACGATGGACAAGCTGGAGGAGCAACGGCACATGCTGGGAGAGGAAGTCCGCTCGAAGAGGCCCGCCTTCACCCAGTTGCTGGTGCTGCAGAAAAACTAAAACTCGAGGCGAAGCAGGGCGCGACCGCCAAGCAGGAGGGGGCGGTCGCCAAGGCAGAGGAGATGGTGGTCGAAGCCCAGAAGGCCCTCGAGGACGAGAGGGAGAGGGCCAGGACGCTGCGGGTGGAGGGGCCCGAGCTGGAGGCAACTATGCGAGAGTTCAACGCCGTGGTCCTCAAGCCGCCCGACGTAAAGGACACGCCTGTGGGCGAGGGCCCCGGCGTCAACCTCGAGGGCCTGGGGGAGCTGCTCAAGGAGCTCGGCGCTTCGGGCGAAGTCGCGGAGCGAGTCCTCGCCCGCCCGAAGCTGGGAGGGAAGGTGCTGCTGGGCGTGCTCGGCCCGCCCCTGAGGGCGCCCCTGGCGAAGCTGGCTCGCAGCCGCCCGACCGCGAGCGTCTCAAGAGCGCAGCGCGTGGAAGATGTCTCAGGCCGGGCCGGCGGGGGCACCCGCAGTTGTCTTCTTCTCTCACCTCTCTGTGCGCGACCCTCAAGGCGCGCGCGTCTCTGTGGGGCGTCCTGCGGCCAAGCGCCCCGTGCAGGCGCCGTTCCATGAGGGTGGGTATATGCTGACTGGCTGTCTTGCTTGTTCATTCCTCTCACAGGTTATCGGCCGCTCTTGCTTTGCCCTCTGGGCCCTGCGACCGTCGTCGCATGTTTGCTCATTCTGAGTTGCGCTGGTGCTGCGCCGCGCGAAGGACAGCGCAATTGCTTCAGGTGGTGCGACGGATCTTATTGCCCGTTTTGAGTTGTGCAGCGCCAGCCGAAGGACGGCGCAATAGCTTCAGGTGGTGGGGCGGTCCGTGATCAGCATGCTTTCTGCCAGCGGGCAGATCGAAATTGATGCCGTATATTTTGCGTTCATGGGAAGGCGCCTGAGTACGACCTGCGCGAGGCATTCTCCTCATGACTCCTATCTTGATGCCGGCATCACATATGCGACACATATGTTGATGACCGTCGTGCATCTCTGAGGCCTGGAGTGGCCCACGTCGCACGTTGTGCGCGATCTAGTTGATCAGTTATTATCGCAGTTTCGATCTTGATATCAGTTGAATTCGTGCCTGCGTTGTCTCTCGATGTACCCCCCATTATCCTGGTTCTTTAATTCTCTCACGTCATCTTTCGTCGGGGGAGGGGGGCGGGGGCGTCGCTGTCCGCCTCCCCGCGGGTGCACGTCAACGCCTTCCTTCTCGCTTTCCGCTGTCCTTTGCAATCTCCATCCATCCATTGCTTCTCTCCCGCCATCCGTGCGTCCTGTATCATTTCTCCTCGCGCTTCTGTCTGTGCATGTTGTCGCCGTGCGCGCATTCAATTTGGGGCGATTGCTGGAAGCTGCGTCGCACCGGGCGGTCTTCGCTTAAGGTTTTGATGCATTTGAGCGCGCGTGTATTGCTTGCGGAAAGGATCTCCGTGATCGTTCGCGGAATGCCAGCGCCCGGGCAGAGTTGCATGGCGCGCAGGCCCAGACCTGCAGGCTGGCGACCCCCGACTTCGGCTTGCGATTTCGCCCCCCTCGAAGCGCGATTGGCCGATGTATGGGCGGCGGCGGGCCTCGCGCAAGACTGGCACTTCGTTCCCCGAATCGCGAAGAGCAGCCCCAGCTGGCCGGGGCGGCCGGCGCCCGGGCGTTTGCTACTGCCACCGCTCCCAGGCTCGAAAAGAGACTCGTGAATCAGATATGCTGAAAAGGCACGGACCGTGGACTTCCTTGCCCGCCCGGGCCGCGCGCAAGTCGCGCGGCGCACGTCGCGCCGGGCGAGCAGGTGCCGAGTCTACTCTGCGCGCGCGGACAATTCCGAGACGTCGATGGCGGGGGCCTTAGGCGCCCTCAGCTGACCCAAGACCCCTTGATTTGTTTTGTGGTCGATGGTTGTCACAGTCACCGTCGCATTCAGGTAACTCTTCCTCGCGGAGCTCGTGGCGCCCACAACTTCAGGTTCAGTCCTCGTAGCGGGCCCCGCGGCAGCTCAGCGCAGTTCCTTATCCAACCTTTCCTGCAACGCACGGGCGCGGGTGCCCCTTTTCGGGGGGGGGGGGTGTCTTTCCCCCTCCCCCCCTTCGCCCTCCTCTCTTCTGGCCCCGCAGCCTCTGGGGGTCGCGGGGATTCACACTCCGCGTCTCCCTAAAGTCGGGCCCGCCCCCGTCCTTTCTTAAACCTCCTTCCTGTCGCGAATGAGGGGCCTCTGCGGGGGGGTCGCGGCCCCGCATGCTGGCGCCTCTCACCGCGGAGCATTGAGAAGACGTGCCCGAGGTGGCCAGAGCCCGGTCCTCGTCGGCAAGAGCAGCCCATTTTGGGCGCGGCCGGCGCGCCCCCAATCGCGAATGGCAGCTTTTTTTGGGGCGGGGGCAACACTTTCCCCTATGCCATTTTTCCCCTTCGTCTCCCTCTCTCGCGGGGTCTCGCGTCGGGGGGGGGCCCCCGCTCCCCCGGGCAGATGCGCCTCGAAGGTCCGTATCCATCCTCTCCTGCAGCGCATGGTCACGGATGCCCCTCTTCGGGGGTGGGGTCTTTCCCCCTTTCCCCCTTCCCCTCTTCTCTCCCGGTCCTGCGGCCTCGTAGCGGGAATTCGCCCTCCCGCGTCTCCCTGGAGTCGGGTCCGCCCCCTTCCTCTCTTAAGCCTTCCTCCGTCGCAAATGGGGGGCCTCTGCGGGGGGGTCGCAGCCCCGAATGCTGGCGTCTCTCACCGCGGAGCATTGAAAGACGTGCTCGAGGCGGCCAGAGCCCGGCCCTCGTCGGCATGAGCGGCCCATTTTGGGCGGGGCGGCGCGCCACTAATCGCGAAGAGCAGCCCATTTTGGGCGGGGGCAGCACTTTCCCTTATTTCCTTTTTTTCCTCTCGTCTCCCTTTCTCGCGCGGTCTCGCGCACGGGGAGGGCCGGCGGCGCCGTCGGCGCCCCCGCTCCTCAGGGCAGTTGCGCCTCGAGGGATCCAGCGGTTGAGCTCGCGCGGTGATCCCGCTCCTCAGGGCAGTTGAGCCTCGGGGAATCCAGCGGTTGAGCTCGCATCGCCTAGCCTGCCCTCCCGCCGGCGTGCGTCGAGAGGCGCGCGTCGACGTGCTCGAGCTCTCGCGCGCTCTCGCAATGGTGCCTTCATTCTCGGTCGATCCCGCCAGGTGCACATCTTGCGCTACAACGCACTCCGCAGTGGGCAATCCAGCATGTATCTATAATATTACGACGTCGCGCGCGCATACCAGACTTTCAATATTCGCCCCGGCAGGGGCGCATCCTGGCGTTTTTTTGCCGCCGCCTCCCTTGCAATGCTGTCGCGGCGAGGTCTGCCCGGCCAGGTTTTTTTTTCATCTCCCGCTTGCTTCCGCCGCCAATGCGTCGCGAGGGGGTGGGGGTGGGGGGGTGGGGGGTCTCAGGCCGGGCCGGCGGGGGCGCCCGCAGTTGTCTTCTTCTCTCGCCTCTCTGTGCGTGGCCCCCAAGGCGCGCGTGTCTCTGCGGAGTGTCCTGCGGCCAAGTGCCCTCTGCAGGCGCCGCCCTACGCGGGGTGGGTATATGCTGACTGGCTGTCTTGCTCGTTCATCCCTCTCGCGCAGCGGGCGCGGTGCCCGTCGAGGTGTTGCGGGCCAGCTTCCTTGCAGTAGTAGTAGTGGTAGTGGTAGTGGTAGTGGTAGTAGTAGTGGTAGTGTGGTAGTGGTAGTGTTAGTGGTAGTGGTAGTGGTCGTGGTGGTCGTAGTAGTAGTTGTAGTTAGTCGTAGTAGTAGTAGTAGTAGTAGTAGTAGTAGTAGTAGTAGTAGTAGTAGTAGTAGTAGTAGTAGTAGTAGTAGTAGTAGTAGTAGTAGTAGTAGTAGTAGTAGTAGTAGTAGTAGTAGTAGTTAGTAGTTAGTAGTTAGTAGTAGTAGTAGTAGTAGTAGTAGTAGTAGTAGTAGTAGTAGTAGTAGTAGTAGTAGTAGTAGTAGTAGTAGTAGTAGTAGTAGTAGTAGTAGTAGTAGTAGTAGTAGTAGTAGTAGTAGTAGTAGTAGTAGTAGTAGTAGTAGTAGTAGTAGTAGTAGTAGTAGTAGTAGTAGTAGTAGTAGTAGTAGTAGTAGTAGTAGTAGTAGTAGTAGTAGTAGTAGTAGTAGTAGTAGTAGTAGTAGTAGTAGTAGTAGTAGTAGTAGTAGTAGTAGTAGTAGTAGTAGTAGTAGTAGTAGTAGTAGTAGTAGTAGTAGTAGTAGTAGTAGTAGTAGTAGTAGTAGTTAGTAGTAGTAGTAGTAGTAGTAGTAGTTAGTAGTAGTAGTAGTAGTAGTAGTAGTAGTAGTAGTAGTAGTAGTAGTAGTAGTAGTAGTAGTAGTAGTAGTAGTAGTAGTAGTAGTAGTAGTAGTAGTAGTAGTAGTAGTAGTAGTAGTAGTAGTAGTAGTAGTAGTAGTAGTAGTAGTAGTAGTAGTAGTAATATTAATAGTAGAATGTTGCGGCACCCCGCACCACCGCCGTGACGTGATCGGCGGGGCGCCCCACCCCCCCCCCCCCCTATCACGCCCGCGACCGACCCGAATACGCGAATGGGCTCCTAAGGCGGGAGGCTTCAAGATGACGATGATCGGTATTCTGGTCAGGATGACGGAAGTTGCATCAACAGGAAGTGCCGTGGGGAATTCGGGGGCTGCTGCCAGAGTGCCAGAGGTGCGATGACCGCGGCCAGTTTTTCGTGGGCGAGGGCTGACGGAGTACCTCGCGGACGCTCCGGAAGGCGACCTGTTCGCGGTGCAGGAGCGCAGGGCCCTCGGCGGCAATCTGGGCTCGCCGCGGGGCCAGGTGCGTGACCTGGGCTACCGTGGCTGTTGGGCCAGGCCGGGCCACGGGGGCTGGCGCGCTCGAGGTGTCGGGCGGGGCGGGGCTCCTGGCGCGCAATGTGATCTCGGTCACCGCGCCGCTTTTCGTGTCCTCGCCCATCCTGGAGGAGGCGCGGACGTTGGCGGGCCACGCGCGCTGGGGAGTGAAGAGTGGCTTGGTCGTCGCAGTGGTGTACTTGAGGCACACAGTCGGCGTGGATGACGACAACGGCGACACCATCCACTAGCTGGTGTCCTACCTGCGCGCGGTCAATGCGCGCGGGCTCGACTGGGTGGCCGTGGGCGATTGGAATATGGAGACTGACGAGCTCAGGGGTCCGTGGCTCGATGAGGTGCGAGGCGCCTCCATTGCGCCGTCTGGGCCGACCTGCTGGCGAGCGGCCGAATGCTCCACCCTGGGCCGCGTCGTCGCGGCGCCGAACCTGGACCCCCAGACTGAGCGAGGCGCATGTCGCGACCGACGCGGCGCTGCGCCCGCGCTGCCCTGTCCCTGCGAGCATTTCCACGGTGGGCCGCGAGGGCTACGCGCGGGTTGCAGTCGAGCTGCGGGGTTTTGCAGCAGGTGGCACCAGTGGGGGCGGTGCCCTTTCCTCGCGCCGGGGAAGGCGCTCCAGCTGGCCCTCCGCGCGTCCGAGGCCAGCTGCTTGGGGCAGGCGCGGGGCGCAGCGGTCTGCGCGGCGGAGGCCGAGCCATGCGGCTGCTGGCACCTACTGGGCGAGGAGAGGGGGCAGCGCGCAGGCGGAGGGCGCGCGCCTGCCTCCGCGCTGCCGCAGCCCAAGTGGCAGCCTTCCCGCAAGAGGACGCTGCGCGACCCGAGGGTGAGCGCTCAAACGGCGGCGGCCCGATGGGCGAAGCATTTGGGTGCCTGCCGCAGGTGTCCCATTAGGCTGCTGGCGGCAAGCTGCGCCGGGCCCGCCCCGCGCTTCGCGGCTGGCTTTACGGGCGCCCTGCGCGAGGCGACGACCAGCTCGAGAGAGGATGGGGGCAGCCGACGCAGTGGCCGACCTGATCAGAGTCTATAGACGGCATGCCCTTATCCATCGATCGCGAGCTCCAGTTCGCTCTGGCCGCGAGGAGCGGGTCGGAAAACCTGGGCGGCACTGGCGGCGGCCACGTGGACGGGGCGGCCCTTTGCGGGCTTGGGAGGAGGCCAACCTGTGCGAGATGCTGGCTTGGACGACCCAGAGCAGGACCCCTTCGGCGATCTCGACAGGGAGAGGGGCGAGGTGGGCGGAGAGGTCGACCTGGTGACGGTCATGGGCAGCATGGGGCATCGCTCGAGCTCTGGCCCGCTTCTCGGGGGGCTCGAGCATGGGCCCGGTTCTACTTCAGCGAGAGGATGCGCGGAGCATGGCTCGAGCTCTGGCCTGCTCCTCGGGGTCCATTGGCAGAGAGCGGGGGCGCTGGCGTCAGATCGCAAATTCCGGGCGTGCCATTGCGGCCACCGTGCTCGGTCGCCACGGATGTCAGAGCGAAATTTCCCGGCGTGCCAATGCGGCTACTAGGCCCGACGTCGCCCCGAGGCTCTGTGCTGGATTTGGGCGCTGCTGAGTATGGCTCGAGCGCTGGCCCGCTCCTCGGGGGGCTCGAATACGGACTTGGCCCGCTCCTCGGGGATCCTGCTGCAGCGAGGGGGCGCGCCGAGTGCGGCTCGAGCACTGGCCCGCTCCTCGGGGGGCTCGAGCGTGGGCCTGGCCCGCCCCTCGGGGATCCCACTGAGGTGGCGCTACGTAGCGGACATGGCCCGTTCCTCAGGGGCCCGAGCACTGGCCCGCTCCTCGGGGTGCTCGGGCAGGCAGCTCGCCCGCTCATCCAGGGCTCCTGCGGCGCTGCAGAGGTGATCTGGCCCGCTCCTCGGGGGGCGCGCGAGGGGGGCCGACCCCCCTCCCAGGCCGACCATGGCCAGGCCGCCCACGTCTGGATCGACGTGTAGGTCGCGATGCCCGTGGGCTCGCCGAGTGCCGCGAGCCCTCGTCTAGGGGCTGCCGATGGCGCGAGGCGTGGTGGGCGCGCCGCCGCTGGATGGGCAGCGCGGGCGGGGCCCGACCGCCGCGAGGGGCGGCGTGATGGCCAGGGGGGGGAAAGGGGGCGAGCAGCTCGCTGAGCACCCTAAGGCCCCCATCCCCGGGGCAGGTACAGCTTCGCGACCGCCCCAGGTGGGTGAACGACGACCAGGCGTTGATCGGCGAGTCGGCCAGGGGGGCGAAGGCGTGCTCGGGCCCGCTTGCGTCGGCGGGACATGATGAGGCTCGACGGGGGTGGAGAGGACTGGCCCGACGCGGGCGCGATGACCGGCCAGGGGCGCGCTCCCTCTCAGGAGCCGTGGCCCAAGTCCAGAGTGGACGCCCGTGCCAACGTCGAGAAGGTCGTCGAGCTGCTCCTCGAGATCCACCGCTACTACATCAACGTGGGGAAGCCGAGGAACGTCAGGAGCTGGCTCCCCGTGGGGGCGGCCGAGTGGTTCGATGGAGGGCTGGCGCAGATGGGCCATCGCCAGTGGGGCGCGCGGGTCCAGCGGATCGCCGACGAGGCCCAACGGCTCACCAAGGGCTACAACAAGGAGCGCGAGAAGGAGTGGCGAAGCTGGGCGGCCAAGAGCTTGGAAGGTGGTGCTCGGGCGGCGCGCGCTTTCACCAGGTCGCCTGCTGCGGCCGAGGTGAGGCGCGCCACCGCGCGGGGCAGCCCTCGCCAGATGGAGGGCCGCGAGCTCCAGCAATGGGTCGAGGTTTGGACGTGCCACGACGAGCCTGCCTCGGTGAAACATCCTGGCTTCGGCGGCTGGGATGAGCAGCCGAGGATGGGGGTCGACCACCTCCGCGAGGTCGCGCCCCCCTTCAAAGAGAAGGCCGCCGTCGGCCAAGTGGGCATCGCCCCGCGGGCCCTGCGGCAGCTCAGCGACATGGGCATGTTCGCGTTGTCCGCGCTCTTCAGCCAGTGCGAGAAGCTGGGGGGGGGGGGGGGGGGGGCGACGAGCAGGTTGCGCGCGGTGCTGGTGCGACTTCCCAAGGAGAGCGGGGGTTGCAGGCTGATTACACTGGTCAGCCCATGTCTGCGGGCGGCTACGAGCCAAGGCGAGGTCTACAGTCTCGAGAGAGGGGATGTCCAGCGCGGATGTGCCCAACATCCGGGGCGCGGGAGGCGCGGGCAGGACGTCGTCGGCGGCCGCCTTCCACCGCGACCTGGCGGCGGAGATCGCGAGCTTCAATGGGGGCCACATCGTCGCCGTGCTCCTCGACGCGTGGAAAGCGCTCGGCAGCTTCTTTGGGGGGCAGGTGATGCAGGGGGCCAAGTGCGTGGGCGACCCTCAGCGCTTCATGTGGGCGATCCGGAAGTACCGCCACCTGCCGAGACGGTTGGCGGCGTTTGGCTCGCCGTCAAAAGCTGCAGGCATGACGTCGAGGACGTGGGCTTGGTGCTGGAGGCGCCCATGTCGGGGCGCGTGGCGTCGTCGCGGCAGGGGGGAGAGGCGGCTGAGCCCTTCGCCAAGCGAATCAGGATCGGGGCCTGCCGACACATGCGGAACTTGGGCCACGACCTCAACGCCGCCAGGGCGAGGAGGATTGTCGCCCGGGCCAGGCTCTGGAAACTTCGTCGACGGCATTGGCGTGCGATGAAGTTGAGGCGTGCTGCGGGGGCCAGAGTGGCGTGCCTGTGGCAGACGGACCCCCTGCCAGCCGCTGCCCATGGCGCTGCCGCGGGCGGAGCCGAAGGGCGTGGAGGCAGTATCACGCTCTGCATGGGCAGCCAGAAGAACCCGCACTATGACCCAATCTTCGCGGCGACGGTCGGGCCGCCCACGTGCTACTCGAGGCTGATCTGGCAGCGGGGGACTGGGCCGGGCGCGATGGAGCGCGCCTGGCGCGTGCTGCTGGACAGGGTTGAAGGTGGGTGGGTGGGTGGGGTGGGGTGGGGGGGGGGGGGGGGGGCGAGCTCGCGCGGGCGTCCGCCAATGGCCCGCTGAAGGGGGTCATCTTCTCGCTCAAGCGGATTGGCTGGGTCGCGTATTCGTCGCTAATGATCAGGCCAGCTTAGGTGCCAGTGATTTCGCTACTGGCCACACCACTTGGATTTTTTCGTGATCTCCTGCGCCGGGGGATCCAGCGCTGTCAGGCATGGCCTGTGCGATGATCAGAAGTGCAGGACCTGTCCTCGCGCGGCCGAGACAAAGGGCCACGCTTTCGTTGAGTGTCCTGCGTTAACCCAGCGCTTCCTGGATGGCGAGGGGGACTGTGGCCTGGGCCCGAAGCTGGCCGCGGCTCGCGACGCGATGTTGGAGCGCGGGCCGATCGGTGAGGGGCGGCAGGATATTGGCTTGCTTGCGATTGCGATTGGGATTCCTCGGTGGCCCGACGTTGAAGCGCCGCAGCCGCCGAATGACCCACCGAGTTTTCTGCGGGCCGACTGGGGTTCGCCCGAGGTGGGCTGGAGTGACTGCGCGTTTACTGGTGGCTCTGGATAACACCGCGATGTTCCAGAGCTGCGGCGCTGTGGCTGGTCAACGGTCATGCTCAGTGTCAATGGTGCCCCCGTGCGCGCGTCGCGCGGAAGGCCCGCGGGCGCGCGGCAGACTGTGGGGCGGGCCGAGAGAATAGCTTGACTGAAGGCGTTGCAACATGTGCCTTCAGTCAGGCTGGTGGTCAGTGGTTTGCTCGGTTTTGTGCAGGAAGGAGAGCTCTGGCGCGAGGGCGCGGTTGAAAAAATGACTTGTGCCAGCGCCGCGTATCCAGGTGTTGGAGGCAGCTTGTGAGATTGAAGCGCGAGCATCCCAGTTATGCCTGGGTCCCTGCCCGCGCTGCAGAAGACGAGGTTCTCTTCCCTGCTCCTGAGGGCCCCCCGTCTCCTCTCTACCTCTGGCTCGCGGGAAACAGGTGGGCGAATTTTTTCGCCGAGCTGGGGGCCTTGTCGATCGAGGCCCCCGAAGTGCATGCGATATTCCACAAAGAGAGTCTCTCAGAGGCCGCCCAGTGTGCAAAATATTTAGGCTGGGCGGTCCAGCGGAGCTGCCAGCTTGAGCTCTGGGCCGAGGCCGCGGTGCTCGCGGCTGGCGCGCAGAGGCTGACGCCTGCATAATGCAAACTATCCATGCTGCTCCATGAACATGGCCTCGCGGAGGTCGGGGGGCGGCCTTCTGTAGGAAGTGCCGGGGTTTGGCCCGAAGACCCGAGGCTCGACGACAGCTGGCCGGCGGCGCCGACCGAAGGTGCCGCCCGTCGGCCATCCGCACCCTACAGGCCAAGGTCCTCGAGGCTGCCGCCGTCAACCGCCTGCTTGGGGTTCGGTGGGGTCTGCGGGTATTGGGCTGTCTGGGGTTGGGTCGTCTGGCGTGGGGACGGGGGGGCTGTCTGTGCACCGCGCCTGGGGGACACGACGTTGCCGCCACGGGCACGGTCGTCTGGTGTCGGCGGTGCGGGGCCTACGGTTCCGCCAGGGTGGGGCCCCGCGCCCTGACCCCCATGACTTGGCCCCCAGCAGGCGGCGCGTCTTTAACCGCTTGCTGGAGGGCAGGCGCCCTGAGTCTGGCAGGACCCTCCTCCTCGTCCTCGTCCTCTTCCTTCCTTTTTTCTGCCCTTTTCCTCTTCCTCCTCCTCCTCCTCCTCATCATTCTTCCTCTGTGGGCGAGCGCTTCCGTCATGCTCACGCACCGCCCAGTCCTCCACCTCCGCTTCCCTCTGGGCTCGCTTGTCCTCGCGCTTGCCCTTTTCGATCTAGGGCGCCCTCCACTGTGCGGCAGACGCATGCCCCCTTTTTGTCTGAGCCCCCTCCTCTTCCCGCTCCTCCTCCCACATGCGACTTTTGCCAGTCCTGCCGCAACGGCGACGATATCATACCCTTGGAAGTTGGTCACTGGCGCGGTCAATGCAGCTTATATGCCGCCTCTGGCAGCCAATGCAACTCCAGAAGTACGTGGGGCGCAACGCGGTAACGTCATGAGTCGTGATCACCAACGACCAGGAGCATCGTAAAACCGATCAGTTAGGCAGGCACTAGCAGACGAAAACGAAACAGGACGATCCGAGAAACATTACGTTAGGGGCGAGTGCGATTGCGGTTGCGTAAGCTTGTGCAGCCAGGCTCTGTCTTCGCATCGCCAAGTTAAGTGCCGAGTGTCTCAGCGTAGCGTGGAATGTGGCCTTCTGGCAGAGCGCAAGGGTACTGAGAGGACGGGTTGTGAAGCAGTCCGAGCACGTCGTCGCATGGAACGCTGCGTCTTGGCAGTGCGCGCAATCATCTCACAGCGATCATTCGTAAATTGTCACAGCTTCAAAACGATCGCTGGTCCAATACCCCTCCAACATGCGGGCCCCGACGTATCTACTGGGTGGGGGAGATGTGGAGTCGCGGATTAAGGAGCAAACAAGAGCCCGCAGATCTAGAAAGGAGGTCCATGCAGTCCGATCCCCGGTGTACTTGGGGGGCTCTGCCGTTCCCTCTCGTTTTCGCTTGTGAGGTGGGCAAGAAGGAGGGACACATGGTGTGTAGAATTGCCTTCGCAGTCCGAAGCTAGCTTCCCCAGGGTGCCCAGGTGTGCAATGAAGTTACTTCCGACAGTCATGTTTGCTCGCTCTGACCTACTTTGGGAGTCTCTTTTTTTCGGACCGCCAAGCGCAGTGGTCCCGACCTCCGTAAGCCGCTACTTGCCACCGTTTTGGGGCCGCGCAGATCACCGAGAAACAAACGAAAAGCTAACGAACAAATCACGTACATCTGACTTTCCAGTGTTGGCGAGCCATCCAGAGACTTAAAGTAGCTCAACACGATCAACAAGTAACGCATTTCGATTCACAATTCGCGCATAACTAACTTCTCCAACGGCTTTTGAGCGCAGCGGGGCAACAACCATGGATACCTAACTTTGAACTAAATATCCCACGCCCCAAAGTAACTCTGGCCTAGCTCAACACAGGCATATCGAACAGACAAGTAGCTCGAATCGATCAACTCCAAGTGCTTACCGCCGCATAATGTAGACACATGTCACATCTAGCTCGATAACAACTCCACGCTATGTCAATATTGTTTTTTTTGTTTTTGGTTGCTGTGCTTTGCCTTTGTTAAGGAAGCTGCAGTGCAGACAAACAACGTCAAGCTAACTTTCCTCGCGGGCCAAATGCGTGCTCGCTTGTAACCTGGACTAACTAAAGCCTGGCCGCCAAGAGGCCGGCTCGAGACCGCCTCCGGGGCAGCCAGCAGCGCCCGTGTCATTATGGTTTGGCGCTATCCGCATGATGCAGTTGCCTTGGCGGTGTTCGGGCACACTGCCTCGAAACTGTTGAGGCGACAGTAGTGACAGAGCCCACTGCCACGAATCCTCACAGTAGTGCCCGTGCTGGCCTTGTCGCGACCCGCTCGTGGAGGTTGGGGGCTCCCGCCGCGAAGCATTGCGAACCGATCTGCACGAGGCAATGTCAACGCCGCATGTGCAGCATCGGTCTCGGTCACGTGTCGCGCACTTGCGGAGACGAAGGAACCTTCCAGCATCGCTTGACATAGCTGAAGCTCGTTCTAGATGTAGGCAAGCGTGTTCAACTAGGTCCGCGTGCGGTTATCATTCCATACGCACAGGTTGCTGCAATGAGACTGAACAGCGGTCTCCATTAATCTCATAACTGATGACTTGGAACCTGGAACATACAACAGGCGACTCTTCACTGGACACGTCTGATGAAGAGGAGAGGAGGAGGGGATGAATGGGGAGGATGATGATGATGAGGATGAGGAGGAGGAGGAGGAGGAGGAGGAGGGGGAGGAGTGTAAGCTCAAGACTCATCAACGATGTTGGAATATTCCCTCCCTCGAAGCTCCCTCTTCATAGGCCCCTACAAGGCCGCATTTCCAATGAGGGAAGTGACCCGTTGGGAGACAACTGTGTGAAAATCCTGATGCGCACCAAATCACCGTTCTCAGGACTTCAGCATCGCCACGAATCAACCAGACTGTTGCGTCATGACGATCTGGAATTGGGCCAGAACGCCATTCCTGGGACTTCAATGCCGTGAATCAACGTATCTGTTGCGCCCTGAGAATTCAGAGTCGTTCCCAAACACCGTTTCGGGTACGTTGACCATGAGAACACGTCAACTCCGTGCAATTATTTGAAACGAATGTACGCGGCGCTAAGGCGAGAGCCACATTTTGAAGAAAAAACCGCCCTCAACCGGTGAAGCTCTTGCAATCATATTTGCACGGCGCCAATGCGAGAGCCACATTTTGAAAACGACCCGACCTCAATTCGTGAAGCTCTTGCATTGTTTAAGACGAGTGTGCGCGGCGCTACAGCGGAAGCCACATGTTGAACACCACCCGTCTTCGATTTGTAAAGCTGATGCCAGTTTCTATGCTTCAGGCTCATCGATGATTATGAAGTCTCTGGCGATACGACGGGCCGCCCTTCCGACTGGCCTCCGGGTGCGACAGTGAGGAGTTATTCATAAGGAATTGGAAAGGAGGACGAGGAGGGGGAAAAGGAGGAGGAGGAGAGGGAGGAGGAGGAGGATGATGATGCTCATGATGATGATGCTGATGATGATGATGCTGATGATGATGATGATGATGTTGCTGATGATGATGATGATGATGATGCTGATGCTTATGGTGATGACGATGCTGCTGATGATGATGACGATGATATTGCTGATGATCATGACACTGCTGATGATGATGATGATGATGAGGATGCCAATGATGATGATGATGATGATGATGATGATGATGATGATGATGATGATGATGATGATGATGATGATGCTGATGATGAGGAGGGGGAGGAGGAGGATGAGGATGATGATGATGATGATGATGGTGCTGATGACTGTGATGATGATGAATATGATGATGATGATGATGATGATGATGATGATGATGATGATGATGATGCTGATGATGACGATGATGATGCTGCTGATGATGATGTCGATGGCGATGATGTTGCTGAGTATTATGATGATGACGATGATGATGATGATGCTGATGGTGATGACGATGATGATAATGATGATGCTGCTGATGATGCTGCTGCTGCTGATGATGATGATGATGATGATGATGATGATGATGATGATGATGATGATGATGATGATGCTGATGATGATGATGATGATGATGATGATGATGATGATGATGATGATGATGATGATGATGATGATGATGATGATGAGGCGGAGGAGGAGGTGGAGGAGGAGGTGGAGGAGCAGGGAAGAGGAGGAGGGAGGAGGAGGAGGGAGAGGTGGAGGAGGAGGAGGAAGAAGTGGAGGAGGGAAGAGGAAGAGGAGAGGCGGAGGGTGAAGGCTTGATGCGGGACCTCCTCACAACGCTCCCGAGGACAGCGAGCGTCTGACTCCCTCGCCGTGGGCGGCCTCCAGGGGCCTCCAGAGGCTTCCAAGGAACCGCGTCGTCGTCACCGTGGTCGTTGTTCTCGTCGTCGTCGTCGCCCGCATGTCCATCCGCCTGCTCGTCCTTCTCCCTCGTCTTCCTCCCTCGCCCTCCCTCGTTGTCGTCGTCGACCTTCTCGTTGTCTTTTTGGTTGTCGTCCTTGCCCTCTTCCTCGTCGTTGTCGTCGTCTCCTCCCCCTTCTCCCTCCTCCCTCACCTGGTGGGTGAGTCCGCTCTCCCCGCCCACTGGGGCCCAGAGTCAAAACGTGAATCTCGATTGCTCCCCTCCGAGTGCGTGCAGCTGGGGACGCCCCCCGACCCTGCACACCCCGCGAGGTGTGCGTCGGGGCCACCAGCAAGTGCGAGATGGCCACATGCATCCCCGGCCGCGCTGCGCAGCACCCCTGCAAGTGCGGACCGGGAACGCCCAAAGCGGCGCTGGTCCCTTCGGACAGCGCCGGCCCGGGAGAGCGAGGGAGGGAGTGACGGATTCAGGGGAAACGTTGGGACGTTGAGGGGGGGCAGGCTCAGGGGGGGATGCATCGACCCCAAATCGCTGTTTCATCGCTGATAGGGGCCCGATGGCCCGCCCCGCCCAGCAACGTGCGGATTCGCTATCGGGGGCCCATCGCCAGTCCATCCGCGATGTATTCGTTGATTCAAGCTTGATGTTTTTCTCTCTGAGCCGTCCCCCGTGAAGTTTCCCCTCATGGATAGGGAAGGGAGGGCATGAGAGGTAGAGGGTGTCTGGGGAGGGCTGGCGGAGGAAGATGAAGTGGGTAGATGTGATAGGGGATGGGGATGGGAATGAGGATGCGGGGAGAGCCGAGGGGACGAGAGGAGGAATGAAGTGGAGAGGCGGGGAGAGTAGGTGGGATGGGAGGGAAGCGGAATGGTAGGGAGTGATGGAGAGGCGGGAAAGCCTTGACCCACTCGCCAAAGTCTCGAGTGTCGCTGGCGCGGAGTCTTGAGCGTCGCTGTCCGCGAGGTTTTCTCGAAGCGTGGCCTTGCTTCCTCGGAATGTGTCGTGCATTCTCGCTCTTCTCTCGTCTCTCCTCGTCCCTGGCGCAGCTGCCAGGTGAGTCACACAAGCGAACGCGTTATGAGCGAAGTGTAGGGCAGCAGGGAGGGACGAGGGCGATGGGGGAGGAAACTCGGGAGGAGTGGAAGGATACGGGAGGGGGAAGCAGGGAGGGGAAAGGGGGAGGCAAATTCGGGGGAGGGGACGGAGAGGGAGAGGAGAAGGCGAGGGGAGGGGGGCAAAGCAAGGGTGGTGGGACTCGGGGCAGCGCCGCCGTCCAACGGCACCTGCGCCGCGACGAGAGGGGGCCGTGTCCGCGGCGGTGACTGTGCCGCACATCTGCCGGCTACACGCACGTGTGGCCCCTCGCCGCAGTGGCCTCTGGCCCGAGGAGGCGCACGCGTGGAACAAGGCGCGTTGGATTAGCGACGGGGCCTGGCCGCATAGTTTCGAAATCGACGCGCTCCGTCGCCAAGGCAGGCAGCGCCGCTTCATGTTTCGGGGGGCACTTTCCCGATCCGTGGATCTGTCGCCCACGCGCCAGATCCACGGATCCTTGATCCATGCCACGGTGTGCTCGACTGGTGCGCAGCTCGTAGGAGCTGCGGGGTGGGGGCGAGCCCACGCACGCAGGCCGCCTACTGAGCCACCGCACTCGGCGATCGGCAAGCCGCGCACCAGAGGGCCTCCTTGCCTCCAGACACTCTGGCGTGTCGCCGAATCCGATTCGTGGGTGTCTGAGGAGGGCCAGCCGAGACAACAGCGGGGCGGCCCTCTCGCCCAGCCCCTAAATCCACTCAAGATCGCTCCCTGGGAGGCGGACCCGGCCGCCCGCGGCGTCGAGAAGCTGCAGGGAGCCCAGGGAAGGCATAAAGCGCCAGCGAGGACCGCCGCTGTCTAGATTGGTCCTGATCTGGAAGTTTTTTCCAGGCCGTCCAAATCGGGCTGGGGTAGATTGGGTCGGAGGAACGCGCCGCACCGCCGATGCATCGGCGATGCGGCTCGATGTGGAGCCCGCTTTTTTCCACGCGATGCATCGGCGACTTCGCCGATGCGTCGGCGACGTGTCCGCCCTGCGGCGCGATCGGTCATTCCAGGCAACGCCCCAGGCCCATTTAGCCCCCACAGCGATACTTCCGTAGCTGTGTGTGTTGGCTCTGTTTGGGAAAGGCAACGTCCCGCCCGCCGCGCGCGCGCCCTCCCGGGGCGCACCCTCTCGGCCGGCCGGCCCTTTTTTTTTTTTTTTTTTTTTTTTTTTTTTTTATCATACAGCCAACTTAAGCTTAACGGACATTTGCACCACACTCATGGCGTGGAGGGCTACATCCCCTGTTTCACTTTTTATCAAGATAAACCTGCGCAAAAGGCATCAAGGAGATAGCGAAGAACAACCGATCAATATGGTTCAATACATGGAACTGTCATCGATGGACTGGCAAAATATTGGTTATCAGCCGAAAGTTCCGTTTTCGACGAAAGTGGTTCTACCTGATGGAGGAACGGTGTTCTTTCCATTTAAAGGCGATGTACGTCCTGGAGAAGAATCACGCCGTGATGGCGGGTGGTGAGAAGAGAACGAGGGGGAGGCCAGCGACGATGTCGCCAGGCTTTCCCCCGAGCTTGATTATTTTGCGGTTCGACAGCGTCCGTTTGGGACGGGTTGAGCCGCCGAAAGGCAGGGGTGCGATGCACCTGCGTCGTGCGCGGGGCGAGCCAGTCTGCGGCCAGACTGCTGGGCGCCGCTGTCGCTGACGCTTTTATAAACACCTTGGGCCGTGGCCTAAACTAGGTACGTCCGCCTGCGCGCGTGGAGCACGCCAGGCCCATTTAGCCCCCGCAGCGATACTTCCGTAGCTGTGCGTGTTGGCTCTGTTTGGAAAGGGCAGCGCCCCGCCCGCCGCGCGCGCGCCCTCCCCGGGCGCGCCCTTTCGGCTGGCCGCCCTCTCTTAATCGCAGGGTCTACCTAGGCTTAGCGGAAACACTTATACCACGCCCATGGCGTGGAAGGATACACCCCTGTTCATTTCCCCCGAGGATAATCCTGAGCAAGAGGCTTACAGGAAATGGTGAATAACAACCGATCAATGTGGCCAAAGAAATGTCAATGTCTTCGATAGACCGGCAAAAAAATCGATCTTCCACGCCCCTTCTACTTGGACCCCATTCGGGAGGCATCCGCTCCCTCCCTTTGGCAGTCGGTGCGCGTCGCCGCAGTTGGGCCGCGGATGAGGGAGAGGCCGGCGAGGTGCGTCAACGCCGCGTGCTCCAACGGTGAGGTCTGCGACTGGGCGACCGGCACGTGTTCCCAGGCCTTCGGGGGGCGGCCCAGCGAGCGGACGTCCTCGTCGCCCCCCCCCGCATGTCCCTGTTCTCCCGTCCTCCCCTTGACAGGAGACGCTCGAGCCCTCCCCCTCGCTGATCTCTTCAGGGGATTTTTCACGCCAGCTCCGACTCGAGCCCGTCCGGCTAGTACTTCTACCAGTCCGACTCGAGGAGATGGAGGAAGAGGAGGAGGAGGAGGGAGCAAACTCCTGACCCGGGCCCCGGCCCAATCGCGCTGCCCTCGTAGGTCCAGTCCGTCGGGCCGACGGTGCGCATTCACGCAGTCGCTGTGTCTGCGGAGGGCTCGTCGAGACATCTGCGACCCTTCCTGCCAGTCTTCGTTCTTTTAGGGCCTCTTGGGGGCTTCTCGTCGCCACGGCTGGATCCGCATCGGAAAACGGATGCGGGGTCTGGGGACTGATTTGCAGCGGATGTGGGTCTGCGTTCCTTCCCTCCGCCATTATATTGGTTTTCGTCCTTTTCTTCGCTCGTAACCTACCGCTCTAGGGCCCACCAAATCTCGATCCCATCGATCCAACTCGCTATGCCGCTGTTGAGAATCCCGGCGCGGCCGATTCGATTCGATGCAGATTCCGTACCGATGCAGGCCGATTCGATTCGATACCATTCATCGAGGCGACGCTGTCCGCTGCTGGCACATAGGCCCTTCTTCTCCTTCTCTCAGCATGGCACACCCCTCCTCCGCCTCCTGCTCCTCCTCATCCTCTGCCATCGCCCTTCGTTAAGGTATGGTGCCGTACTGAGCAGGTAAAAAACAACATGTCGTTCAAGGAGAAGCGGCGCACCCTTCATTCGTATCATTACGATTGGGGCTCTTCTTGGGCACCCTTGGTGCCCTCTTGGGGCTCTTCCTGGGGGATCTTGGGGCCATCTTAGGGCACGTTGCATGGGTCTTTCGGCATCTTGGACGATCTTGAGCCCTATGGTTCAATGAACCCAGCGTGACCCCAATTCGGTGAAAGCTTCCTATCGCATTGGCGCGTTGCTTGGTATTGCCTGGCGTTTGCTTGGCATTGCTTTGCGTTGCTAGGTATTGCTTCGCGTTGCTTGAAAATGTATGGCATTGCTTTGCATTTCTAGGCTTTACTTTGCATTGCTTTGCGTTTCTTGGCATTGCTTGACGTTGCTAAGGCCCCGAGGAGTCCTGGGGAAGACCCGAGGAACCCAAGATCGAGTAACCCGAGGAAGGGACCGAGGAACCCAAGAAAGAAGCCCGAGGACGGACCCGATGAACCCAAGGCCAAGGAACTCGAGGAAGGCCAGTGACGAAGCACCCAGTGACGAAGTACCTGGGACTCCTTCGGTAAAGCCTCATTGCGGGAACAGGTGGGAGTCCTCAGTTCGCTCACCCCCTCGGAGGTCGAACAGAATCCTTTTGGGATTCTTGGAGCTCTTGGGGGCCTCTTGGGTCGTCTGGAGGTCCGACTGGGCTCCGGGCTCTGGGGCTATCCTGGGGCCACCTTGTGGGCCCAGAGGCCCATGGGAGGCGAAATTGCGATGGACGATTTTAGTGGCTCCTTGGGGGTTTCATTGGGGGGCACCAGAGCACTTGGAGCCGTCTTGTCGCCGTTCTGAGGCCTCTCGGAGGTACGCCTGAAGCCTGAAGCTATCTTGAACCATCGGCTATCTAGATCCATCTGGGGGACCACCTTGGGGCATCGGGGGGCCGTCTTGGAGCCATCTTGGGCCCAAATAGGCCGTCGGACGGATCGCGCTCTCCCCCCAGGGAAGAAGGAGTTTTGAGAGGAGGGAAGAGCAAACTCGTCATACCATGTGAGCCCAGAGGGCTGGTGGGATTTTCTACGACTCAGCGTCGCGGCCAAGCTGCAGCATCCGAAGTATTTCCATTGGGAATGCTCAGAACGAAATGGACGTGACCATTTTTGTCCACCACGGACAACCTAACCAGCTCATGTATCACCAACTTGCATGTGATATCACCTGACCCGTGGCTCGAGGTACCGCGAGACCCGTGGCGTCATCAAACCGCCAACTCAACAAATACAACTGGCCAGCAGCTCTCCGGTTTTATAGGGAGTTGATGCTGTGATACGCGCCTTTGCCGTGACGCCGCGTTGGCGATGACGATGGTGAGAAAGTAACTATAGAAGCAATGGAACTGATTTTGCGAAGGCCTCTCAATCGAACGCGCTAGGTTGGAACTCCCCTGGCCCGGCCAGCTCGGCCAGCAAACTTCCCCGGTTCCAGATTCCCAGGCGCGGCCAGCAATTCCTCGGAAACGGCGTCAGGAGGCCTCATTGGACCCAACAGGTCGATGTCGGCCGCCCTTCGAGTAGTTGACGGCAGCTCGAGAATTCTTAGAGACAGGGCCACCGATGCTGCTGCCACCGCCTCCTCTGCTCCTGTCTCTCCCGCCTTCAATCTCTCGGCCGGGTGCTGGGGGAAAGTGCGAGAGGCCAGGCTTTCGCAGAAGGCGGCGGGGCTTCTCAGAAGCTCTCCGGCCTTCTGAGAAGCCTTCCGTGTTTTCGGAGCAGGCCCAGGAAGCTTCCCGGACGGCTGGAGGCCCCGCCCCCTCTGCCTTCCCACCTGGGAGAGTCGCCAGGTCTCCCCCTGAACTTGCACCGTTCCTTCCGCCACGTTTTTTCCCCTCATCCCAAGTGGGACTCCTGTTTTCTCTGGGCACCCCGCGCAGGAGCAGGAACACCCCCTCCGTTCTCACCCACATCATCATCATCATCATCATCATCATCATCATCATCATCATCATCATCATCATCATCATCATCATCATCATCATCATCATCATCATCATCATCATCATCATCATCATCATCATCATCATCATCATCATCATCATCATCATCATCATCATCATCATCATCATCATCATCATCATCATCATCATCATCATCATCATCACAACACCATCGTCAACAGAGCTTCGTCTGTGAGTGAATTGCGAGGAGGTCTCATGCGGGAGCTCCCTATGGGCCCACCGCTTATGTTTTTAATCCGACCGGCTCATCGGGATCCTGTACCTGTCATCACTTTCTGGCCCCTGAGGCCTGGATATGCAGGAAGTATCAGGCGGGAGCCTCGTCTGTGAGTGAATTACGAGGAAGTCCTCCCGATGAGGCCTGCCGCTGATGTTTTTCGTCCGAGCGGATCAGAATCGGGTACCTGTATGCATTTTTTGGCCACTGAGGCCTGAATATGGAGGAAGTATCAGGCGGGAGCCTCGTCTGTGAGTGAATTGCGAGGAAGTCTCAGGCGGGAACCCCCTCACTCAGCCATCCGCAGCTCATGTTTTTTATCCGAGGCGGGTCATCGGAATCTTGTAATTGTTGTCATGTTTTTTGCCCCTGAGGCTTGAATTTGGAGGAAGTGTCAGGCGAAAGCCTCGTCTATGAGTGAATTGCGAGGGAGTCTCAGGCGGGACCCCCCCGCAGCTCATGTCTTTAATCCGAGGCGGGTCATCGGAATCTTGTAATTGTCGTCATGTTTTTTGCCCCTGAGGCTTGAATTTGGAGGAAGTGTCAGGCGAGAGTCTCGTCTGTGAGTGAATTGCGAGGGAGTCTCAGGCGGGAGCCCCCTCCCTTATGGGGCCCGCCGCTCATGTTTTTTATCCGTGCGGGTCATCGGAATCCTGCAACCGTCGTCGCTTTTGGGCTCCTGAGGCTTGAATGTGGAGGAAGTATCAGGAGAGAGCCTCGTTTGTGAGTGAATTGCGAGGAAGTCTCAGGCGGGAGCCCTCTCCCTATGGGGTCCGCAGCTCATGTCTTTAATCCGAGGCGGGTCATCGGAACCTTGTAGCTGTTGTCACTTTCGGGCTCCTGGGGCTCGAATATGGGGGACGTATCAAGCGGGAGCCTCGTCTGTGAGTGAATTGCGAGGAAGTCTCAGGCGGGAGCTCCCTCCCCATGGGGCCCGCGCCTCCCGTGCTTCCTCTGGGTCGCCCTCCGGGTCGTCCTCTTGCGCGCGTTTTCTCGTTCGTCATCCGGCGCGTATCTATCGGAGGAAGGAGGATGCAGGACGAGAAAGAGAAGGAGGAAGAGGAGGAGGAGGAGGAGGAGGAGGCAGAGGGCGAGAAGGACGAGAAGGACAAGGAGGAAAAGGAGTGCCAGAGGAGTGCCTTAGGAGGCCCCAGAATGTCCCGGGAGATCCAGAAGGTTCCAGGAGGCCCAGAGAGGCCCCAGGAGTGGAGTGGAGTGGAGTGGGCCCCGTTGCGACGCAAGTTCGGTTTAGCCTAGCCTGACCTGGATGGGACACTCGAGCGAGCCGACTGCTCGGCTCGGCTCAGGACCTTGGGCTGCAACCCCCTGAGGATCCTGTCAAGATATTCCCCTCCGTGCGTGGACAATCTAAGCTTACATGGTGCCTTCAGTGAGCGTATCGCCTTATCTGCGACGGCCCCGCACACACTACAAAACCAAGCCTGAAGGGACGCATGTACATTCAAGGTGTGTGTAGTGTGAGCCCAGCCCCCCGCTATATGTACCCTCGCCCCCTTACTTGGAGAGAAGATGACCCCATTAACATTGTACAAGGGGGTACACGCAGACGCCCAGAACTCCTTTACAGTAGGGGCGGACGCCGAGCTGAAACGTCGTAAGCATTTCCTCTGGCAGTCTGCCAGACGGTGATGGGATTGGAGGGCAGCAACCGCGGCTGCAGGCAAGGGAGGAGGAGGAGGGGAGGGAGGCGGGCCCAATGGGGCCTCACGAGACTTCCGCTTCTCCTCACGCTCGGCCTCCTGAGTGGCCTGCATGCTGTCCAGTGCAGCCCTCAACAGTCTCATGCGCACAAGGAATGCACGCCGCTCATGACACAACACGCGCGTGCGGATGGCCTGCGGAATACGAGCCTTCTCCGCGGCAAAGCCCGCGAACTCGTCGGCCAACGCGTTGCCGATGACAAGCGTGCGAATTCCTTTTCCGTCGAGAATCTCCTCGGGTCCCAGGTGTGAATTTGTCCGAAGGACCACAAAATCACAAAACTCACGGCCCTGCACAATAACTCCTATCTTCTGCCACATATCCGCATCGATGCCTGACGGTTGTTCAAACCTTTTCTCATACCAGCCTTGTGCCACAGCCTCGCGGTCCGTGGTATATGTTAAATACCTGGTTGTTGTCCATAATGCTAAACATAGTGCCAATAATCCTCCTCGTGGCACCACCTGGCGGTCTCCCTGGAGCGGGCCAAAGACAGCACCAGTGATCCGCAGCTCTGGTGTGATCATCTCAGTACACACGATCGCAACACCAACCCTCCTCAGCCTTGTCACGGCCGAGTCTGCTCCTCCGCTTGCGTCCCCGAGGATTTGGATCGGTGCTGCTGCCGATCCGCTGCCGAAGACGCCCTGGGTCAGCTCATTGGCCCCGACGAATTCCCACTGGTCGTCGTGCGGCGGCATCGGCACCTCCAGCCATCGAGACGGGATGAGGCCCCTCAGCCAGAAGCACTCCGCCGTGTTGACTTGAGCCAGCGCCTGAGGCACAAGCTTCTCCGATGCCGTGTACGGGGGGGGGGCGTGTTCGTAGAACAGCTCCAAGCTCGATGACAGGGTGTCTCTGGTTGTTCTCGACAACGGTCACACACATCATTGCCACGATATCTCTTGAACTCGTCGAACTTCCTCTTCTTTGTCCAAAAACCCCCAGTGGCAATGTTGACCAGAACCTCAGCCAGACGTACACCGTGTGAAAGCTGTGAGACTTGGTGCAGTAAGAATCGGAATGGCTCCTTGTCCACACCGTCCTCCATCCCTCCACCGCAGTAGTGTTCAGCAGTCTGGCGCCACCGGATGAGTTCCGCAGACTTTCTCACATCAGCGAGTAGCCCTCGATGATTATCAAGCCACCTGTTGCCCGTGTAGATCTCATCGGGGAACTGCCACTTTTCCGTCGTGTTGTGCTGAGTCGTGTATGACCACGTCGAAGTGCTGGCAGGATCCCACTCAAGCCTGAGGAGCGTCAAGATGGTGGCCGAAATTGGCCCCTTGACAGCTCGCACTTGTTCTTTCGAGGGCCTGCTGCGCAACTCGGCCACTATCCGTGGCCACACGTACTTGATGCTCTTCTTCAGGTCGGGCTGAGACTGCCACGTGCTCAACCACATATCGATGCATCGCATTGGGTATGCCACTCCAGGGTCACAGGACGGCGCTCTCAGATCCAGTAGGGTGGTCAGACAGCGACCACGAACTCCACTTGCACATGTTTGTCCCAGCCTGCGGCGGCAAATTTTCAACTGCTCTCCAACAGTGCCATGGACTTGAAACCCATAAGTGCCCGCGGGATGGCCTCCATTTTTCTCCAGTTTAGAAAGATGTTGGTACCGCCGTCCAGCGCGACAATAACGAACAATCTTGCCATTCATACGTTTATGCTTTTCCTGCCTCTGGGTGCGAGTTGCTCGACCGCCGCGCCCACAAGAAAAAAACAGCACTCCAATCTGTGCTGGTTGCTGAACCATTTTAACCACAAACCCTTTTAAGTTTAATGGCTTTGGCAACTGCGTGTGCGTCTTGTATCGAGGAGCACCTGATACCATATTTCTTTGCAATCTTGAAAACCAACCATACCCAGCTCACGCCCAGTTGTGACCACACTCTTAATCAGGTTCGTCCCGGCCGCCTGTCGTGAGCCTGTCGCCCTTTGTGATATATCGTCTGTCCAAACTCTGTGGGCCGTCATGGGAGTCGCCGTCGTCACTGCGTTCATAACAAATGCGTTAACACTGTGGCAAACCGAGTCCCTGACCTCAACCCCTGCACCACACTTTGGCACGGCTTGAACGGTGACGAAACCGCTCCTTCTAGTGAAAGGGTCCGCGTAGCCACACACGTCGCCAACTCAAGTTAGAGGATGACTGGTGGAAAGTGCAATCTAAGCGCCGCCTTGGCCAGCGGCAACCACGGGATCGTTTCGTATAACTTCTGTGCGTCCAGTAGCCCATGGCCGAATCGTGCACGCCAGCTCCTCACCGACGGCCCGAAGGTACACCTCCTTGAGACGCGGGTTGCCAGCCACAGCCGCGTCCCACGCCTGGGCCTCCTCAGCTGACCATTGGCGAACCAAAGGTTCGTGGATGTGGGACCGCACCCTGGCCAACATTGGGATGACCCCAATGGCGCGGTCTCCGCTCAACTTCTTCGGTGCGAGGTGCCCCGCCACAAGGGGCACTTGGACTGGCCATGCCAGAACGTGCTCAACACTATGAAGTAGAAGCACCAATTCTTGAATCGCAACACATGGTAACCTTTGAATACCAACTGGGCTCATCATGCCCACTCCTAGTCCGGCCTTGGCTTTCATGCCCCCGCGCTTCGATAAACCTGCTCGACTGAAATTGCTGGCAAGGGGCCCCATTGAGCTTCCTCGCGGATGTGGCGAAACATTTCGCGGACTTCCCCGAGGTCTGGGGCTCTGGGCGCCCGAGGCCTCTTGAATGCCAACGCCTTCTGATCCAGGATCTGGGCAGGGTGGATCAGCGCCTTCCCGTCGACTTTGAGGTCGGGAGGCGGTGTCGGCTGCTGCTTCAGGGCCCCGTGAAGAATGCCATTCGCGCTTGGATCCGTCACCCGCTGCTTAAATTCATGCGTGGATTCCCGCGCTGCCGATCTCTGGGCGCGAGCTCGCAGCCTCTTCGCGCTCTCTGCAAATGATTGCAAGGCTGGGGCCGCCGTCGCCAACGGGCCCTTGAGGATGCTGATCCACTGGTCGAGGGGCGGCTCCTTCCCTGGGTTGGTAATCGCGTGAACGTTGGGCGGCCTCGAGTCGCGCAGCTGCCCGCAAATCTTGGCACACTCATCAAGTTACCTCTTCCCATTTTGCCGTGGGCGGTGGCGCGACGCACCTCCAAGCGCTGTGTGCACCCGTGTCCACCACCACTGGCTACGTTGATCCCTGAGCGGAAGACGGCGCGCGTGCGCAGTAGTCCGTAACGGGCGCTCGATGAACCTGGGGCGTTCTGGACGCGAAACTCCAGGACTGGCCTGAATGTCATGATGCACATGGATGGCCATCTCGACAGTTGAAGCCCAGCCAGCATACATGCCAGACACAAGTGCGCTGCGCTGAGGTTCGAGCGAAAAAGCTACGGGGGAGGAGAGGTGATGGGGAGGCAGCAGCCACCGCAGATGCACTTGATTGAAACCCAACCTGGCTCTACTTTGCAGTCCACGTCCTCACGGGAACTTCAAACGAGGGCTCAGGCTTGGCCTCGGGGCTCATGCTGGTGGCTTGCTGCTGCTGCTGCTGCTGCTGATTACATTGGAGTTCCGAGGAGGGGGGAGGGGGGGGCGGGGGGAGGGGGGGGGGGGGGGGGGGCTGGGCTTCACACGCTTCCGAATTACCGTAACTTTTACTCCGACTGTTGCCTGTTTCTTTGGCCTGGTGGAGATCCGAGGGGGGGGGGCCTTGCCCGATGGCTCTTCCAGAGGCTCGAGAGCGCGCGGCAGCTGCTCATCGCTACAGAAATTGAGCTCGTTGGCCCATGGGTCCTCTTCAAATGCGGGGTGAAACAGAAACTCGTGATCCAGGTCCTCCTCAGGCCCCCCCTGGCGCAGCTGATCAGCAGGGTCCTGAGGTCCAGGGTGATCCTGGGGGCAGTCCCCAGACTGCTTTTCGGGAAACTCAACTCTCTTCTCATGGGCCGAGTGCCGTGCAGCTATCTGTTTAGCCTTCGAGGCGCTCGATTTGGACCCAGCTGTAGGATCCACGCGAGGCCTCGGGGGCTGAGGTAGACGGCATGGTAACTCCAGCCCATGGGTTTGCAATTGCTGGCCCGACGCACGCAGGGTGATGGCTAAGCCTAAGTGGGGCCTCCACGCCCCACGTCCCTGATTGGGGCCACATCCTTCACGAAAGAGACAGCCGACGGGCTCATTACAACGTAATCAAGCATGCTGTTGTCCCCATTCTTTTTGGCGCAGGTGCCCGCGACTTCAGCGGTTCTGATCATGGCGCCTCCGACTTGCTCCAGGAATTTAGACTTGGCCAGCGCTTCTGGCGGCATGTTGTAGTCCCCGATGCACACCCATGGCGTTCGCATTGAGTTCAGGAGACCACCCAATCTGCGAAACCTCTCACGATTGCGTCCTGACGTACCAATACGATAACCACGATGGCATAGCCCTGCTGCTGGAGCAACATTGGCAGACAGCCGTCCAACTCGGGCCTGGAGCCCGTAGGTGCTTCGCAGCTGCGCGAGCTTCGCTCAGGACACCACACTCTAATTGCTTCTGACTGAACCACGCCTCGCCGCCTTCGTTGGCCTCCGGCTCGTTGGAGATCGAGGCAGGCCGCGTCGTGCGCCGAGCTGGGTTGGCTGCAGTGCGAAGGTTGATCTTCTTCGCGCCCCTGGCCAGCTTGTTGAGCTCTGAGCCCAAGTGGATATGCGATTCAACAATTGCCCAATGATCAAACGCTGTTGGTTTGGCCGGTATAAATTTCCATGATTTATCCGTCAGGCTGGTAACATTGGCATAGAAGATCGCGGTGTCCCTTCTGCCGCTGTCCCCTGACGGCCCCTCGATCAAGGTCCGAGGGGTCCCTTTTGCTGAATGTCACTGCTTGTTGGGCGACTCTGCCGTCGGCGTCGCCGCAGTAGCTGCAGACCCCTTGCCAGCCGCCTTGGTCCTCAGCTCCGCAGCCTTGAACTTCGCCTCCGACAGCCGATGCGCCTCGGCCTTGTGGGCCTCCTCACGAGCCCCATCGGCCTCGGCCCTGGTCCCAGGCGCGCCGCTGCTCCCAGGGGGCGCAGGCCTAGGAGCAGCTGCGGTGGGCTGCGGTCCACTGCCAGCGGCAGGACCAGCTGCCTCGCCTGGGGCCTCCGTGGCCTGAGGCTGCTCGTTGCCCTCGTTGGACTTCCGCTTCTTGGCCAGCCGCTCCGAGATGATCTGCTTGTGCTCGGCCATCTTGGCGAGCCAGGCCTGGATGTCGGCCTCTTCCCCCTTCAAGGTGGGACTTCACCTGCTGCATCTGGCCCTCCAACTCCGCCAGTGCCTTCTTCCCCCCCTCCGTGGCCCCGAGCTCGTCGAGATTGGAGAAGAAGCCCTCGTCCCACTCCACGATAATCATCTTCTTATCGCGCTCCCCTGACGTGCTCACCCCGCAGTCCTGCGCGCCCCCTGCCTTCGCGAGGGCGGTGGCCGCGGCCTCCTTGGCCTCCGCCGCCTCGGCCAGGGAACGCGCCGCCGCCTCTTCTTCGCCTCCGCAGCTGCCGCGTTGCTGCGGAGGCGGACGACATTGGCGACCGCCTGCTCATGTACGTGCTCCGCATTGCGCCATGCCCCGTCGGCTCGGCGGTGGGCCTCCGACGGGGTCAGCTGCTGGCCCTTACAGCCCTGCTTCTCTTTCTCCAACTTCGCGAGCTGGTGCTGGAGGTCCCGCTTCAGCTCGTCGTTGACCTTGGCCGCCTCCAGCGCCTACTGCAACAGCCCGCGGACAGACGCGCCCTTGCTCCCCTTGCCTCCGCCAGCGGTTCCCTTCTTGAGGATGCCAGGGGGGACAGGCTTGCGGAGCTCTGCGTTCTCGCCCTCGCTGTCGCTCGTCGCGTCGTAGAAGTGCTCATCGCCGCTCTCGGCCGACGAGAAGCGTGCTCCACGCTTCCTGCCGCGGTGCAGCTCAACAGCGTTGCCGCGCATATTGCTTGCCAATTGGCGGCGGAGTAGACTTGCGTTCCACGCGCGCGTCCGGCGCTAGCTGCACCTGCTCCACCGCTTCTGTAGTATTCTTGCTCCTGCCATGATGTCTCTGCGTTCGTCAGCGTCTGTTCGCCTCTGGTTTTGGCAAAGAAACAAAGTCCCTCAAGCGCTGCGAGGAAGCCCAGAGGCTGAGCTCAGGCACAATGCTCGAGCCCAAGTTGCTTGAGCCAGAGAGGCCCCAGGAGGAGGCATGGGGGCCTAAGGGGGGGGGGGCAGGAGGGGGAGGACGGAGAGGAGGAGGGGGATGAATATGGAGACGAGCAGGAGTAGGCGGAGGAGGGCGAGGGAGAGGAGGAGGCGGGAGAGGGGAGGAGGAGGAGGAGGAGGAGGAGGAGGAGGAGGAGGAGGAGGAGGATCAGGAGGAGGAGGAGGAGGAGGAGGAGGAGGAGGAGGAGGAGGAGGAGGAGGAGGAGGTGGAGGAGGAGGAGGAGGAGGAGGAGGAGGAGAGGAACGAGAGGGAAAGCAGGAGGAGGATGACGCAGGAGGCAGGAGGAACGGGGGGAATGGGAGGAGGAGCATAACGAGGAAGAGGAACAGGAGGAGGAGGTGGTGGAGTTGGCAAGAGGAGGAGCAGGAGGAGGAGGAGGAGGAGGAGGAGGAGGAGGAGGAGGAGGAGGAGGAGGAGGAGGAGGAGGAGGGGGAGGAGGAGGAGGAGGAGGAGGAGGAGGAGGAGGAGGAGGAGGAGGAGGAGGCATGGTTTGAGGCAGGAGGGGGAGCAGGCAGGAGGAGAAAGATGAGGCAGAAAAAGGTGGGGGAAGGGAGGGGACAGGAGGATATCCCCAGGCAAGCTAAATATATGTTAATGCGAGGTCCCACCGTCGGAGTAATTACCTTTCGGCCCCTGAGGCTTGAATGTGGACGAAGTATCAGGCGGGGGCCTCGTCTGTGAGTGAATTGCGAGGAAATCTCAGGCGGGGGCCTTCACCCTACGGAGCCCGCCGCTCTTATTTTTAATCCAAGCGGGTCATCGGAGTCCTGCAAGTGTCGCCATGCGTTTTGCCTTTGAGGCTTGACTATGGAGAAAGTGCCAGGCGGGGGCCTCGTCTGTGGATGACATGCAAGGAAGTCTCAGGCGGGAACCCCATCCCTGTGGGGCCCGCCGCTCATATTTTCTTATCCGAGCGGGTCATCGGAATTTTGTAAGTGTCGTCACTTTCGGGCCCCTGAGGCCTGAATATGGAGGACGTATCGGGCGGGGGCCTCGTGTGCGAGTGAATTGCGAGGAAGTCTCAGGCGGGAGTCCTCTCCCTTTGGGGCCCGCCGTTCATTTTTTCTATTAGCCGAGCGGGTCATCGGATCATGTAATTGTCGTCACTGTTGGGTCCCTGAGGCTTGGATGTGGAGGAAGTATCGGGCGGGTAGCGGCCGCGCGGTACATCGCGCTGGACCTTCGCGCATGCCGCGGCCGTGCCGCCACTTCGGGCGCGCCCCCATCGCGTTGCACCTCGGCGATTTCTTGCAGCTGAAGCCCACGGGCAACATCGGCCTCCTGACGGACGTGAGCGAGCTCCTGGACGACGGGTCCTACAAGTACGCGGAGCCGCCGACGGTGGAGATCCAGCGCGCCATCAATGTCTTCTCCCAGATCCCCTGCGTCGTCGAGCTGAAAAGGCACGAGGCGCTTCGAACTTTGGAACCCTGTTATCACGTTCTTTGGCTGCACGCGCGAGGGCAAACCCTTCCCGCCAGAGTTCTGGCCCGCCTGGGAGACGACGTTGGCCTCGGAGAGCCGAGGCGTCCTGGGCCCCCGGCGCCAGCACGAGAACTTCCGGTTCGGCTGCGGCATGGGCATCTATTGGGAGACGCTGGCGAGGTGGATCAACGCGCGCGCTCGTCGCGAGGCGCGGCGTCTGGGCGCGCCCCTCGTCTTGTCGCAGGCCGTGGGCGAGTGCAATGCGATTCAGGGCGATCCCGACGCGGGCCGGCGCCTTCTCGGCGTCCCGAGCGCGCGCAAGACGGGGGACATCCACGGCGTCTTACCGGCCCGCGTCGGCATGGAGGTGCGACTCACGGCGGTGCAGGAAGAGCTGAAGAAGAAGTTGGGTTCGCGCAGGAGCAACGGGCCACCGTCGCATCCTTCGAGTCGCACCCCGAGGACGAACAGCGGTGCGAGGAGCGCTCGCCGGGCCAGCTTTTCCGCCCCCGCTACCTACCGCAGGGAATCTGGCTGCGAGCGCGCGGCTTCCAGGAGTCTCCGATCTACCGGGAGGTCGCCGAGGTGCCGCCACGGGGCGCCGAGGGCGTCGACGACGAGGGCGAGGCCGAGGCGCGGGCGAGGAGCTCGCTCGCGTTCAGGCCCATCGAGCAGAAGCTCACGCGGCAGAGCTCGGGGCCGCGCGCCGCGCGCCGCTCGGGGTTCACCGCGGCGCGCGCGTCGCGCCTCGCGCCCACGCTGTCGCAGGACCAGACGCTGCGCAAGGGCGTCGCCGTCGACGGTCGCGCGGGCATGTCGGACGAGCGGCGGCGGCTGCACTTCTACGTCGCGTTCTCCCGCGCCGCGCGCGCGGGGCAGGCTGATCCCGCGGCCGCCGCCGCGAGAGTGTCTGGAGCGGAGGGCCGCCGGCATCCTTGCGGGAGGCGCTCCTGGAGTTCGACGTCAGGGCGGGCGGCCCCAGGGCAGAGGCGGAGCAGCTCGCGGCAGAGCTGGGCTTCGCGCCGCCCCCCGCCCGAGCGCGGCGGCGCCCCGCTCGGGGCCCGCGAGGTTGCCCCAGCTGCTTGGCCTCGCGCGCCAGCGGCTCGCGGGGTTGCCCCGACGGCCTGGCCCGCGGGGCCGTCCCCGACGACTGCGCGATTTCGCCGTCGGAGAACGCGCCCTTGCCAGGCGCGGCGGCGAGGGCGCCGAGGAAAATTTCCGCGCGCGCCCCTGCCGGGAGGAAGGAGAGGCGCAGGGGGAAAACGAGCGGGGCGGCGATGGGCGCGGGTGAAGGAGGGAGGTGGAGGAGGGCAAGGCAAAGGCCGAGGAAGACGATGAGCAAAGAACACGAGGAGGAGAGGGGGGAAGTGGGGGGGGCGGAGGAGGAGGAAGAGGAGGAGGAGGAGGAGGAGGAGGAGGAGGAGGAGGAGGAGGAGGAGGAGGAAGAGGAGGAGGACGTCGGGTCCCTGCCCTCGCCTGGGCCCAGATTCTCGTATACTTCGGGCTTGTTGAGTATACTGGCGGGTTCAGCGATTACCAGCCTGGTGGCGCCCCCGGGGACTACGGCTGGAAGGTCCTCACGTCGGACGATCCCGTAGAGAGGAGAAGGAAACTGAACGCCGAGCTCGCCAACGGGCGACTGGCCATTGTCGCGATCATGGCCATGCTCTTCCAGAGTGGACTCGCGAAAACCACCGAGCCCTCCATGTGGATTCCTCCACAGCTCCTGCCACATTGACATCCTTTTCTGGGCACAGTAGGCCGTTTCAGTTAGACCAGCCAATAGACGCTGCCACAGTTTTTGTTATTGTGCGGCTGACGGAGGCGATCCCGGCCGCAGACGTTACGAGTTTTCTTGGGCCATATTTATTGGGGCCCTGGGGCAGGATAACCGTTTGCAGCCGGGTCTTCGGGGTGGCTGGCGGGACGCGCCGGAACCCCAGGAGGAGGAGGAGGAGGAGGAGGAGGAGGAGGAGGAGGACGAGGAGGACGAGGAGGACGAGGAGGAGGAGGAAGAGGGGGAGCTGTCGGACGCCGAAGAGGCCGAGGATGAGACATGCAACGAGTAGGACGAGAAGGAAAGGGAGGAAAAGGAAGAGGAGGAGGAGGAGGAGGACGGAAAAGGGCGGAAGGAGGCTTCCGCCAGACGAGGAAGAAAAAGGCAAGGGGCAAGCTAAATTGATTCTCGTGCGGGGTCCAACAGTCGGAACAATTGTTGGTTGGTTTGTTTTGCTTTGTCTGCACGTCCACGTCGCTCCTCGCACGCGGCCGCCAGGCGCAGTGCAGCAGCGCGACGATCATCACCGAGGTGCCTTGCGCGTGTGGCAACGACACGTGTTCCATCGGGGACCCTCAGGGAGGGCCGGCTCCGCGGCTGACTTTTCGGCTGTCGCCCGACAGGTTTTCCATGGCGCCAACCGTTTCTTTCAGAGCACGTTCGACCTGCGCTGGGGGGCTGCCATCATATGTCTCGGGGCCGGCTCTGGCCAGCAAGTTCAAGGGAGCGGTGAAGGGTAAAAGAGATGTGTGTGTGTGGGGGGGGGGGGGGCGGGAGGTCAAACTAGGCGCGTTCGCCCGCTCGCGCCATATCTGGCATCCTACCCCTCCCTTCCATCCCTTCCCATTGCGCTGTTTTGTTTCTCTATCCGCGGACGCGTGCCACAGTGGACCTGGGATTCCGAAAAAAGGACTTCGTCGTGTTATGCGCAATCAGAAAGGGGGAGCTGCGTATATAGGAGGATAAGATGGCGGACGAGCATGAGGATGAACCGGAGGAAAATAACGATGATGAAGGAGGAGGACGAAGACGAACAGCAGCATCAGCAGCAGAAGCAGCAGCAGCAGCAGCTGGAGTAAAATGAACGGGAGGGGCAAGAGGACCAGGGGAAGGCAGAGGAGGGGAAAGGGGGGCCGACAACGATGAGGAAAGACTCGGATGCAGAAGAGAGGACTGCGCTGGGGTGTGTGTGTGTGTGTGTGCCATTCTGAACGACGGGAACCAGGCGCCGATCCTAAAATGAGGCCCGCGTTGCAGCGGCAGCGACATTTGGATGGACCGAAAACGACCAGATCGCAAACCACTTCTAGGGAAAACAACCTGTCGGAATCCGATGTGAACCACACATTGCGCGGAGGGGGTGGGCGACTCCCCGGCCACCTTCGGGGGAGACAGGAGAGTAGTATTCACATCGAGTGACTGTGGAGGGGAATTGGGAGGGGAGCGATGGAGAGTTGGAGGCGGACGGTGAGGTGGATGGGGGGGGCGGAGGGTGAGGCGGAGGGGAGGCTGGGGAGGCTGGGAGGGGGATGGGGCGAGCAGGTGCGAGTAGGGGCGGAGAGGCGGCATCGAGTGTCAGATCCCTACGACCCCAAGCTGTTCGGTGGGAGAACCACTTGCCCTTGGGGAGGGGGATGGGATACAGGGAGGAGCGCAGGGAGCACTATAAGTTCAAGTATGCGAGCTTCAAGTGGAGGGGAGGGACATTTGTCATTTGAGGAGATCGAGTAATTCGAGGCGCTTTGCGTAAGCCCACCCGCCAGGTGACTTGCCCTGATCAGGGATGTGGTGGAGCATGCAATGGCGTAATGGGCTAGGAAAGCCGTCATACCCTCTTGGGGAGCAAGAGGCGAAGGGGGAGGAGGAGGAGATCGATCGGCCAATGTGCGTGATGTGAGCGATGCTGAGTCCAGTCGTCGTAATGGTTAGCATGGCAGAGCCCGTCCCCTTTCCCGTGCCTCTCGCCTTTGGCCCCTGCCCTGGCCTTGTGGGTGCGTTTAGGCTTGTTTTGCTATCTTTCGGTTCGGAAATCTGAACTTCTGGCGCATGCGGTTACGCCTACTGATGAGTGTATGCGTTGCAGGAAAGTTCTCTCTAGTCAAGTCAATGCGTGCCGCCATCAGCTGGGGCTTCTGTATGACGGGGAAGTTGCACGACTACTGGGCCCTGGGCCCTTGGGGAACAACATTCTCGCGGCGGCTAGCTTGTATGGTCTCTGTTGTCATTTGGTTTCGGTTCATCTGCCGTGGCGACTGCCGCCTTTCATATCCCGCGTGGCAATTCGTGCTGCGCGTGATGGTGGAACTGGTGTTCCCATCGTGGTCCAGCTCGACCAGGAAGCGGGCCAAGTCCGCGTCCAGTGGCAGGGGCGGAGCAGCGGGCCCGGCAACAGCGGCAAGGGGGGGTGGGGTGGGCGGCGTAGGTTCAGAAGGCTGGTGGCGGCGGCGGCGGCAAGGGGAGCAATGTCAGCGACTCCTCTCGCGTGGTGGGGCCCGTCGTGCGTTCCTGCTCACCGAGTCTCGTGAGTTCGCCGGCGCGTCGTCCTCGGTCTTCCTTACGTGGGAAATCGCAAACGATCGCCGCCTCCCGTCCCCGTTTCTTGCGGCAGGGCCTTTTGGGACCTCCTGGGCGCCTCGCGGGGCCTCCTGGGGGCCTATTTGTTGTTCGGATTTTCGGTTCGTGTTCCATCTCTTGGGTTCCTTTTTTGGGGCGTCTTGGGGCCCTCTTGGGCCGTTTGGGGCGCCTCTTGGGCCGTGTTTGGACGTTCTTGGGCCGTTTGGGCCCTCTTGAAGGCCTCTTGGGCCGTCTTGGGGCGGTCTTAGGGGACTCAGGCCGTCTGGGGGCGTCGGGGAGCCGAAATGACGATAATGCGAACAACCTCCAGCAACCTTGAGAACATCAATGGGTTTGGCCTCTTGCGGCCTTATTGGGAGGTCTCTTCGAGGCCTCTTGGGGCGTCTCTGGGGCCTCTTGTGGCGTCTGGGGGCCATCTTGCGCGTCTTGGGGCGATCTCTCGGCGATTTGGGGCCCTCTCGGACCGTCTTAGGGGGCTCGAGGCTTTCTGGGCCCGTCTTGGGGCCTTCTTGGACACGAACAAGTAGCGCGACAAGATGCGGGGGGGCTTCATGGGGGCACGCGGGAAGCCTCATGGGGGCACGCGCCAAGCCTAGGGGGGCACGCGGGAAGCCCCGGGATATTTGAGGCCTCGGAAGTGGGGGGGCCCAGGGACGTGGAGTCCACGCGTTTGTTCCGGACAATGTTCCGGACAATGTTCCGGGCAGATTCGCTCTGGACGCGGTTCGTGGCCAACACAGTCGAGGGGTCTGGGCCCCGAACAGATGCCTCAGGAGTGAGGATTGAGGCTTAGGGGACCGGGCCCAGGACCCGAGGAGGCGCCCACTCCGTGCCCAGCGGCACAGTGGCGGACTGTGGCTCACGGATTCCCACAGCAGGGCCTACCAACGATGACGGGGAGCTGTTGCAGGCGGGGAAGGGTCGGGGAGGCCAGTACTTGACGGGTGCAATCATCCTTACCAAGGTCAGTCGAACAGCCCCGTATTTCAAGTGCAAGAGTCTCCAGACGACCAACACATGCATCGTGATGATGCGCGCGGACTTCAATGCCCCCATGGGGGCCGAGGCAGCCCGCATCATGGAGAAGATGCTCGAGTTGGAGGGAGCGGGGTTTCTAGCCGGTTCAGCGCTTCGGGGGCCAATCAAGCGGGAGCTTCTGCAGTGGGCCAGACACAAGACACGAGACACCCACGCAACAGTGATAGGCTTCGATGGTTTGGTGGGAGAGGCCGAGTTTCGGCGGATATAGAGCAGAGATTAGAGAGTCGGGCCTAGTCGCGTTCTGATCCTGAGCTGCTGCCGGTCTCGATTGTCTTCCTAGAGTGTAGCTGCCAGCAGCATAAGAGGGAGGGGGGTCGGGGTGGTGGGTTGGGCGTGGGAGGGGGCCGGGGGTGGGGCGCGCCTCGTGCCTGAATGGGCCGCCCTCCCTTCGGGTGCTGCGTGCCCTTGGGAGTGGCGGACGGGCCGACGGGCCGATGCCTTAGCTAGGGTGGGCGATCGCCAGCGTGTCGCTCGTCCCATTGCGGTACGTGTAGTAATGTAGTCTATTGTATTATCCGCCTTCTCCTCCCTCACCTCCTCCTCCCCTCCCTCCTCTTCCTCCTCTTCCTCCATGCTTCCGTCTACCTTATACATGACTCCTCTCTGTCGCACCCCCATGCGTGCCGCCTTGGACGCCTTGGACGCCCTCGACGTTTTTAACATCCAATCTTGAGATTCGCAACCGCTTCAGTGGCGGAGGACTGGTAGTTTTTTTACATGTGGTTCTCGCCTTAACGTCGCGTGCATTCATTTTAATTACCCCAGTGCGATCCTACCTAGAAATTGGAGCCCCTAGGAAAGCAGCATTAGTTGCTATGCTATGCTATGCCATGCCATGCCATGCTATGCTGCGCTATGCTATGCTATGCTATGCTGTGATATGCTAAGCTATGCTATGTCATGCTGCGCTGTGCTATGCTAAGCTATGCTATGCTGCTTCATGCTATGCTATGATATGCTATGCGATGCTATGCTCTGCTATGCTATGCTGCGCTATGCTATCCTATGCTTGGCGATGTTATGCTATGCTATGCTATGCTAATGCAGCGCTGCGCTATGCTAAGCTAAGCTAAGCTAAGCCAACCCTCTAGGCAGAGCCTAGGTAGGGAATTACACCCTAGCTCGGCATCTGTCGCACATTGCTTTTGCTTTGCCTTTCCTTTGCTTTGCCTTTGCTTTTGCTTTGCTTTGCTTTGCTTTGCGTTGCTTGTGCTTTGCTTTGCTGTCGCTGCTGTTGCTTTGCCTTTGCTTTGCTGCTATGCTATGCTCTGCTATGCTATGCTATGCTGCGCTGTGCTATGCTGTGCTGTGCTGTGCTGCGCTATGCTATGCTATGCTATGCTATGCTATGCTATGCTGCGCTATACTATGCTATTCTGGGTTATGCTATGATATGTGTGCTGCGCTATGCTATGCTACGCTATGCTATGCTGTGCTCTGCTATGCTAAAGCTCAGCGCAGCTAAGATGAAGGTAAACTAAGCTAAGATAAACTGAGCTAAGATGAAGCTAAGCTAAGCTAAGAATAAATAAACTAAGCGAATATTAGATAAGCAACGCTAAGCTAAGGGAACGTCACTGGGGGAACCGCGGGGCGGATCCTGGGGGAACCGCCCGGGGCGGGGTCCACTGTCCGGCCCTTTAAGCCAACAGGGTAAGAACCCTTCTAGGCAGAGCCTAGGTAGGGAAATGGTCGCAACCTTTTTTCAAGTGTAGAGGGCGGGTGGTTTTCAACATATTGTTCTCGCAAGAGCGCTGCGCGCATTCGTCTTCACTGTTGACAGCAGTTTCAAGCTGTTGCTCTCGCTTCAACGCCGCACGCACATTCGTAGTATATGTGTGCAGCAGCTTCACGGATGGAGGGCGGGTGGTTTTCAGACTATGGTTCTCGTACAGCGCCGTTTACATTCTTTTAAATCGTTTCGCAACAGTTCCAGGGATGGCAGGCGTTCTTATTTTGTGAAATTGCTCTCGCTCCAGCGCCGCGCACATTCGCTTTAAACGTTTGCAGCAGTGTTGAGCATTCGGATGGCTGAAGTCCCAGGAGTGGTGCTCTTGCGTAATTGAGGACTGGCGGGATTCAGCAGCCTCGTTGGCCCGCGGCGTCGAAGTCCCAGGAATGGCGTTTTGGCGCGATTTCGTATTGTCAGGACGCAGCAGTCACGTTGACTCGAGGCGTCAAAGTTCAAGGTATGGTGTTTGGGCACGATTGAGGATTCCCAGACTTGTTTTTCAATGTTGCGCTTCCCGCAATGAAAGTAGCTTCTTTCACGGGGCCTATCAAACGTGATCTTGGAAGTCTATCTTATTGCAACATCGTTTATGCGTCTTGGGTTTACACTGGCCGTGCTCTTTTTCCCTCATCCTCTTCCTCCTCCGCCGTCTCCCCCTCCTTTTCTCTCTTCCTCATCCTCGTCCCCCCCCCCCGCGGAGGAGGTGTGCAACCATGACGCCGGCCGGTGCGACCCGAGGCCTTGCGTCGTCGGGCGCGCGGCACGGCAAGCGTGCTCCTGCGGAGGCGGCCCGGGTGGGATCCTTCTCGGGTTGGTGGGCGGTGTTTCGGAGGGGTGGTTCGGGAGGGAGGGAGGGAGGAGGAGGGAGGGCGGCAGGGAGGGAGGGGGACGGGATGAGGAGGAGGAGGAGGCGGGAGAGGGGGATGAGGTGGATGATTGAGGGAGGAGGGCGGGGAGGAAGGAGGGAGGAGGGAGGAAGGAGGAGGGGGGAGGAAGGAGGGAGGAGGGAGGGGGGAGGAGGAGGAGGAGGACGAGGACGAGGAGGACGAGGATGGGGGAACGGGAGAAGGGGAAGGATGCGCGCTACTTGACCAACGAGTGCAACGATGGATAGGAGGAGGAGGAGGAGGAGGAGGAGGAAGAGAAGGAGGACACGAAGATGATGATGTTGCAGATGACGATGACGATGATGATGATGATGATGATGATGATGATGATGATGATGATGATGATGATGATGATGACGAGGATGAGGGAACGGGAGAAGGGGAAGGATGCGCGCTACTTGACCAACGAGTGCAACGATGGATAGGAGGAGGAAGACAAGGGGATGAAGATGAGGATGATGATGAGGATGATGATGATGATGAGGATGAGGGTGATAATGATTGTATGCTGATGATAATGCTGGTGATGATGCTGCTGATGATGATGACGATGACGATGATGATGATGATGGTTATGATGCTGGTAATGATGATAATGATGATGATGATGATGATGATGATGATGATGATGACGATGATGATGATGATGATGATGATGATGATGATGTCGATGATGATGATGATGATGATGATGATGATGATGATGATGATGATGATGATGATGATGATGATGACCATGATAGCCATGAGGTTGGCGGTGGTGGTTATGATGGTGGTGACGCTGCTTGTGATAATTGTGGTGGTGTGTGATGGACGACGGTGGCGGCGATGGCGATTGCGGTGGCGATTGTGATTGCGATGGCGAGGACACACTTGCTGTTGATGATGATGCTGATGATGTTGGTGCTGCTGGTGATGAAGATGAAGATGAAGATGAAGATGAAGATGCATATAAAGATGATGCTGATGATGTTGATGATGATGACTATGATGATTTTGATGATGATGGTGACGATGATGATGTGACGATGGTGATGCTGATATTGATGATGATGCTGATGATGATGATAGTGATGATGATGATGATGTTGATGATGATGTTGCTGCTGTTGCTGGTGATGATGGAGATGGTGATGGTGATTATGATGGTGATGATGATGATGGCAATGATGGCGATGATGGCGATGACGATGAGGATGATGATGATGATGATGATGATGATGATGATGATGATGATGCTGATTCTGTTTATGATGTTGATGATGGTGGTGGTGGTGGTAATGGTGGTGGTGGCGGTGATGATTGTGATGATGATGATGATGGTGGTGGTGGTGGTGGTGGTGATAGAGACGATAACGATGAAGACATTGATGGATGTGGCTATACTATTGCAGGTGATGCTGGTGGTGGTGGTGATTCGATGTTTGATGATGATGGCGATGGTATTGATTAGATGGATTAAGATGTAGATGATGTTGGTGATACTTAGGACCCTTGTCAGGGTTGTTCGTGTCTCGCCATGTGCTTGTTAGCGGCAATGAATGGGGCTGAGGGAGAGGGCGAGGGAGGAATTGATGAGGAGGACGAGCATGATGAGGAGGAGGAGGAGGAGGAGGAGGAGGACGAGTAGGAGGAGGAGGAGGAGGAGGATGAGGAACAGGGGAGGCGGAACAAGAGGGGACGGTTCTCGCGGGAGGGGTTCCCCTGCCGCGCCCCAGGTAGCGCGTGCTCCGCGGGCCAGATCTGCACGGGTGAGGCCCCAGAGCCCAAGCAGGGGGTGGTGGTGGCCGTGGTGGTGATGATGATGGTGGTAGTGGTCGTGATCTTGATGATTATGAGAAGAAGGAAGAGGATTGATAATTATGAGAAGGAGGAGAGGACGCTGGGGGAACATGTGGGAGGAGGAGAGGGGGGGGGCCAGATCGCTAGCGAACAGATCGTTTGCGAGCAGATCGCGGGGCCCTTGTTTTGCTCGGTGCGTGCGCAGTTTCTGGTTGATGTTTCTTTGTTGTGCGCTTTGTGTTTTTTCTCGCTGAGCGCGCAGAGAGGTAGCCACAGCGGTCCTTTCTTTTGTAAGCGTACCTGCACGTGCAGCATTCTGGCAAAGTGAAGCCCGCCTCCTCCTCATCTCCTTTCTCCTCCTCCTCCTCCTCCTCCTCCTCCTCCTCCTCGTCCCCTCCCTCGGCCTCCCTTCTCCCTCCTCCCTCCTCCCGCCCCCTCCCCCCTCCTCTTACTTCCCGGCCCCTGCCCCCTTAAGCGTCCTCCCCTCCTCCCTCCTCCTCCCTTCCTCCTCCTCTCTCCTCTCACCTCTTTGCCCCCCCCTCGAACGCCCGCCTCCCGCCCAACAGAAGGCTGGCGGCCGGTGCTCCGCGGAGCCGCCGTGCTCCGCCGGGCTGCGCGCGGAGGCGCCCTCGGGGGGGCGGGGGGGGCCCTCGCAAAGGGAGGGCGTTGGGGGCACCCAAGCGCTGCGGTGCGCGGGCCACCAGAAGTTGATTCTCGTGCCGAAGTTTTCTCCTTTTGGCGCAGGAACGCGCCGCGACGGTGCGAGTGCTTCGGCTCGCGGACGTCTGGCCCCGGTGTCTGTCGCTGTCGGGGGCGCCGATCCCTCGCAGCCTGCTCTGCTGGTCAGGGGCCCTGCGCAGTCGTGGTCGGGCTTTGCTCTGGGCGCGGGTCGGTGTAGAGTGCAGGAGTCGCCCTGTTGTCCAGGCGGCCTCTGGGAGCAGGGCGGGGACGGGGGACGGGGGGGAGGGCTTCTGGGGCGCGGGTGGAGAAGGGAGGGGCCGATGGGGGTGAGGTGGGGAAGGGGGACGGGGGGAACGGGGAGGGTGGGAAGGGGACGAGAAGGGGGGAGGCGGACGGACCGCTGCCGCCGCCTTTCTCTCTCCAAGTTCGTCGCCGTCGTCGTCAAGTGAAGCACGGTTATCGGGAAACCCTAGAGAACTTGAGCTACACTTTCGAAACCATAGATGGGGCATTGCCCGATGACGAAAAAGACGACCTGATCAATGTCATGAGCGAGAGAAGTTGACACTGAGCGAGTACACCAAGGCGTCGGAAATCAATCAAATGGAAGATGATGAACAAGGGTGATATGAGTTAGACGAAGAAGACTACGCCAGGTTGGACGAGGACTTCTGGAATTTGTCAAATGACAAGTTAGAGGGAACAGAGCCACGGGGGAATCTTTAGGGTCTACATGAAGGAGGCGGTTTGGTAGTTTACCAAAACATGAAATTGGTACTTTGCGGCTACCAGGCTACACTTTCGCATAAGACGAATATGGCAATGAACCCGAAACGTCGAAGAAACTGAGTCTGACGCGACCCCAATTTCGGGGACCGGTTCCTAAACAGCGTTGCTTTGAATTTCTTAGCATTGCTTTGTTTTGCTGTACCTTGCTTTGATTTTCGAAGCATTACCTTTGCTTTTGCTTTGCTGTGTATTGCGTTGCTTAGCAGTGATTTGCCTTGCTTGGTCTTGATTGGATGTGCTTGACAATGCTTGGCAATTCTTGCCGTTGCTTGGTATTGGTTTGCATTGCGTGGCGTTGCGTGGCATTGATTTGCATCGCTTGGCATTGTTCGGCGCCGCTTGGCTTTGCGTGGCACTACTTGGCGCTAATTTGCATTACTTGGCATTGTTTGGCGTTGCTTGGGGTTGCTTGGCATTGCTTGGCATTGCTTTGCACGGTTTGGCATTGCTTGCCGTTGCTCTGCGTTGCTTGGGTGCTTGGCATTATTTGGCGTTGCTTGGCATTGGTTGGCGTTGCTTGGCGTTGAGTGGCATTCCTTGGCATTGCTTTGCGCTGCTTTGATATGCTCGGTGTTGCTCGGTGTTGCTTGGTGTTGCTTGATGTTGCCTGGCGTTGCCTCGCACTGCTGGGAATCAAGACCAACAAGCAGGGCGGGGAACCCGAGGAACCCGAGGAACCTCTGATGAACGGGCAACGGAACAATAAAGGGCACCGGGGGCGGGGAACCCGAGGAAACTGGGGAACCCGAGGAACATCCGGGAAACAGGCAACGTAACAATAGAAGGCGCCAGGGGCGGGGAACCCGAGGAACCCGACGAACCTGGACTCTCGGGGGAACGGGCAAAGTAGCACCCCCGAAGCTCCGAGAGCGGGGAACCCGAGGAATCCGGGGAATCTCTGGGCAACCGGAAAAGTAGGGTCCCGAGACACCCTGAACCAAGTAACAGCCCCTTAGGCACGCCTAATTAAGACACCTAGCCAAAAGCCCTTAGGCAAGCCTGATCGGGGAAATATGAGACGCCCGGGGCGGGAACCCAAGGAACCTGGGAAATCCAGGGAACCTCCTGGGCAACGGGCAACGCAACAACAGGAGGCAGCGAAAGCGGAGAACCCAGGGAACCCAGGGAATCTGCGAGGGAACGGGTAGCCCCCCCGAGGCACTATGGCGGGGAACCCGGAATCTGGAGAACCCGGGGAATTTTTGGGGAACGGGGGAATTAGGGCCCCGAGGTTTAATCTGTAACCAAGCAAGAACCCTTTACAGGCATACCTAATTTGGGAATGACTGGGGTAGCTGTGCGAGCGCGTTAGCCGGATCTCGGGACAAATATTTGTTTGCATGTTCGTTGCCACTGACGTTCAGGGTTGGAGCCTTGAAAATAATCTTAACTCGTGCAGTTGATTGGTTGAGCCAGAATCATTGAACATTGGCGCCTGCCAACATCCTTTCGTTATGTGCGAGGATTCGGCAAGTGAGAGAAGGCTATGCGCAGACACGGAATCACCAATACTATGGACATTGGCCAGGTTAGCGATGACGACAGGTGGAGATTTGGACATCACTTGAGACGACGCATGGTGCTATGACGAGGTCGGCCACTGGTTGTGCTGGAGTTTGGAAGATGCGGCCGACAACCGCAACGCGATCGAAGTTATAACAGGAAAAGGTGATGACAAATGACCCACGTGCTACAGGCGCGGAAGGTATGGGCACATTGCTGAGGACTGCGCTGAAGAACCACAACAGGTGGAGGAGGAGAAAAAGGATAGCACATAGGAGTCCAGGGATTCCAAGGGGTGCGGACAGCAGGATGTAAAGGGCATCCTTGGAGGGCCACGGCAAGGAAGGCCACGAATGGGGATCCCCGAGGAAGCTACCAAGGGAGCCGAGCCCCATGCTGGAAAGGAGGAGGTCAAGGGGGACTTGTGTGCCGATCAGCGAGGGGTGGATTCGCATGCGACGGACAGGGTCTCATCGCAGCCCGCTGCCCCGGGGACGCCAGCGAGGTTGTCCCAGGTCAGGGGGGGGGGGGGGGGGCTGCAGGCCCGGGGGGGGCTTGCGCAACTGTCGGGGCAATCTCGACCAGGGCCGGGATGCTACAGCGTCGAAGTGGGCGAATGCATTGACGAATGTGGAGCCAGAAAGAAAGGCAAAAAGGGCGCAGGAGCGGAGGGCGCGGTGCCAGGCGGCAGAGAGGAGGAGCACGGAGGCAAGGTCAGGCCCGCTTTAACTGCGACCTTGGCATGAGGCACGGATCATGAGGAAGCGTGTGTCACATCAGCGCCGCTTTAATTGCGACCGTGGTACACATTGGGATAGCCGAATTACGGAGCGCCTCGCACGGGAGAAGAGTTGGATGTAGATCTTCACCGAAACGCAGTTGTTGGGGGCGGAAGGACCCAGCGAGGGAGTGACTGAAGTACCTGGGAGGGGCCAGGATAGCGGCATGGAAACAATAGTTGTCATTTTCGATTCAGGAGCCTACAGCAACGTTGAACCTCCAAACATTGGGGCCCGCTTCCCCGTCAAACCCTACGGATGCCACCAGGAGCGTTCAACGCTGTGGCGCAACAAATGGGCCAAGCATGTGGAACCATGGGCAAGTGGACATTGTGGGGGGAACGAAATGGGGCCCATGGTGAGCATGCTTATTCAGGTAGCAGATGTCCAAGCAGCATTCGCGTCTGCTCGCGAGGCGGTCGAAGCGGGGAATCGCGCGGCGTTAGCTCGGCGCCGCGGCGGGCGACCCTGCAGATCTCTCGAGCGCTAGGCAACTGGGGCAAATATATTCCGGGCACACGTTGACTTCCAGTTCGCCACCTGGCCCCCCGGAGGGGCTGCGAGTCGAGCGGGGGCGACGGAGGTGGAACTGGTCGGCGAGGAGAGATGCGAGGGTTGCCCCGGGCAGGGGGCCCTCGTGGCGGACCTGTTCCATTGCGCCCGACTGAGCTCGCGCGCCCCAGTCGAAATCCACCCACCGTGAATATGAAGGGCGATCGAGGGGGCGAGGGCGGAGGTAGCGAGTCAAGCGACGCGGAGGAGGAGGGGGCCGCGGACCCAATGGATTTCGCACGGCCCCGCGCGAAACATTGCGGGCGTCAAGTTGCGCGATGGAACCCGCGCTTCCCGCCGAAGTCGGCGCCCCCCTCCCGCCGCGGCAGCTGGTGGGCGAGGGGGGGGGGGGGGTCGCGGCGAAAGCGGTCGCGGGCGCCAGGGCGAGGTGCACCCCGGACCCCCGCTGGCCGCGCGCGGCTCGGCGGGGGAAGCGGAGGCGGCGAGGAACAGGGCGGGGGGCCCGATCGTCGCCGCGCGCTGCGGGGGCGCCGAGCGCGTTCGGAAGAGGAGAGCGCTGGCCCAGGTTCGAAGTGTTTTGCGGTGTGATTCTCTTCGCCGGGCGTAAAAGAGCGATCCTCAAACAGTAATGGGGGTCTTCCACCGCGGCGCTCAGGGGGGCCGTTCACTTCTTGCGTCGAGCGACCTCGGCGCGGGTTGGGAAGTAAGTTTTGTCGGGGGCACCCCGCGCGTGGCGAAGCTGGGGGGGCAATCGGAACAGTGAGGGGCCGCGTTCGGATGTTGCGGAGAGCTTGGCACGACAAATTCACAGTTTGTGTCCGGGGTTGATTGCGCCCCCATGATTCGGTTATACCGCGTGCATCTCTCTTGGGGGCAACGACCTCGGAGCAAGATGGGGTGTGTGTGATGTATTTATGCGTCTTCCTGGGGGTGCGTGGGGCAAGCCGAGAGTTCGTCGCTGGCGCTCCCGCGGGCGCCATCCGGTCTCGAATGTTCAGACTTGCAGGAAGTCATCGGAATGCAGTGCATTCGTATGACCTTATCAATGTGGTTATCCTGGCAACCTGGTCCCAACGCGTTTGGGATGGGCGTTGAAGCCAGGGTGGCACCGCGGGCGGCAGCGCTCAATCGAGGCGCGGGCGTTGGCGCCGGGCCGCTTGCAGCTCGAGGAACTGCTGCGAGGGAGACAGAGTGCTCGGCCATGCGGCCCACGCTGGAGCGTTGCGGGCACGCTGCGATAGGGGCCACCACTTATGCGCGCAGCGCGGAGTGCGGCGAACGCCTTGGCAAGTGGCTCATTGACGAGGCGAGCAGAACATCCAAGAGAGGTTAGCATCAGGTCAGGCGAGGGCGGCCCCCACTGCCCCAGGCAAACCAAGGATTTGAAGGGGCCATTACTGGTCAACTGGGCTTAGGCATATGACGGCGCCGCGAACCCATGGCAGACGTGCGCATGTCTAGAGGCAAAAGGGTTAGAGCCCCAGGCGATCTTGCAATGAGACGAGCGCGCGCAATCTATCGGGAAGCTGGCGAGATGGGGCGTGACCGATGAGTGGAAGAGTGAGTTGTTGAAGGCGAGAGGGTATTGCGATGACCTTGGACGGGATGGGTTGAGTTTCGCGCGATTTCTGGCGGCAATGGCGACGGCGGCCCAGGCCCGCGTATTTCGCCGGGGTCAGCGGCATATGCATATGCATATATGGGAGTTCCCGGGCCCCAGGCCCCGGGCCAGAACCCCCCTTGCACGCAGGTAGTGGCCCCCTCCCGGGACGCCCCTCCAGCAGCCCCCGCGCGTTCCAGCGCGCCCGGGCTCCAACGGCGCCGAGAGAAGCCCAGGGTCGCTCCGAGTCCGTCAAAGATCGTTTCCAGAAGAGCCAAGAGGCCCTCGAGCCCCCCCAGGAGGCCGCCAAGAGGCCCCCCAAGAGCGCCCTGGGAGACCAAAATGGCCCCATTCCGTTCGTAAAACGCACATTCTTAGGAGACCAGCTCCCTTGGACATCGGAGCGGTCGAAAAGCCCCAAGAGGCGCCCGAGGGCGCCCCAGGGCGGCTGAGACAGCCCCAAGACAGCCCAGGAGGGCCTCCCGGGGCGCTCCTCCGGCGGCCCCTGGGCCTCCCAGTCCGCCCAAGATGGCCCGAGAGATTACCCGGTCGCCTCGAGAGGACCCTGAACTGCATGTGTCACTGTCCTCACCAGTCCCTCGATAACCTTGACTGGTGCCTCCGCTAAACCATTGCTGGCATGTGAACCTGGCGCCGATTATCGCAATGAAATCTGAGCAAGAGCGTCCTTGGCCTGCTTGTTTCGCTCCTTGACCAACGCCTTCCCGAGTGCAATAATATATGGCTCGCCGACGTTCTGAATGGTAAAAAAACTCTAGGGCACCCCCTCGCCCAAGCAGCTGTTAAGAAACGCCACTGCGTATGGAGTAGGGCCCCTCGCTGGCACCTGAGCCGCGCCCGTGCATGATGAAACGCTGTCTCGAGTCACCAAGATTGTAGCTGCTCCGCGTCGCTATCCTCCAAAGCCAAAAAGCAGTAGTCCATGCCAAGAACTGGATTCGGTGAGACAGCTTCTCCTTAACGTCTTCGGTGAGCTTCCTCTTGGCCCCGACCAATGACGCAATGTCACACCATGGCGCGTACGGAACATGGGTAAGGTTGTGTCTCTCTTCATCCTCGACGCTTGGAAGGACTGGGGCTCTCATCGCAACTGCTTCCGCCGCTTGCATTGGTACTTGAACTTCTTCTCCGCTCTCAATGATACCTCCCGTAGGACTTCCCGACGGATTCGGCATCGAAGCAAGATGACTAGCAACCGTCCCGACCTACTTCAGATCCTTGAAAACCTCGGACCTGTCCGATCCAGGAATGTAGTATCCGCACCCTTCTGGTTAACTGAACAGCCAACCCATCGTTAGACATATATCCGAGAGCTCCAAACTGAACCATTGGTCTCTGTCCGTGAGCTCTCCAACCAACATCGGGGGCCCCCGAACATCCGCGATCGCAAATGGAACCACCACCTTCAGCACCTTCCCGCGCGCGTTCGTGACCCTGAACGGGGCCAGTCGTTGCCCGTGCAGTCGAATCTTCTTACCAGTAGCTGGAAACAGTTCTGGCTCCTTGATCACGCTGGTCATCACCACGTGCTTAGCATACTCCGTGGGCGCCACGTGCACACGCGCCCCACTGTCAAACAACGGGCCCTCGCCAAAGCCTCCAATGGCCACGATAGTCGTCGAATATCACCTGATTGAAACTGTGCTGGCGTCTGGGAATTGCCCTGCACTGCGCCTTGTTGTCCTCCTGGGGCCTGCCTGCAGTCGCGTGCATAGTGTCCTCGCTGCCCACGGCGGTGGCAAGTTGCATCTTGATATCCTTTTCCGATGTGAGCCTTGCCCTTGCCGCCTTCCTTTCTTTGTATGTTCTTCCTTTTAGCGTCGTTAATGCCCTTGCTCTTGAGGTCAGTACCTTTGCTCGCGCCCTTTCCTTTATGGTCTCTGCTTTTGTGAACGTTGCCGATGTCCATGGGTGCTGGCCCTGAGCTCGCTTCTGGCGCGCCCATCTGCAACTGCACGTAATTCGACGTAGTCTCCTTGAGCGAATCTGCTGAAACGAACGACTGCATATCCACCTGAGTCTCGATACTTGATGGTGCGTTCTGCTGCCAAGCTGCCTGCCTGAGCGTGTCCGGAAGCCTCTCGTTATGCTGCTTCTCGTGCGTCTGGGGGCCTACTCTCTAAGATCTGCAAGTGTTCTGCGATCTTCGTGGGACCGCCATCGAATCTCGTGTTAAAAGTACCCATGTGCTGTTTGACTTGAGCGGCCCCTGTCGACGATGCCTCTTGACGAACGAGCAAACGCCACGTCTCCAAGCCGTGATAACCCGGAACATTCATCGCCAGCTGAAGCGAAGTGCCCATGAAAACCCGCAATAACATGAAAGCCAACGTCCTGCTATGCCCAAGGCGAACTTCATTGAGTGTCTGCGCTGGAATCGGATTGACCCGACGCTCTGCCTGCTCCAGACTCTCCGACAGCTCGCCATCCAACGCGCCGGTTGACACCTTGAAAATAAACCTCCACTGAAGCCAGTCCGTACGATTACCTGAATAAGCCTTCGGCTTCCCCAGCAATTCGGTGTCAACAAATTGCAGCGGCTCGCCTTGATCACCCACAATTGCGTGACATTATATACAAACTCGTCTTCAAAATCGAATTCCGAACTCAAACGTCAAGGGGCTCTGGAAATCGATCTTCGCGGAGATCTCGAAACTGAGCTTCGTCCGACAATCGCGGCGCTCCAGGACCCCGTGGACTAGACCGCGGGCTCCGCTACCATGGGCGAATCAGGCCCTTGGTAAGGATTCTTTCCTTTCCTGAAATCGGGCTCGAGCCAAATTTGAGGCCCACCTCAGCTCCCGTCTTCACCCTCGCACGCGCGGCAATTCTCTACCCCCTTCTTAGGGGTTAAACGGGACAGGTACCTTTCACTTCCCCACATAATCGCACCGCACCCTTAGCAAGGCACAGCGCATCACTGGGATTCCGCGCGGCACCGAGCACGACCATTAGGGCATACATACACGCACAACAAGAAAAATGATAGGAATGAGCATACGGATAATACTAAGACGAAAAAGACGAATACGAATAATACGACACAAAACGGAGTACCACGAATAGTAATCTGAGAAGATAAGCAAAACGACTGTTAGTTCGAGTAAGACGAATGATACTAGTAATACGAATAACAAGGATAATACTATTATCGGTAATAATAAGGATAGTCTTTTATAACAGTAGTACGCGTGAACATGCCAACGCTACCAATCGTAATCATACTTTTCAGAGTAATAATAATACAACTCATAGTATCATTATGCACGAAGCAGACGATTAATCATAACTGTGCGAATGATCTTAGTAGTGCTTTAAAAGGCAAGTACGAAGCACACACATAATAGTAACAATCCGTTTAATAATGGTATCATCCACATATTACTGGTACGAATGCCACTTATAAAACTATTCTGTCTTATGTCGAGTGGTCACAACCAACAGAAGATGAGGAGGAGGACGACGAGCAGGAGGAGGAGGACGATAACTATAAGGAGGACACGGATGAGCAGGATAACGGTAATCATTGTGGAAGCTGGCGAGGAAGACGAATCAGGAAGAGGATCGGCCAAAGGATGATCAGTACGGGGGGGGAAGGATGCATGGGCATGAGGGAATGGGCGGCAGAGGCCACCTGCTCTTGTGGCACCAGCAAGTGCGCCGCCGGGGAGTTCTGTGACCCGCAGACCAGCACCTGCTCTGCGCAGGCGGCCAGATTGCGTCTGAAGGGGGGAGGCATGAGGGAGGGAGGGAGGGATGGATGGAGGATGTTGAGGATGGAGAAGAGGGAAGGAACAAAAGGAGGAGGAGGAGGACGAGGAAGGGGAGGAGGGGGTGGAGGAGGAGGAGGACGAGGAGGAGGAGGAGGCCGTCGTCGCCGTCGCCGTCGTTGTCGTCGTCGTCGTCTTCGATGTTGTTGTCGTCGCCGTCGCCGTTGTCGTCGTCGTCGTCGTCGTGGTCGCCGCCGCCGTCACAGTCGTCGTCGTCGCCGTCGTCGCCGTCGTCGTCATCGTCGTCGTCGTCGCCGCCGTCGTCGTCTTCGTCGTCGCCGTCGCCGCCGTTGTCGTCGCCGTCGTCGTATTCGTCGCCGTCATCGTCGCCGTCGTCGCCGGCGTCGCCGTCGTCGTCGTCGCCGTCGTCGTCGTCGCCGTCGTCGCCGTCGTGGCCTTCGTCGCCGTCGTCGTCGCCGTCGTCGCCGTCGTGGTTGCCGTCGTGGTCGTCGTGCTCGTCGTCGCCGTCGTGGTTGCCGTCGTCGTCGCCGCTATCGTTGTCGTCGTCGTCGTCGTCGCCGTCGTCGTCGTGGCCGTCGTCGTCGTCGTCGCCGTCGTCGTCGTCGTTCTCGTGATCGTCGTCGTCGTCGTCCTTGTCGCCTCTCACCGCCGCCTCCGCCGCCGGCCGCCGCCGCCGCCGGCGCCGTGCGGGCGAGGGGCCAGTTCCGCCCCCCTTTCTTCCAAGCGCCTACAGAACTTGCTCTTTCCAATTGATTCCCCCTCAGCTGGGCGCCGAGCGACTGTTGGCAGGCGGCTGTCTGCGCCAACGGTGGCGTGGCTAACGTCGCCTGCCGCTGCGGGGGCCAGAGCTGCGAGAGCGGGGAGGCGCCGCGTCGCCGCGCGCACCCTTCCTTTTGTGTCTGTGCGGCAGGAGAGGAGGACCAGTGCAAGCCAAGTATTCGTCCACGATGTTTCAGTAAACCATCCCCCCAAGATCCCTCTCAATAGTGCCATGCAAGGATTTGTTTTCACTGTGGGAAATGTCCCGTTGGAAGACACTTGTTTAAACATCTTGAACCGTGCCAGAACACCATTGTGGATACACCAACGCCGCGAATCAACGTTTTTGCTGCGTCCTGACAGCCCTGAATCGTGCCAGAACGCCATTCCTGGGACTTCAGCACCGCGAATCAACATGGCTGTGACGCCGTGGCAGTCCTACGCTTTGCCAAAACATAGTAACGCTTGAATAGTATTCCAACAACATTCCTTGCATCTGGGACGTCAGCCACAATAATCATTGAAAGTTATGTTGGCCCTTAGAGCGAATGGTCGCGACGCTAAAGCGATAAACACTACCTTCCATGCGCGAGACCCTTGCAGTTCTATTGACAGCGAGTGTGCACGGCGCCAAGGCGGAAGTCACATTTTGAATAGGAGCCGTCCTCCATCTATGAAGATTCTGCATGTTTTTGGACGAGCGTGCGCATCGCCATAGCGAAGGCCACATTTTGAAGCTGGCCCGCCCTCCACCCACAAAGCTCTTAGAATGTCTACGACGAGTATGCGCGGCGCGAGAGCGACTTCCACGTTTTGAAGACCCGCCTTCCATCCATGAAACTCTTGCAAAGTTTGACCTTAAGAACCGTAGGTGGCGAGAAATTCTGAAGCGAAATGCCAGGCCCGCCCTACCAACACGTCTTGGGGTGCGACACGGGTGAATTATTTACAAGCAAAATGGATGGAGGATGATGAGGAGGGACGGGGAGGGGGAGGGGGGGAGGAGGAGCAGGAAGAGGAGGAGGAGGCGGAGGCGGAGACGGAGGAGGAATGCCCATAGTACAAGTCAACTTCGAAATGCTATTCACCATGCTGGTCATGTTAGCCAGCGTGGGCCCCAAACTGTGTGTCCCAAAAGATGTAGGACAATCTACGTGGTTCAATCCATGTTGTGCAATTTATGTGGTGCGATCGGTGTTGTGCCATCGATGTTGTGCAAACGCCGCGAGCTTTCCGCTCCACTGCTGGCGCAATCATCCCACCCACCCACCCGCAATTTGGTTTGCAAAATCCATGTAGCGGCGATTGCGATGACAGCTTGGCGCTGGCTGGCGCATCGCTGCGGCCGCGCTAGCGCGCGCAGGCTCGCGCGCAGAGTGGCCAGCTACTTCGGCGTGACCGATGCGGCCGCGGTGGCGGTGACCGCTGTGGACGCCCCAGCTCGTCTCGCAGTCCGCGCTGATGCGTGGGCACTTCAGCGCGAGTCAGGGTATCATGGCGATGCCGACACCAGCAAATACGATGATGTAGCGATGCTCGTGACGATAATGACAATGGCGACGGCAAAACCTATGACGGCGCCGATGTTGATCACGCCGATGATGATGATGGTGGTTTGGGGAAGATTTGATTTCGACATGCGCGAGTGGCTTTCGTGGTGTTATTTGACGGGGACACTGCCCCCCCCCAGCCAACACCCAAAAGACATGCGCGCGCGAGAGGCCCGTGTGGTCTCATTTGGTGCGAATGTGGAAAACCGCTAATTTTCGCAAGAATTCACAACAGCGTGCATGCACATGTTTTCCAAAGACCATGCTGCACAACCATTGGTGTTTTGTTGTGTTGTTTTTCCTTAGACGTTTCGGGGAAGTCGATGTTGAAATTCATTCGAAACCTCATTTTTTCAGGGCAGGCATTTCGAAATGCGCGCGCGATGACCCGCGCGTGTGGACCCTGCCGTATTTTTGCCATGGATGTTTCGCTTTGGGTTTTTCAAACGTGCGACTGTTGATGAACAAGTGTGCGCACAATGTTTGTGAAACAGCCTATGTGGTGCCATCCATGTGCTGCAATCTATGTGGTGGAATTGATTTTTACACATGATTTGACACATCCCATGCTCTTGCAAACATCCCACCCACCCACCCGCAACTTGGTTTGCAAAACCTCTTGAGACCGTGACGGTAGGTACCAAATGGCACTTGGCAACGACACCGACGCCGACGACGACGACGACGGCGACGACGACAACGCCGACGTCGACGACGACGAAGACGACGACGACGCCGACGCCGACGACGACAACGAAGACGACGACGACGTTGCCAGCGAAGACGACGACGAGGGAGGAGGGATGACGACGACGGCGACAACGACGACAACGACGACAACGACGAGGGAGGAGGGAGGACGGCGACGACGCGAACGACGAAGAAGGAGGAATGACGGCGACGCCGACGACGACAACGACGAGGGAGGAGGGAAGACGAAGACGACGACAACGACGACGACGACGACGGCGACGAAATAGGAGGGACGACGACGAGACGCCGACGACGGACGACGACGACGAGGGAGGAGGAGGAAGGACGACCACGGCGACAGCGACGACGGAAACGACCACGACGCCGAAGAGGACGACCACGACGAACACGAGCAAAGACAGAGGACGCCGTAGGCGATGACGACGACGACGACGCGGGAGGAGGGAGGACGGCGACGACGACGACGACGCAAGAGCGCGCGCGCACGCTTTTGTTGAACATCTGTGTTGCGAAACCTTGTGATTTTTTTAAAAGGTTTTTCGACGCACGAATTTGAAATCCTTCCGGAAGCGATAGGTTTTGAAGGATTTCGGCGTACGCGATCGACGACGCGCGCGTCTGCACTTCGTCATTTTTTTGCAGAGGATTCTCGCGACGACACACGCGCAAGGGCGTTCGACAAATTTCGACATGAGCGCGCGCGAAGCCCGTTTGGTATCATTTTGTGGGAATCTGGAAAACCTGAAGTTTTCTTAAGATTTCGCAAGAGCTCGCCGTAAGCTTTTTTAGCAAATCAGTGTTGCGAAACCTTGTGTTTTTGTTTGCTTTTTGGGAGCTCGATTGCCAAATTCTTCCGACACCGAAGGTTTTGAAGGATTTTGACATGCGCGCGCGACGACGCGCGCGTGTGCACTTCGTCCTGTTTGTTGCAAGGGATTCGCGAACCAGTCTTGTGTACAAATGTCACCGCATAGTGTTTTTCACAAGGGAACCTCAGGGGGGGATACCAGTTGGCCTGGGACATTGTAATTTCATATTCAGGATGGACCGGTGGTCAGAATCGTATATGATCTACATACCCGAAAGGGGGGGCGATACCGCTGGGGGGGGGTAGAGTCTATTCTCCTTTTACAGCGGACAATTTGTTAGTACAAACGAGTTGGCACATGCTTGCCAATCCCGTGCGACTGCGATTGCGATGAGTGCTTGGCGTTGGCTGGTGAAATTCTAGACGCTTCGCGTATCCCCACCAGCCCGTCCAGAAACGACGCCCAGGCGAGTAGAGGGTCGTCCTGAGGGGCTTTTCGGCGTCTTGGGTGCCTCGGGGGGGCCTCTGTGGGCCGTTCGGGATCCTCTTTGGGGCCTCCTGGGGGCCTCTTGGGGCCTCTTGGGGCCATCTTGAAGCCTTTGGGGGGTCTCTTGGGGGCCTCCTGGGGGCCTCTTGGGGGGCCTCTTGGGGCCATCTTGGGGCCATCCTGCGGCCAATTGGGGCATCCTGGGGGCCTCTTGCGGCCATCGTGGAGGAAATCGATCAAAGAAGAGGGGAGCCTTAATTAGCGTTGCCCCCTGAAAAGGCCAAAATGGGGCCAAAACCATAGTAACATCAATGTTTTTGGCTTCCTCGCCGAGGCCGTTTTGGACGCTCTGACCGCTCCCCGCCCCTCCTGTCCAGGTCAGTGGGGAGGGGGTAGGGGGAGGGGTAAACCCTTCCCCGAAGGGGAAGAGGGAGGGGTGGAAGAGGAAACTCGTTAAACCACCGACGCCCAGAGGGCTGGTGGGATTCAACGGCCGCGCTAGCCTGGGCATGCTCGCGCGCACAGCGGTCATATAGATTGGCGCGACGGACGCGGCCGCGGTGGTGCTGGCCGTTGGGCGTTTCCCAGCGGGCACTTCAGTGCGAGTCGGTGGCTTGGGCGGGCGCGGTATCATGGCAACGCCCACAACTGTGGACACGAGTACGAGAGTAGCGATGGTGACGAAGGTGGCGGTGACGACGGCAAGGCCAACGACGGCGCCGATGTTGATCACGCCCGCCGACAACGATAACGATGTCCCCGCGTCGGTGGTGAAGGTTTCCGAAGGAGTTCGGCATGTGCGGGCGGCCGACGCGCGCGAGTGGCCCGCGTGCTGTTCTTTGGCACGGGTCGCGCCCCCCCCCCCCCCCCGCGCGCGCAAGGGCGTTCGAACGAACTCGACATGCGGCGCGAGAGTCCCGTTTGGCACAAGTGGATGAACATGTTGGCGAACCGATGGCTGTTTTTTGGATACTCGTGAACGCGAGCGCATTTTTTGGTTATTATTATTATTGTTATTGTTATTATTATTATTGTTATTATTATTATTCGTATTATTATTAGCATTATTATTATATATAAATACGTATATATATAATATATAGCAAAACAAACTTTTTCGGGGCACCCAGTTTGGAGGTCATTCCGTATTTTTGGCTGGGATTTTGGCATGCGCGCGCGGCGACGCGCGCGTGTGGTTTTCGTCCATTTTGTTGCAACATGTTCTTGCGACAGCACGCGCTCAAGGGCGCACGAACGATTTCGACGCGCGTGCGAGAGGCCAGTTTGGAAACATGTTTTGAACATGTTTAAAACCATGTATGGTTTTCCGATACATTCGGAAGAGCGCGGGCGCAAGTTGTTCAGAATATTTGTGTTGGGAAACCATGTGTTTTATATGTTTTCTTGCTAATCGATGTTTGATCTCTTTAGGCCACCGAAGGTTTTTTCGAGGATTACGGCATGCGCGCGTGACGACGCCCGCGTGTGCATTTCGTTCCAGCGGTTTCTTGAAAACTGATGGTTTTTGATGAACGACAGGGTGCGCATAGTATTGCGAAGGCCTGACGGCCGGTGCCGCCGACCCTGTTCGCAATGCGCAGCAAGAGGCACGGGCTGTGGGATGGTTTTGGGGAACGGGGAGAAGGACGAGAAGGTGGGGGAGGGAGGTGTCGTATCTGACCCGGGACTTCCCCGGGACTCCCCCGGGACCCCCCCCGGGACCCCCTCTCCCTCCCCCGGCGGGGAAGGGAAAGGGAAGGGGCTTCCCTTCGACTCAATTACGACGTTGCTCAAGGTCGGTACGGGGGGGGGGCGTCGTATCTGACCTGGGGGGGGGGTCGCTACCGCCCCCCGCTACCCCCCCCTCGCCTCCCGGCGGGGGAGGGATCAAAGGGAAGGGGCTTCCCTTCGACTCAATTACGAGGTTGCTCAAGGTCGGCTTGGCTGGAGCCCAGGGGAAGAGGAGTCCCAGGGGGGGGCGTCGTATCTGACCCGGGGGGGGGGTCGCTACCCCCCCCCCCCTCCCGGCGGGGGAGGGATCAAAGGGAAGGGGCTTCCCTTCGACTCAATTACGAGGTTGCTCAAGGTCGGCTTGGCTGGAGCCCAGGGGAAGAGGAGTCCCAGGGGGGGGCGTCGTATCTGACCCGGGGGGGGGGTCGCTACCCCCCCCCCCCTCCCGGCGGGGGAGGGATCAAAGGGAAGGGGCTTCCCTTCGACTCAATTACGAGGTTGCTCAAGGTCTTCTCAGGGGAAGAGGAGTCCCAGGGGGGGGCGTCGTATCTCGGGGGGTTGCCCCCCCCCCCTCCCGGTCAAAGGGAAGGGGCTTCCCTTCGACTCAATTACGAGGTTGCTCAAGGTCGGCTTGGCTGGAGCCCAGGGGAAGAGGAGTCCCAGGGGGGGGCGTCGTATCTGACCCGGGGGGGGGGTCGCTACCCCCCCCCCCTCCCGGCGGGGGAGGGATCAAAGGGAAGGGGCTTCCCTTCGACTCAATTACGAGGTTGCTCAAGGTCGGCTTGGCTGGAGCCCAGGGGAAGAGGAGTCCCAGGGAAAGGGAAGGACAGAGACGACGAGTACAAAGAATGACGGAGATGACGGCTCGAACGGAAAAGCCCCTCACACACGCCGACAGGGTCGGCGGATTTAGTTGCAGAGGATGGCGGGGGGGGTCGATGCCGGCTGGGCTCGGACGGTGCGAGTTCATATTTCGGATGGGCGATGGGGCAGAACCATATGTAAATTGCAATACGAAAAGCCGGATCGTTCATTCTTGGGGGATGTCGGAGGTGAGGGGGTGAGATCGAAGTGGGGCCCCCCTACCGGGAAATCGGTTTCGGTTTCGTGTTCGTGCGTGCCGTGCGTGCGGGCGAGGCGAAGTTGCGTGGGCGGGCGAGTAGAAAGTCTCCTCCGGCTGAGGCGCGGCTGGACCAAATGATTCCTCTCCGGGGGCCGGTGCCGCGCGGTGTCCCGTTGGTGTCCCGCCTCCGGCTGAGGCGCGGCCGGACCAAATGTTTCTTTTCAGGGGGCCCGTGCCGCGCGGTGTCCCGCTGGTGTCCCGCCGGTGTCCCGATGATGATGGTGATGATGATGATGATGATGATGATGATGATGTTGTTGTTGTTGTTGATGATGATGATCATGATGATGATGATATGATGACGATGATGATGATGATGCTGATGATGATGATGATGATGATGATGGTGATGGTGATGGTGATGATGATGATGATGGTGGTGGTGTTCCGATGCTGATGATGATGATGATGATGATGATGATGATGATGATGATGATGTTGGTGTCCCGATGATGATGTTGATGACGTTGATGACGATGATGTTGTTGATGATGATGATGATGATGATGATGATGATGATGACGATGATGATGATGATGATGATGACGTTGATTGTGAGATCGATTGTGACATCGATGGTGATATCGATAGTGAGACCGAATGTGAGATCGATTGTGATATCGATAGTGCGATCGATAGTGATATCGATTGTGAGATCGATCGTCAGATCGATTGTGAGATCGATCGAATGAAATATATCGAGTGGGATCGATTGTGAGATCGATCGAATGAGATCGATCGAGCGAGACCGATAGGGAGATCGGTAGTGAGATCGATAGTGAGTCCGATCGAGTGAGACGTTGGTTCCTCCCCCCCGAACCTCCTTATCACCCGAAGGGTGGTCGTATAGATAATCATTACTTTTGCAGGAAGGATAATCTATATGGCGCAGCCTATGTGGCGGCGACGTGGCGGCGACGGCGACAACATAGCTGCCGAATCGACCGTCGGGCACAGACGACGGGCTGTGACGAGGTGGTGACGGGGGGGCGATGGCGACAACATAGCCGCCAAACTGACCGTCAGACCCAAACGACGGGTTGCGACGAAGCGGCGACGGGGCGGCGGCGGCGACAACATAGCTGCCAAACCGACCGTGAGGCCCATGTCCGCATTCCAGAAGTAGGAACCTTAAATGCAAATACTGTTCGGGGAATGTTTGGATAACGTCACACTTCGACTCCTACGAAGGGTAAGGCGAGGGGGAGGTTGATGATTCGACGCGCGGCTTCGCAAGGTACGCGTTTGGCCGGGAAACTGGTGGGTGGCGCATAGGCCCACTCCGCCTTTTTATGCCACCGCCTGACCAGCACCCCGAGTAAAACAGGAAGACGCACATACGAGTCGTACGGGGGCGACCCACCGGGGACGCAGGGGAAGGTTTGCCTCAATGATGCTGCAAGACGCCTTCCCACCCCGAGTCCTCCACTGACAGGTCTCTTCAGACATTCGTTTGCGCTGCGGGCCGCGTCCCCTTTGAATGATGAGCGCCCAGTGGGCCTGCCACTCTGGCGAGGCCCCATTTTGTAAATTACCCCAGTGCGACCCGACCTAGAAGTTGGAGCCCCTAGGAAAGCAGCATGTTAGTTGCTATGCTATGCTCTGCGATGCTATGCTATGCTGCGCTATGCTATGCTGTGCTGTGCTGTGCTGCGCTATGCTATGCTATGCTATGCTGTGCTATGCCGCGCTATGCTATGCTATGCTATGCTGGGCTATGCTATGAAATGCTGTGTTGCGTTATGCTATGCTACGCTATGCTATGCTATGCTGTGCCCTGCTATGCTAAAGCTCAGCAGAGCTAAGATGAAGGTAAGCTAAGCTAAGATAAAGCTGAGCTAGGATGAAGCTAAGCTAAGCTAAGATGAAATGAGCTAAGCTAAGATGAGATAAGCAACGCTAAGCTAAGGGGACGTAACCGTGGGAACCGCGGGGCGGATACTGGGGGAACCGCCCGGGGCGCTTTCCACTGCCTGGCCCCTTTAAGACCAGAGAGTAAGAACCCTTCTAGGCAGAACCTAGGTAGGGAACAAGAACATGTCTCATCGTTCTAGGTTAGTGCAACGCAGCAGATGTGTGATCACAAGTGTTTAGGGAGTGCTTCGCGACATCACCATACTGACAATGAATTTGACTACCCTCCGTGTACGCGTCGCACAGTCTCAATCAATGCCTTGGTCATACAGCGAGCGGGAGTCTCATGTGGGAGCCCCACAGCGAAAATGCCCCCTCCGCTCTATCCGTGTAGCTGGTGCACAATCTGGAATCTCGGGTCGCTCAGCTTGAGATAAATTCACGTGGTGACCGCATTTTGACAGCGAGGTTTTTAACCGAATGTGTGCGGCGCCAAGGCTAGAGCTTCATTTTGAACGCGCGTTTGCTTCCATCTGTGTGATTGCTGGAAGCGTTTCAAGGTGAATGTGCGCAGCGCAGAGGCGAGAACCACATCTCAAGCACGAGTCAGCCTTCATTCACGTATGAAATGCAGACTTGCAGAATGAATGTGCGCTACGCTAAGGCGAGAGCTGCATGTTCGAATCCACGTGTCCCAGCACTTGTAGCCGTTGTATGCTTTAGATTCATCGTAGTACCTTGTTCGGAAGTCTCGCGCGAAGCGCACAGCTCGGGCGACGAACACGTTTGGTGATGGGACAGGTGGGAGCTGGTCATAAGGAATAGAGACGGAGGAGGAGAAGGGAGGAGGGATTATAGAGGAGCAGAACAAGGAGGAGGAGGAGGTGGAGGAGGAGGAAGAGGAGATAAGGAGGAGGAGGAGTGGGAGGGAGGATGGGGAGGCAGGGAGGGAGGGAGGGAGGAAGGGCAAGGTCCGAAAGGCAGCGGCTCTGAAGGCGTCCATGCGTGCGCGGATCTTCGGGCCCACGTTTTGCCGGGGAGCTGCCCCCAGGTCGACTTGAGCGAGGGAATCCTACATCAAGGCATCAAGGCGATGGTGGGTATCCCTCGGGGGCGGCCAAGAGGGGGGTGATGACTAGGGGGGGGGGACATCATGGCGTGGGCCATGATGTCTCCTCAGACCTCATGGCGCCTCTTCTTGTTTCATTACGTCCCTGGCCCCGCCCCTGGGCCGCGCACATGCCGCCTTTGCGCCTCCCCCTCTTGGCCGCCCCCGAATCCCAGGAGGCGTCGATGCACTGCGAGGGTTTGCCGAGATCGAAGTGCGCAGCCTCTAGGATGCTGCCGATTGCATCTTGTGGCATGCGGGCCTCATCGAACCCGCGGACTGCGGGGACCGACCGGCAGAGGAGAAGGGTGCAGCACCAACGCGGAAGTCACACCCCCTCGCCCAGTCGGAGACCATCGCGAAGCTCCTTGAGACGGCCTTGATCGACGAGACCGTGGAGGAGCTCAGGCGGCAGCTCGAGCCTCACCAACTGGGCGTGCTACGGCGATCGTCGCCGTGAAGATGCTGGGAAGATGGTTTACAGCAGTAAAGAGAGGTGGAGGAGGTCCGTGCTGCGCCTGACGGACCCGAGGAGGTTGGAGCGCCGCCGGGAGAAGATTCTTTCGGAGACGTCAAGCGTTTTGCGCAATCGGATTTGGAAAATGCATATGGCCGCTTATTCCACCTACGAGCGCTGGCAGCAGCTAATGGCCTGTCAAGCCGGATCGCGCAACCCGCGGCGGCCCAGTGGAGGGTAGGGCACGTTCGTCTCTAGCAGAGACTGCCGCGTGGGCAACGGGTTTGCAACCCCAGCGGCGTGGCGGTTTCCAGGGCTTTTGTCTTATACAATTTAATTTCGCCCTGCATCTCCAGGGTATCTTCGCGGAGGTGAAGAGTTTAGCGCATTGCGGGGACCAGTGTTTCGGACGACACGTATCTAGCAGGGGGACCCCGGGAGAAGGTCATCGACTTTTGGCCGACGTTGGAGTCCAAGCTGGAGGAGCACGGCCACCGCTTGCAGCCGCCACACTCCTCTGTGATGGTGCCTGCTTCGGAAGTCCACGGAGTACCGCCCAATCTCCCTGGCCAAGTGGCCCAGTCCTTAGAGAACGCCCCAAGGGCGGCTTGCTGAGTAATGCCTTCGCTGGGAACTGCAACCACCCACTGCGACATGGAAACAGTCTCGGGCCCGTGCGCGGTCACCGGCTGGCCCGCCGAGAATCGCGCGGAGGCTGCGTGCTCCGACTTGGCCAAGCTGGAAGAATGGTCCGCGCTCGCGTCAACGACGAGGCGGACCATGCAGTGTTGACCACGGTGCGGCGCTCCGTGAGTAAAGCCTTGGACTGCGACATCCTGATTTGTCCGTGGGAGTTCGTCACCGTGAATGTGGACAGGCTGGCGGCTGCGTGCCACAACACTGTGGCGGTGCTGCTCACCGGGCCGCTGGAGGAGGAGGCGCGGGCACCAACGCAACTGCCTGGAGGCCTGGGTGGCCTCGCGCTCGGCCTGTCCACGCTGGAGCGCGCGGCAGCGGCGTTCCTGGCCACGCATGTTGCGCATGCCCACGCTGCGGTTGCCATGTCGTTACGCTTGGGCCGGGCCCACTGCGGCCGCGCCGAGGAGGAGGAGGAGGCCGCGAGATGTGCGGTCAGGGTGCTCCAGGATGCAGGCGTGGAGGTCCGCGACGGCGTCCCCGCTTTCACGGAAGCCGCAAGGCGAACGTAGGAAGTTGGACCGTGGCACCAAGACGCGGTGACCAACGAGGAGTTCAAATTCCCAGCTGCTGCATCCTCGGCTGTCCGCAGCGACGCCGGCCAGGCCCCATGGCAACGCATGGACTAGCACGGGCGGCTTCTCCGTGCCTTGGACGCGTTGGCGGCCACAGACGTGCACGGCGCTGTGGAGCTGCATAGGCAAGCGTGCATGCTCGAAGGCGGATGCCCTGGCAACGGTACTATTTGATCTACGGTGTCAGACCGCCCTGATGATCCGTGCGGCCAGCCGCTCGACACTCTCACGCCATCTTAGTGTCTGCCGTGCGGGTTCAGGGCGGCTTCCTGACACGCTGCAGCTGCGGCGGTGCTCGTCAAGTAACTGCGTGCCGCGGGGACGATCGTGAAGCTCGAGGCGGCCGTCCCGGAGTTCTACGTAGTCGGCGACCAGGGCACTATCCACGACGCTTCATGGATTTGCTCATGTGGTGGCCAGAAGGGAGTGGCGCTTCCTCCTCGACGTCACCGTGCGGTCTTTCTTCGCCGCCGAGGTGGCGGGCTGCAGCCAAGGCCAGGGAACGCGACAAGGAATGCCACTGCGGCGCAAGCGTTCGACCCTGCCATTTGCCATTGAGCAGGGCTGGCGATTCGGCGTGAGCGCGCTGGAGTACGTCATGGCGCTCCACTGGGAAAGCTGCGAGTACGGGCGGGTGCGCCCCAGCGTCGGCCGCGCATCGGCGCTGCGTCTCAGGATTCAGGCGGCTCCGGGCGGACCTGGAGGCGGAGGTCGCCGGGCACACGGCGCAGACCAGCCTGGCGCCGCTCGGCGGGCAGACCTTGTGCGCATTGGGCTGGGCTGCGGGCGCTGAACGATGGCGGCGGGCTGAAGCGGCGGTGGCAGCAGTGAGGTGGCGAGGCAGAGAAGTTTCGCTATGGTTTTGCGAGTGAGGGGAGGGAGGACGGGAGGGAGGGATGAGAAGGAGGAGGAGGAGGAGGAGGAGGAGGAGAAGATGGAGGATGACCAGTGTAAACCGATCACTCATCAACGACACATGTATAAAGTTATATATATATATATAAACATAGATGTGTCTATGTATATGTATTTATGCACACATATATATAGTGTCGGAGTGTTGGTCCCGGGCCTCTCCTGGTGCAGAATGACAATGGTGGCCACCCCTCGGGCAACCGAATTTGGCCCCCGGGACCCGTTTTCGTCCCCCAGAGCGCTCCAAGGACACCCACGATGGCTTCCAGACAGCTCAAGGGGCCTCCAAGACGACCCGAGAACGCCCCGAGAGCATTCCAAGACCGCTCCAGCATCGAAGCTGCCTAAGAGAGGCAGAAGACGGCCTACGAGGCGCCCGAGACGGCCCAACAAGGAAGATATTCGAACTCACATGTCGTGCTCTTTGCCCCAAGGGGGTCCCCGAGATTGCCAGGAGGCCTCCAAGCAATCCCCAATATGCCCCCAGGTTACCCTCAATAACTTCGAAAAGGCTCCCAAACGGCCCCTCAGAGGCCCAAGACGCTTCAAAACTGCTTCCAAGACGCTCCCCAGAGGATTCCCAAGAGACCCGAACATGAATCCAAGAGGCCTCTGACTTAGAGCCCAGGCTCGGTGGCGACTCTCCCGTTCCCCAGCCTTTTGACATTTGGCCCCAGACCATCCCCAAGCGAGCTACACGAGAGTCCCAAGAGACAATCCCCAAGAGAGAAACAGCACGGCTCAAAGATCCCACACTTTCACCTCGCGATAGCCACGACTGTACCAAGCTGTCCCACGATACATCCTGGAGCTCATTCTCCGCACCCTCTCTTGCCCATGATGGCATTTCATCCCACAGATCGGGGGCACGCAGTGGGACTTCCAATCCACAGGGGAGGAGTCTACAGCGAGCTTTGCAGCGCTGCAGGGATGGCGGGCTGGATGGGTGTCTCGGACATGTACATGGACACACACATATATGTATGTATGTATGTCTATATATATATATATATTTATGGTAAGAGCCCCTCCTGTGATCTACCTGTCCTGTTTTTTCTTTAACGAAAAGTGAACGTGATACGCTTGCTTACAACATGATTTCTTGCACAGTATCCCTTGTACAGACTTACATGTTGACTCCTATTGCGCGCGGCCTTCACATGAAATTCTTAGTGGGGCAACACAAATTGTTTCAACTTTCATATTGGCTGGGAGACAATTGCGCTCATTGTATACAGACATACACATTGATTCCTATTGTGCGGCCATCAACTCTAATACATGTGCGCTTGGCTCGGGGGGAGAGGGGGGGTCTGGCCGACGAAAAAGACCGAACAGACAAAGCCTACAAGCAAGACAATCTGGGGAACCCAACACGTTGTTTTTGTATTGCAGATTTGTTTTTAGTTGTAAGCCCCAGAAACACCAAACAACGGCAATCTGGAAGCACACAAGAACATGTGTGTTTCACAATGTTTAGGCCTTTACACATTGATTTCCATTGTGCGGCCATCACAGAGAATCCCATTGCACCTGGCTCGGGGGGAGAGGGGGGGGGGGGCTGGCCGACGAAACATACAAAAAAGGCAAATGACAAAACAGACGATGTGTGGGACCAGAAACGCTGTGTTATTGTGTGTAACTTGGTTGTTAGGTGTAAACCAAAAAACACCAAACAGACAATCTGGAAGCAACTGTATTCTTTGTTTTTGCAGTGTTTGGGCATTTACAAATTGATTCCCATTGCGAGGCCACCAAACATAATTCCTCAATAGGAATCAATTTGTAGAGTCCCACACAGGGATTATGTTTGATGGCCGTACAGTTGGAGTCAAGGTGCACATGCCTTTGTGGGGCTCTAAAACTTGGTTCTGGTTCAGGAATTCCGTTGGGTGGCCTCGTAATGGGAATCAGTTTGCAAATGCCCAAACGCTGTGAAAATTCGCCGGCCCAACGGGCCAGGGCGTGCTAAGATCTCCGGTAACTGGTTAACAGTATTAACAGTATTTCTAGTTCGCGCGCGCGGGGCGGCCCCTGGGGGTCCCCCGGCGAAAAGTACCCCGACCAACGCCCGACCGCCGCCCGACCAAGTCTACTCAGAGATGGTTTTCCTTCTGGGTGCGGCCTCTCAGGCTCCCCAGAGCGCGCTCAGAGTGCCCCAAGAGGCCCCCAAGACTGCCCAAGAGGCCCCCGAGACGCCCAAAGAGCGCTCGAAGACGCCGAAGATGACCCCAAGACGGCCCAAAAGGCCCCCAAGACAGCCCAAGAGGCCTCCAAGACGCCCCAAGAGCCTTCCAAGAGGCCTCCGAAGAGAGCCCCAAGAGGCCAAAATCGTTGATTTTCATTGTTTTTTTCGATGTTTTTTGTGTTCTGGCTTTTTCGGCTTCCGGACGCTCCAAGACGGCCCAAGAGGCCCCCAAGACCGCTCCAAGACGGCCCACGAAGCTCCCAAGACGGCGCCGAAACGACCCAAGAGAGCCCTCAAGACGGCCCAAGTGCCGCCCAAGACGGACCAAGAGGCCCCAAGACGGGCCCAAGAGGGACTCAGGAGGGATACCGAGAACTCAAAAATGGAGCCCTCCGTCCCAGAAGGCGCCCAGGAGGTCCCAAAGAGGCCCCAAGAGGCCTCCAAGAGGCCCCAAGATGTCGCCAAGAGGCCCCAGGAGACTCCCAGGAGGCCCAAAAGAAGCCCCAGAAGGCTTCAAACATGTCTCCCAGGCGCCCCCGAACGGCCTCTCAACAGACCCCAAGAGGCCCCCCAAAGAAGCATCTTGACGACGACTCTATTTCGCCCCATCGAGAGACGACCCCCAGGGAACTGCTTCACCATCAAAACTCCCCACGCAACGCGTCCGAACGACACCCGCCCCCAAGAGCGCAACATGGGCAACGAACACACAGACAAAAACCAGCGATGCCATATCACGGGCCGGCGGAATGAGCGAAGCGATTCAATAAGGTTTCCTTTGCTTCCAGATTGCCTTCTTGGCGTTTTGCGGATTACAAATGCAAGCAAATGTACAAATCAAAACAGTACGTTTTTGCTCCCACATATTGTATAAGTTTTCTTTGTTTTTTTTTTTTTGGTTTTTTCGTCGGCCAGGCCGCCCCTCTTCCCCCGAGCCAGGGCGACGAGATTCCACTTGAATGCCGCACAATGGGAATCACATTGTAAATGGTCAAACAGTGTGAACATACAGGTTTCCTGTTTCCAGATTGTTATTTTCGTTATTTTGCTTGCACTTCAAAAAGACCATATTACAAGTAAAAACGCAGCGTTCCATGACCCCCTCAGGTTTTTTTTTTTTGCCTGCCCCCCCCTGGCCAGGCGCAAAGTGATTCCATTTGAAGGCCGCACAATAGGAATCAACTTGTGAGTCTGTGCGCAAGGATTTTGTTTGTATCCTACATAATGGGAACCAGTTTGTAGTACCCCACAAACGAGTTCCATTGCATAGTTGCACAATAAATTGTAAACAATTCGTATGTCTGTAAGGAAGAATTGCAAAAGTATCTTACACTGTAGGGATCAATTTGGAAGTCTGGACACAGGGATTCCAAGTGTCTTCTACACAATATCAATCAAAGCGCAAAAACACCCCAACGAGATTCTGTTTGACAGCCGCACAATAGTGATCAAGTTGCAAACTCAGCACACAAGGATTCTGTTTGCATGCCGCATAATATGCATCCACTGGCCAATTCAGATGGAGAATGACCAAGTCTGGGACGCGATGAATTCCTCGGTGACCAATTGTTTTCTGGGCAAGGCAGCGCCGCCGCAAGCGCGCGACGAGCAACAGCCACTGAGGATGCTACGCAGAAAATCTCGGGTGTTCTTGAGGGCCCTTCTTAGAAGTGGCCACGACAATGTCGAAAGTCTAGAATGTTCAAGACAGAAAGGCTCCTAGAATGATCATGGCGGTTGTCCAGGATGTCTTTGGCTTCCTTTGCTTCCAGATTGTCGTTTTGGCTTTTTTTTGTTTACACGGAAAAAACTCTTTTACACATACAAGCGCCGCGTTTTTGGTTCCACTGATTGTCACTGTTTTCGTTTTGCCTTTTTGTTGTTTTCGTCTGCCAGGCCCCCCCCCCCTTCTCACCCCGAGCCAAGCGCAAAGGGATTCCATTTGTAGGCCGCACAATAGGAATCAGGTAAGTGCCCAATTACTGTGAACATACAGGCTTCCGTTGTTTCCATAATTTCTTCGGGTTTACACTTGGAAAATCAATTTAGCATTAAAGACAACGTTTTGTGCCCCCCATACTGTCATGTTTTTGTGAGTTCCCGAGCCAGGCGCAAAGTGATTCCACTTGAAGGCCGCACAATTTGGGATTCAGCGCGCAAGAATTGCATTCGTTTCCCACACAATGGGGACCAGTTTGTAGTACCCCACAAAGAGTCCCATTGAATAGCAGCACGCTAAAGTACATTCAATGTGTAATTCTGCACAGAAGAATTGCACGTGCATCCTACATTCTAGGAATCAATGTGAAAACCTGTGCACAGGGATTCCCAGTGTCTTCTACGTAGTAACAATCAAATCGCACAATATCCCTAACGAGATTATGTTTGAAGGCCGCGCAATAGTGATCGTTTAGCAAGCCCCGCACACAAGGATTCGGTTTGTATGCCGCATCGTATTCATCCATTGGTCAAGAGAAAATCCAAGTCTGGGACGCGATGGATCCCTCGGTGATTCATTGTTTTCTGGGCATGGCAGCGTCGCCGCAAGCGCGCGACGAGCAACAGTCACCGAGGATGCTACGCAAGGGATCTCGGGTGCTCTTGGGGGTGCTATCGAGCGCATCCTTCGACGAGGCTGGCACGTTGGCAAGAGCAAGCCAACGTGATCCAATATCGGCTACGGAAGCGGGAGGGTGACAGAGGGGGAACACGAACCGACAAATCAAGGCGTCAACCCGGAGACGCCCCCAGAACGCTCAAGCCCCAAGCGGCCCCCACGAGGCCTGTAAGAGTCCCCCAGGAGGCCCCCAAGAGGCTTCAAAATTGCCTCCAAGAGGCCCCCGAGAAGACCCCCACGATACTCCAACGATCACCAACATCACCACCATATGCATCGTCATCGTCATCGTCAGCATCGGCATTTTCACCGTCATCATCATCATCATCGTCATCGCCATCATCATCGTCACCGTTATCGTCGTCACCATCATCATTGTTATCATGTTGTTCATCCCTCGCGGGTGCCGTCTACAGTGCCCCCTCGAACGAGTGCCGCCGAGCATGCCAGAATAGCACAGTGGCAGGAGTTGCCGCGGGCAGCTAATAATAAACAGGCGGCCCGGAACATGAGCAATATAGTTGAAAAGGGAAAGGTAAGCGCATGGACCAACAACAACAACGAGGAAAGTAGATCACAGGAGGGCTCTTAGCAGAAAGAGAGAGAGAGAGAGAGAGAGAGAGAGAGAGAGAAAGAGAGAGAGAGAGAGAGAGAGATAGAGAAAGAGAGAGAGAGAAAGAGAGAAAGAGAGAGAGAGAGAGAGAGAACACAACAAGCAAACAAATAACAGAGAACGAGGGATATGCATACACACAGGTGTGTATCTATGTATAGAAAAAGAGGGGAAGGACAGAAAGAGAGAGAGAGAGAGAGAAAGAGAGAGAGAGAGAAGCAACAAACAAACAACATGTCGTTTGCTGAGTTTGGGAAGCCGTCCAATAACAGGGGAAATGGATCTTTGGGGGCGAAGGGGAACGGGGGCGAGCGGAAAGCCTGGGTGTCAGGAGGAGCGGGATGCGGGCAGGCAGATGATGGTGATGGAATCGCTGGAAGTAAGGTAGAAAGCGGCCAAGGGGAATGGGGGGGGGGGAGGGGCAGGGGGGAAACCTGGAGGGCACGGGCGATGAGAAGAAAGAGGAGGAGGAGGAGAAGGAGGAAAACGCATTGAGGGCACACGTGCACTTTTCATCGCGGCGCGGGTGATTGTCCAGAAAATTACCGGGGACTTCAATGCTCGCGAAGTGAGCGCGACCATGGGATAGGTAACTCGAATATGTATATATATGTATATATGTATATGTATATGTATATGTATATGTTTATGTTTATGTATATGTATATATATAGGTAACTGTAGATGTAACTATAGATGCGTATATACATTTAGATGGAACAGTCGAGGCCTGGTGACAAGAGGTAAAGGGAGAAACGTTAAGTTGGCGGTCGGAGTGGACTCATACCGCATGCATGGGATCGCGATATGTAATATGGGTATACGGAGGGCATCAAGGAATACCATTGCGCTCGAATCGCCCCTGCATTCCTCATTGGCACATGGGCAATTTGCAATGCGCGCTTCGTGGGCGCGGTTAGAACCTCAGCGCGCGCGAAGCGCGCGTGTTTGTGGTTGCAGTACATTTTCTTTTCGAGCTCCTTCTTCGCAGGCCCCATACAAGTGTTCATTTTTTTTTATTTCGGGGCGTTCCTCGTTGGAGGACAACTGCTTGAACATCCAGAACTGTGCCATCGCGCCCTTTTTGGAACTTCGCCGCCGCGAATCACCGCTACTGTTGCGTTTTTGGCGATATTGAATCATGCCAGAAACACCATTCCTGGGACTTCAACACCGCGATTCAACATGACTGTTGCGCCAGATATGCCTACATCGTGCCGAAACACTGTTTTTTTCCCACATCCAGAGTGGGGGTCTTGTTCTTTGTGGACACCCCGCGCAGGAACCTCCTCACCTCACCCCCTCTCCTCTTCTGTCTTCGTGCGTTCACCCACTCACTCACTAGCTCACTCACTCACTCACTCATTCATTCACTCACTCACTCATCAACACTCACTCACTCACACGCTCATGAACTCACATATGATGATGATGAGTGTGCGCGTGAGAGAGTGTGATGATCATCATCATCACCAGCCAGTCAGTCATTCACTCACTCACTCACTCGCCTTGGGCTTCGTTTGTGAGTGAATTGCGACGAAGTCTCAAGCGGGAACCCCCTCCCTATGGGGCCCGCGGGTCATGTTATTAATAGGAGGAAAACTCAAGCGGGAACCCCCTCCATATGGGGCACGCGCATCATGTTACGAATCCGAACGGGTCATCAAATTCCCATATTTGTCGCCATTTTTGGGCTCTCGCGCTGCCAGGGCGCCATTCTCAGGCCACATTTTCCTCGTGGGGCCCGCGGATCAGGTTACTAATCCGAGCGGGTCATCCAATTCCTGTAACCGTCGCCACATTTGGGCCCTCGCGCTGCCAAAACGCCACTCCCAGGCCACATGTTCCTTATGGGGCTCGCGGATCACGTTACTAATCCGAGCGGGTCATCCAATTCCTGTAACCGTCGCCACTTTTGGGCCCTCGCGCTGCCAGAACGCCATTCCCAGGCCACATTTTGAATGCCCGGAGCCAACTGTAGGCCACTTCGTGTTCCTCAGGTGGATGAACACGCGTGCTCGTCGCGACGCTCGGCGTCTGGGCGTGCCCCTCGTTTTCCTGCAGGCCGTTGACGAGTGCGGCACGATTCAGGGCGATCCCGACGCGGGTCGGCGCCTCCTGAACGTCCCGAACATGCACAAGACGGGGGGCATCCACGGTGTCTTGCCGGCCCACGTCGGCATGGAGGTGCGGTTCACGGCAGCGCAGGAAGAGCTGAAGAAGATGTTGGGGCTCGTGCAGGACCACCACGAGGACGAGCAGCGGCACGAGGAGTGCTCGGCAGGCCAGCTCTTTCGCCCCCGCTTCCTACCGCAGGGAATCGGGCTGCAGGTGCACGGCTTCGAGGAGTCTCCGATCCACCAGGAGGTCGCCGAGGTGCTGCGACAAGGCGCCGAATACGCCGGCGACGACGGCCAAGCCCAGGCGTGGGCGCGGAGCTTGCTGATGTTCAGGCCCAGCGAGAGGGAGTTCACGTGGCAGGGCTCGGGGGCGCGCAGCGTGCGCCGCTCGGGGTTCACCCTGGCGCGCGCGTCCTACCTGACCTCCGCGCTGTTGCAGGGCCAGACGCTGCGCAAGGGCGTCGCCATCGACTGCGCGAGAGACGAGGACGCTGGCCGCGCGGGCATGTCGGGCGAGCAGTGGCGGCTGCGCCTCTACGTCGTGCTTCCCCGCGCCACGTGCGCGCGGAACATGCTGATCCTGCGGCCGCCGCGGGAGTTCCCGGAGCGAGGGCCGCCGGCGCCCCTGCGGAAGGCGCTCCTGGAGTTCGACGAGAGAGCGGTTTTGTCCAGGGCGGAGGCGAAGCAGCTCGCGGCAGAGCTGGGCTTCGCGCTGCCCGCCTGAGCGCGGCCGCGCCCCGCTCGAAGCCCGCGGGGTAGTCCCAGCGGCTTGGTCTTGCGCGCGAACGGCTCGCAGGGTTGCCCCGGCAGCCTGGCCCGCGGGGTTGTCCCGGCGGCTGCGCGACGTGGCCATTAGAGAACGCGCCTGTGCTGGCCGAGGCGGCGACGGCGCCGAGGAAAACCGACGCGCGCGCTCGCGCAATGGAAAGGCGATGGGGGCGGCGGGGCGCGAAAAAAAACAGGAGGGCGAGGTCGGGGGCGACGTGGGGGGCGGGGGGGGGGGCCCGCGCCAGGGCGAGAGGAAATCTACGCAGAAGAGACAGCCAGGGCGCCTCGCTAACCACGGGGACGACGGTGGCGTCTTTTTCGAGATCCGCCCAGGGGATTCTCATGCGGGGTCCTTCCGTCGGAGCAATTGGGGCGTCACCCATCGTGATCCTGTTTCAAACTGTCGTTGCGAATCGAATGCGCGCGGCAACACCGAGAGAACCATTTTTTGAAAACGACCGGCCCGCCATCCGTGAAGCTCTTGCGAAGGCGAAGCTGCGTTGAGGGGCGAGGACCTCTCGGGCGAAGCGCCCGCTCGACCGGTCTCGCGGCGCGACGGGGGCGAATTGTTTATGAGGGGTGGGGTAGAGGAGGCGGGGGCAGAGGGGGAGAACCAACGCAAACCCAACGCGCGCCAACGATGTTGCAATTGGCCCACGCACGAGTGTGCGTGATTTTTTCGGGAAATGCCGCACTGGAAAATAAAATATTTGCGTGGGCATCTTCGCTCGCCCCACGCGTGGATCCTCGTATTTCAGCGCCGCGAATCAACGACATTGTTGCGCCCCGGCAATTCCAAATCGCGCCGGAACACCATTCGTGGGACTTCGTCGCCGCGAATTAGCGCGACTGTTGCGCGCGGGAAATCCACGGGCGTGCCAGAGTGCCTGTCTTGGGCTTTCAGCCCTGCAAGTCCTTGGAGCTGTCGTGACCTTTCAAGCTCCGTGCGCGCGGCGCTTTGGCGAGAATCACACGTGGAAAACCGCGACGCCGTTGCAAACGTGAAAAACGAACTTGCGCGGCGCTGAGGGGCGAGCCATTGTTCCAGGTCAAGTTCCGCCCCGGGGCGCCGCCTGCCTCCGCCTGCCACCGCCTGCCTCCTGCGGCCCGCAGGTGGGCAGTCATTCGACCGGGCCGGCGCGGCCGTTCTGAGGACCAAGGCTTCAAATGCTTCTCGGCCAGGCGGCCCCCCTCGCGCGCGCGCGCGCCCCGGGCGCGCCAGTGGGAGTTGGGGGGGGAAGTGTACTGCGCGGGAGATGGTCGGCGACGACGGCCCCGAGGCGCGCGCGCTTGCGACTCCTACTCCTGCGATTCCACTTGGAGCGCCCCCGCCGACGCGCGAGGCCGCAGAGCAGGAACAACAAGGGCAGCGTCCACATCCGCCCACCATGGATCAGATCGCCAAGATATTCTGCCAGGAGGCGCAGCCATTTCCCAGCGCAATCAACGGCCTCGCGCGACGTCTCGCTGACGTCAGTGGGGCCATCGAAACGAGGTTTGAGGACGCGGAGGAGCACGTTGAAGACATTTCTATTAGCCTCACCACTCTGGAGAACCATCGCGCCCCCGAGGTCGAGAGCATCGCCGCGCGAGTCTCTGCTCTCGAGGCGCCCGCGCCCCGCCTGGGCTTTCCCGGGCCCAGTTCCGCGCGCTTGGGCAGCGCATTGGCAGCATAATTCATCGACTTGGAGCGCCAAGTGGCCGAGCTGACCACCGGCGAGCTGCGCGAGTGCACCGCGGTGATCGGAGGCTTCGATGGTTTCGATCGGTTACAGTGCGCCGACGCGTGGCTGAAGGAACAATTACTTCATGTCGGAAACCCTGTGCCCGCGGAAATGCACATCAAACGTGGGGCGTTCCAAAGCATCGCTCTTGCCAAATGCGACGCCGCTACTTCGCGCGATCGGTGTTGCTACATGTTCGGGAAGGCTGAATTCAAACATGAAGGAAAGGTGCTTTGGGTGCGTGCCGACCAGCCGTTCGAGAAGCGGGTGCCCGACAGGTTCTTGTTCGGTCTCCGCGGAGTTGCCCCTGGGTGGGGATGCGCCAAAATCGAAGTGCGCGTAGAAAAAACGGAGCAGACATTCAATGTTGCCAGAGACCCAATGATTTCACGTGAGTTTTGACGGGGCCAAATTTCAAATCGATTGGCAGGGCGCTTGGGCAACTTGGCAGACGTCGCGGACGGCGGGGAAGTGGCTGCCCTGATCGAGCGCGCAATCGGAGCTTTGCAGGGCGCTGCTAAGCGGCGAAAGCAAATTCTCTCAGCGCGCCGAACAGGGGGCGCGACGGCGCGCCCGCAGCAGCTGCGCAACGGCAGGAAAAGGGAGAATCTTTTTCCGGCCAGTCGATTGCGGCCGCGTTGCTGCTTGTAGTATCGAGGCGTCAACTTGGAGGGGCCGCGTGGAATTCACGAGCTAATGCAGCGTGCGTGCGGGATGGGCACTGCCGTGACGTATCTTCAAGGGACGCATTGCCGTTGCCCCAATGTCATTGATGCGCAAGGCCACATGTTCATCTTTTCAGGGTTCGAAGAAGAAGGCAGAGGATATGGAGGCGTTGGGAATATATTTGCACCCTGGGCGCGACGCGCTGTGAAAGGCTATCCTCAGAAAGACAGTCGAATGACTGGCCTCCGCATCCGCGCGCGAGGGGGCCTGTTGACGCGGGTCGCGGCGCATGATTGGACAAGCGAGCATCCGCGCGAGGTCCGCCGCGAGTCGTCCGCGGGGCCTCTCGCGCGCGCACTGAGGTGCGCAGCGCGCGGGCCAACAGCGTTGCTCGGTGATCTGAGTGCCCGACGACTGCAACGACATGAAGGAGCACGACAGGCATTGGGAAGCCACGCGTTCGAACTCCAAGGGGAAAGTGGGCGCCGACATCGAACGGGGAATTACTGTTGGAGCTTTGCGGGTGCGTGGAAGGCTGCGTCGCAAATGCTTCTTTTCGATGTTGGCGTGGAGGCCAAAGTCGTGCGCCGCGACCTCGGGGCGCGCTCCGCCAGCGCCATGGGGCCCAGCAAATTCGAGCAACTGGACCACGTTGCTCTGGCGCAAGAATGGCCCCCCTACCATCGGGAGGAATATTTGGAGCGATCGGTGGGGAGCTGTGCAGTCTCATGATTTTGTGCCGATCGTCGACCTCGACGTCGACATGCCGAAGCAAGAACATTACAAGCGACAGCTGCGACTGGAGTTAACAAAGCTTCGACGTCGCAGCGCTGCTCAAAAGTACGCCGCCGAATTCGTCCACAAATGGGAGCGACAAGCTGGGGGCGCAGATCTTCATGTGAAAGCTGTGGCCGCGGCGAAAAACACGCTAGAAACGGTTTCTTCCGCAGTGCCATTGCGCCGGCTCGGCCGCTCAGACCGCGGGTTCCCGCCGGGCCTTTGCATCTCACTGAACAAAAGAACATAATGCGAAACGCTGGGGAGGGCCACGCGTGGATAAAACGGCCCAGCAAACAGATGCAGCTGTCTGCCCGAGCTGACAGGAAACGATGGTGTGACGAGGCTGCAAACCAAGACGGTTGGAAAGCAATGCGAGCGTCGCGGGAGAACCGGCGACGAATGGCAGACCACAGGATTTAAGTGGTCATCTTGTTGACGCAGAAGACCTGGCGGAAAGATGGCGGACTATGTTCGCAAAGAGCAGTGGTGGCTATGCCGCGCGGATGCGGAATGATACCACTTGGAAGACAATGGGTCATATAATTTGTCATTGTATTGTTAATACGAGTAATACCGCCGCTACTACTACTACTTTTACTACTACTACTAATACTACTACTACTACTACTACTACTACTACTACTACTACTACTACTACTACTACTACTACTACTACTACTACTACTACTACTACTACTACTACTACTACTACTACTACTACTACTACTACTACTACTACTACTACTACTACTACTACTACTACTACTACTACTACTACTACTACTACTACTACTACTACGTACTACTACTACTCTACTACTACTACTACTAGTAGTAGTGGTATTAGTCGTAGTAGTAGTAGTAGTAGTAGTAGTAGTAGTAGTAGTAGTAGTAGCAGCAGCAGTAGCACTACTAGTATTACTACTACTACTACCACTCCTCCTCCTACTACTACTACTCTACTACTACTAGTACTACTACTACTACTACTACTACTACTACTACTACTACTACTGCTACTACTACTACTACTACTACTACTACTACTACTACTACTACTACTACTAGTACTACTACTACTACTACTACTACTACTACTACTACTCCTTCTCCTACTACTACTACTACTACTACTACTACTACTACTACTACTACCAGTACGACCACGACTACGACTACGACTACGACCACGACGACTTCTACTACCACCACCACTACTACTACTACTACTACTACTACTACTAGTACTACTACTACTACTACTACTACTACTACTACTACTACTACTATTTGATTACTACTACTACGACTAATACTACAACTGCTAGTGCTACTACTATTGCCCTTATTGCTAATACCAAGAACAATATACACAATAAACGTACTACTAACTCAATACGAGCAGCATAATTAATACCATCAGTACAACAAGTGCTATTATTGACGGCGCGTGTAGTACTCATGCTACTCACAAGCATTTTAAACATTAAGATAATACTACTACGAAGAAGACGATTCTGACGAATCAGAATAATACGAATAATCAGAACGCGAGGAGGATGAGCAGGGATGGAAGGAGGTGGAAGGAGGAGGCAAGAGGGGGGAAAAGGTTGGAGAAGGGAGGGGGGAGAGGACGAAAGGGAACAGGAAGAAGAGGAAGCGTGCCTCGCCATCACACCAGCTCCTCCCATAATATACGGTTGCTCGAACGCCACAGCGGGCCCGGCCAAACTCCTGCATTTTCTCCCGCAGCGTGTGACGCGCCCCGATTCGAAACGATCGCAAGATACATCCGTTCACTTGAACGGCACGGCGCTTTCGTGGCAGACGCCCAACGTCTAGGCTTCTTGGCGTGCAGCAGGAGGCCTTCGCTCCAGCCAGGTCTTCGTGCAAGGTCTTCGCTCCAGCTAGGTGCCCTTCCCAGAGCATGGGCGCAACAGTCTTCAGATAATCGTCGCTGCAGAAGACTTGCGGGTCCCGCATCCAGCCTGTCCTATTTGCCGTGGGCGATAGTCTTAGCGAAGAACCTCCAGCAACCTCCCCTGGGCCTTCGCAGCTTGGATTCTCAAACGGGTGAGCCGCATATTTGGAGCGCCAGATATGCTCGCACCCTCGGGCCCTAATGACCATCTGGGGGCCAACTCCTTGGACAGCTCATTGGTCGAAACTAGGTCGTCAGCCTTGTTCCAAGAGATCGGGAGGCTTCAGGACACCACAGACTCCGAAACTTCCTGAACACACGCGCACACACACACACGCACACACGCACGCACGCACGCACACACACACCACACACCACACACCACACACCACACACCACACACCACACACCACACACCACACACCACACACCACACACCACACACCACACACCACACACCACACACCACACACCACACACCACACACCACACACCACACACCACACACCACACACCACACACCCACACACCACACACACCACACACACCACACACACACACCACACAACCACACCACAAACACACAAACACACAAACACAAACACACAAACACACAAACACACAACACACAACCAACAACACACAACCAACAACCCACAACACACACACCACACAAAACCACCAACACCACAACCACACACCAACACCAACACCACCCACCACCACCACACACCACACCACACACAAACACCACACGACACAGCACAACACACCACACATCACACAGCACACATCACACACCACACACCACACCCCACACACCCACACCACACACCACACCCACCACCCACACCACACACCACACACCACACACCACACACCGACAACACACCACACACCACACACCACACACCACAACACACCACACACCACACACACACACCACACACCACACACCCACACCACACCCACACACGCACACCCATACCAGACACACAACACCACACCCCACACCACACACAACACACCACACACCACACCCACACCCACAACCACACAACAACACACCACCACAACCACACACCACACACCACACACCACACACCACACACCACACACCACACACCACACCACACACCACACAACACACACCACACACCACACACCACACCCCCACACCCCACACCCCACACACCCACACCCACACCACACACCACACACCACACAAACGCCCCACCACACACCACACACCACACACCACACACCACCACCACACACCACACGCACACGGCACACGGCACACTGCACCGCAACGGCAACACGGCACGCAGCACACAGCCACACAGCACACGCACACAGCACACACCAACACACACACCACACCACACACCACACACCACACACCACACACCACACACCACACACCACACAGCACACACCACACACCACACACCACACAATACACAACACACAACACACAACACACAACACACACAACACACAACACACAACACACAACACACAACACACACAACACACTTGACAACTGCTGAACTACTGTGATCCGCCCTCTACAGCTTAGCAGGAAACATAATCGATCGAGCTTTGAATCGTGACTAGCAGATTGGGCGCTGCTGCCTTCCGCAAAGCAGACAGAAGTATGACTCGCGCCAGTGAGGCTGCACAGGATGGGGGAGGAGAAGGGGGAGGAGGAGGATGACGAGGAGAAGGAGGAGGCGGAGGAGGAGGAGGAGGAGGAGGAAGGAAGGGAGGAATAAAGGGGAGGAGGGGGGAAAATGGGGGGAGGAGGAGGGAGGAGGAGCAAGACCCTCTTCCCTCTATTCCTCATCCCCCCCTCCTCTCCTCCTCTCCTCCTCCTCTCCTTTCCTCCTCCTCTCCTCCTCCTCTCCTCCTCCCCTTCTCCTCTCCTCCTCTCCTCTCCTCCTCTCCTCTCCTCCTCTCCTCCTGTCCTCCTCTTCTTCTCCTTCTCCTTCCCGCCCCTCCCCCTCCCGATCTTCCCGATCCTCATCGTCCTCATCCACCTTTTATCTCGCCTCCCTGCCCCGCTCCTTGGCCGTTTCTGGCATGATCTTTTCCCTGGAGGGGCGGGGGGGGAGGGGGAGGAGGAGGAGGAGGAGGGGGAGGAGGATGAGGAGGAGGAGGAGGAGGAGGAGGAATTGTGGAGCAGAATGATGGCAATCGTACTACCTTTAAACAAGCGGGCTGTACATTTTCCTGAAATTTTCTCACTCTAGTTAATGGCACCAAGCAGTGATATCAGACATTCCATTACTATTACCGGAAATGACTTCTTGCAAATGTTTTTGTCCAACATTCCTTCAGGAGGATCCATAACATAACCCTTGAAATTGCACTAGGCCATCAACATTTAGTACTTTTCGCAACGCACTCATTTCGGATTCAATCTCATCCACGAGGAGGAGGGGGAGGATGAGGAGGAGCAGGAGGAGGAAGAGGAAGAGGAAGAGAAGGGGGAGGAGGAGGAGAGGAGGAGGAGGAGAGGAGGAGGAGGTGGAGAGGAGGAGGAGGAGGAGGAGGAGGCGGAGGAGAGGAGGAACAGGGAGGAAGGAGGAACAGGAGACAGGGGAAAGGAGGAACAGGAGGACAGGAGGAGGAGGAGGAGGAGGAGGGGAGAGGAGAGGCAGGAGCACGAGGATGAGGAGGATAGGAGGAGGAGGGGAGGAGAGGAGGAGGAGATCGAGGACTGCGGAGGAGAGTGACGGAGGAGGAGGAGGAGGAGAGGAGGAGAGAGGGAGGAAAAAGGAGTGAAGAGGAAAAGGAGAGGTGAGAGGAAAAGAAAGAGATGGAGGGGGTGAAGAGGAGGAGGAGGAGGAGGAGGAGGAGGAGGAGGAGGAGGAGGAGGAAACGGAGGAGGAGGAGGAGGACGAGGATGAGGGGGAGGAGGGGGAGGAGGTGGTGGCCGCCCACCGCGACGCCGCCCCCGAAGGCGTGTGACGCGGCCTCAGGCCGGTGTGTCTGCCCCACGGGCCACATCTGCCCGAGGCTTTCCGCGTGCGGCGCGGTGGAGTGCGCGCGCGGCGACGCCGCCCCCACCGCCCCTTGCGACGAGGGTGGGGCGGCGGGGTCGGAGCAATGGGGAGGAGCAATGGGGAGGACGAGAGTGGGGGGACGGGGTCGGAGCAATGGGGAGGATGCGGCGGGGGAGGGTTGAACACGAGGGAGGTGATGATGATGCTTGAAGATGTGCCACATTATCACGGGCAGCATCGAAGTCCTCTGCAGCTTTTCTGGCTTGGGGTGAGGGGAGCCGGCGGCCTCGGCGCCCCCGCCGCCGCGATCGCCGCCTTCGTCGGGGGCCTCACGGCGGCTGGTGGTCTGGCCCCGAGGCGGCGGCCCCTGGCGACTGCGGGCACGCCCTCGAGTGTCCGGCCTGCCCCGTGGCCGTCTGCCCAGTGGTGAGCTGCCCCTGGCAGGCCGCCTGCCTGTCGGCGGCCGCCTGCCTGGACTGCCGTTGCGGCTGGGCTACCTCGGCGGTGTGGACCGCCGCCCTGGCAGCCGCGGCCCTCGCCTGGGGCCTCGCGGTGGTCTGCCGCCTGTGGTGCCACGGCCGCTGGGCCAGCACCGCCGCGGGCGGGGCCTCCTTCGGGACGCCGGCCGCGGCCGGTGCCTCGCTCGCGTTCCCCGTGGGCGAGCCGGTCCTTGCGGTGGGCGACCGCGACGCTGGCGCTGCTGGCCCTCCTGGTCCCGACGAGCCTGACGTTTGGGCGCCGCGCCGTCGGCGCTGATGGCGCACATCCCTCAGGCGCTGGACATCGAGCAGCAGCAGACCGCGGTGGCGTACGACGACGAGCCAAACTTCCGCTGGCAATACAGGATCCTCGCGCTCGCCACGCCCACGCAGGACGTCCAGGTGAGCAACCTCTCGGCCGCGCGGATTGTGCCACTGGTGCGCGGCTGTCCGATCCCGCCGCGGCTGCGCGGCCACTTCTACGGCTTCGACCCGCTGGCCGAGGACGCGCTCGCCAGCCTGGTGTAGCAGGCCCACGCCCTGGCTGGCATCCTTGATGCTGCCTCGCCCTCTGCTCTCGCGGCCGCCGCACTCTGGCAGGTCTCCGACCCCGCCGACGAGCTCTCTGGCACCGTCGTCGAGGTGGCCATCACCTCGAACCCCGGGCGCTTCGTCACGCGGGGGCACTGCGGCCTCGCTCGCATGGACGACCAGGTGGGCGGCTGCGGAGCGGCTCCTCCCCAGCGCCCTGGCGGCCTGGAAGGAGGAGAAGCAGACGGGAGCTGGCCGCGACCCCCGCGTCCTCGCGATCGCCCGCGACGGGCAGGGCGCACGCTGCATGGACTTCAAGGGGGGCTTCTCTCTCGGAGCTGCCGAGCTGCTGCGCGGGGTCCGCTCCCTGGGGAACTACCGCGAGGCGCGGCTCAGGTCGTCTGGGGTCAACGTCGCCGAGGCAGGCGTTGCGAAGCGCCGCCAGAGCCTGGTCTCGGTGCCCCGCCGCGCACTCTGCTTCGATCAGCTCGAGATCTACCGCAGCGCGGCCGTGGAGATGCTGGCGCGGCGGGCCCTGTACATCGAGCTGGCGGCGAAGAGGTCGCCCGAGAACCCCGACTTCCGCGGCCTCGAGATGGCGATCCACGGCCGCCTCGACAGCGGCTCCACCCTCGCGCGCGGCGACTTCGCGCGCTTCATCGCGGACGAACAGAAGACGGATATTTTCGCGCTCAAGCAGCAGCGGCTCTGCGCAGAGGAGAGCGGCCGCAAGGAGGGCGGCAAGGGCCGCGAGCGGGGCCCGTATGCCCCCCCCCCCATGCGCCCGGCCTCGCTACCCGCGGCGGCCGCGCGGCTGCCCGCTCGGACCGGCGAGGCGCCCCCCGCAGGGCGGGCTGTCCCCGCTTCCGCGGCCCAAGTCACTTTTTTCTTCGCCCGGCTCCGCTTCGGATCAGGCGCCCGTGGAGGCTGGCGCGGCGGGCGCCGCGCAGCTCGACGCCGCGGCCGCCCACGGCGCCCTGGCTGCCGCCCGTGCCCGCGGGCTGCCCTAGCCGGCGCGGCCCCGCCGCCTCCCCGCGGCCAGGGGCTGTCTGAAGCTCGGCCCTCGACGCGGAGGCGCCTCGCGGACGCGGTCGCTGCCGCGGGCCCGCGGCCTCTCGAGTGCGACCTCTTTCCCTCCGGCGCCCTGCCGGAGCTTCTCAAAGTTATGGGTCTCTACGACGCGGGCGCCCCTCGAGATCTAGCCGGCGCCCGCTGCGACCCGTGCCGGGTCTCGGTCACCTCCGAGCGGCTCGCGCGTGCCCAGCTGCCGGCGAGCGCCGAGGCCGCCCGCTATAGCTCGCCGACCCGCCCCTCATCGCGCTGGGCCCCGGGCGGCCGGGCGCCGCGGAGCCGGCGCGCCCGCGCCGGGGCCGGCGCCTCGCCTCCGACCCTGGCCTCCTCCGCGACTTGGCCCATGAGTGGGCGATGCCTCGGGGGGTCGCCCCCGGCAGCTTCCCTGAATCTATATAGAAATAATAGATGCACGCGCGCGCAGACAAGATGATAGTAATGCGCATAGGCGATTTCCCCGGGGAAGAACGGTGATCGTTCTCTCCCTTTTGCTCGCTCGGAGGAGCTGCGGTTCCTTCCTTTCCTCCTCCCCCGTCGCCCAGAGAATTTGCCGCCCGCGCCCCGCTTGCCCCCGCCCCTACTGCTTGCGCCCCTGCTCCTGGCGGCGAGGCCGACGAGGCCCGCCGGGGATAATGGCGAGCGCCGCGAGGGGGGTGAAGAGGAGGGGGGGGCGGGGGGGGGCAAGGATAGCGAGGAAGGGGGGGGGGGGGGGGCAGGGTTTGAAGGGGGGGGAAGCGCCGAAACATGGTGCGGGAGAGAAGGAGGGAAGAGGAGTTCGCTTCATTTCCCCCGCGCCCGGGGAGCCTCTCCTGCTGGCGAACGCCCGTGGCGCTTGAGCTCTCGGTCGGCTTTCGGCCTTGCGTTTTGGGCCCCTTAGGCCTGGGGCTGCAGAACTTCAGCCCGGGGCCCAGTGCGCGTGGCCTCTGGGCTGGGAGTAGAGGCGTGCAGTTCGAGGCTTGGGCTTCGGGCGCGGGGCTTGGGGCCTGGTGCTTCTTGCTTGCTGCTTGGCGTCTCGGGGGTCCTGGGCTTCTCGCTCGCTGCTGAGTTTCAGGCCCGGGCCCGCGGCGTCGCGCGGGCCTGCTTGGGGCTCGGGCATCGGCCGGGCCCAAATCGGCGAGCGAGGGCTGAAGCTCGGGAGCCAGAGATCGCGCTTCAGGCGCGCGGTTTCAAGCCGAGGGGATCGGGGCTCAGGCCCAAGACGACGTGGCGACAAGGCACCATCCAAGCACGCAGGCTTTGCCGCGGAGCTCGGGGCCCACCCGGCATCGCGCTGATCGGGCCAGGAGATTGGCGAGGTCGCCCAAGGAGAAGATGCATGTTCTTGAATTTTGTATTTTTGCAATGCACTAGAAATGCAAGCTGCAAGACACATAAACATATGAGGTAATGCAAAATACATAGACCCGCAAACTTACCCATTGGCTTACGCCACGTCGCCGAGCCCTTGGGGCGGCAGCGATCGCCTCCCGCGTGGCCTGTTCAGACAGCCTGCGAGGCCCCTCTAAACACGTGATGGAGCCCTCTTCGGGCCGTCCTGCCGTTCACCCGGGCCGTTGCTATGGTTTCTGGGGCCTTCGCGGGGCGCCCAGAGGCCGTCGTGGAGCGTTTGGAAGAGTCTCTCGGGGTGCCGGAGGTCGATCTTGGAGGTTTATTGGGCCGTTGTGGGCCTCGTGGAAGCCCGAGAAGCGAATGTGTTGAAAGTGTGCGTTTTCCCATGGGAGCGGGGCGGTTTTTGATTCTAGAGGCCTGCTTGGAGCGCCTCGTGGTCGCGCATGCAAACGTCTTGGGCGCCCGCGGGGCTGTCTGGAGGCAATCTTGAAAGGTTTGGACCGAATCGTCCCCCGCGTGGGCGGTCCCGACAGCCTTTGGGAACCCCCTTGGCCAGTTTTGGAGTCCTCCTGGGACCGTCCTGCGGCTTTCCTGGGCCGTTGCTATGGTTTCTGGAGCCTTCGTGGATCGCTTGGGCGCCGTCTTGGAGCCTTTTTCGGGGCCTCTTCGGGTGGCAGGGGTCGATCTTGGAGGTTTATCGGGCCGTCGTGGGCCTCGTGGAAGCCCGAGAAGCAAATGTGCTCAACATGCACGTTTCCCTTAGGGAATGAGACGGTTTTTGCTTGCGGAGGCTTTCTTGAGGCGCATCGCGGTCGCGTTTTCAAGCGTCTTGGACACCCATGAGGCCGTGTGGCGGCGATCTTGGGCGGTTCGGACCGAATCGACCCCCGCGTGGGCCGTCCGGGCAGCTTCTGGGGGCCCTCTTGCCCCGTTTTAGAACCCTCTTGGGGCCGGCCTGCGGCTTTCCTAAGCCGTTGCCATGGTTTCTGGGGCCTTCCTGGATCGCCCGGGCGCCGTCTTGGAGCTTTTTGGGGGGCCTCTTGGGCTGGCGAGGGCCTATCTTGGAGGCTTCTGGGGCCGCTATGCGCCGCGTGGAAGCCGAATGGGCAAGCGTTGTGAAAATGTGCGTTTTAAACTCACGAAAGAATGGGGTGATTTTTGCGTCTGGAGGGGCGCCTCGCACTGTTGTTTCGGTCGTCTTGGGGGCCCATGGGGCCGCGTGGAGGCAATCTTCGGCGTTCGGGGGCGATCTCTCGTCGATTCGTAGCTCTCTTCGACCGTTCTGGGAACCTCTGGGACCTTTTTGGCCCGTCTTGGGGCCTCCCGAGGCCCCGAGTGCGCGGGCGATGGCCCCCCCCCCTCCAAACCGGCCGGAAGCATCCCGCGCGCCGTGGCCCCAAGGGGTCGGCTGATCTTCTGTTGTTGTAAAAGTACAGATTATCCCAGTGCGACCCTACCTAGGAGTTGGAGCCTCATGAAAGCAGCATTGGTAGTAACACTAAAGTTAAGCTCAAGCTAAGCTAAAGCTAAGCTGAAGCTAAGTTAAAGCTAAGCTAACACTTAGCTAAAGCTAAGCTGACGCTAAGCTAAAGCTAAGCTAAAGCTAACGCTAAGCTGCAGCTAAGCTAATTCTACGCGAAATCTAAGATAACGCTAAGGTACAGCTAAGCTAAACCGAAGGTAAAGCTAAGATAAAGCTAAGCTACAGCTAAGCTAAAGCTAAGTTGCGGCTAAGATAAAGCGAATTGCTATAATATGCTATGATATGCTATGATGCGCTATGCTATGCTAATCTATGCTATGCTAAGCTATGCTATGCTATGCAATACTGTGATATGTTATGATATGCTGTGCGATGCTATGCCATGCTATGCTATGCTACGCTAAGCTAAGATACATTAGGCTAAGCTAAGCTAGGCTAGGCTAAGCTAAGCTAAGCCAAGCTAAGCTAAGCCAAGCTAAGCTAAGCCAAGCCAAGCTAAGACGAGATAAGCTAAGCCAAGCTAAGGGGGCGCGACTGGGGGAACCGCGGGGCGGGGGCTGGGGGAACCGCCCGGGGCGCTTTCCACTGCCCGGCCCCTTTAAGCTAGAGAGTAAGAACCCTTCTAGGCAGAGCCTAGGTAGGGAAAAAATACAACAGCCCGGGGAGAACCCTATTTTTCGGCTTCGTGCGCGGGGGGCGCCTGGTGAGTTCGCGTATTTTTATCGTTCCAGTTTTTATGTTTGAGTGCTTCAGTGAGTGGCCCCTGGGCGTCGGCTCCAGCGGCGGCGGGGCTGGAAATCACGGGCGACGGACCGCGCGATTGCCACAGCAGCGCCAGGGCGGGCCGAGAGGCCAACGCCCTGCGCGCGCTGGAAGGCCTCAACCTGAATTGGGCCTGGCCCAGAGGCCATCGTGAACGTGGCAAACATCCAGCGGGGCTCGCGGCGTCGTCTTTCCCGATGTCTCCTGGGGCGGGGCCAGAGGCCAGAGGCCCGCCCAGGGCCGACGCCCAACTTCCAGGGCCAGCGCCAGCGCCCGGGGCCCGCCCCCCGACTCCTCCTCCTTCGCGACAGGGGGGAGAGAGCGAGGCCAGCCAGCTCCCGCTCGCGCCGGCCCCCCGTGCTCGGAGGGGGGGGGGGCGGAGAAGGAGAGGGGGGGGCCGGGGGGGAAGTCGAGGGGGAAGGAAGAGGAGGAGGAGGGGGGGGGGGGGAGGAGGAGGAGGGAGGAGGAGGAGGAGGGAGGGGGCGGAGGAGGAGGAGGAGGAGGAGGAAGGCCGCCCGGGATAGCGGAGGACGAAGGGAGGAGGACAGGAGAGGACATGGGGAGGAGGGAAGCACGCGAGGTGGAGGAGGCGAGAGGGGGTATTTCCGTTAGGCTCCGCATGTGGTTATATCAAGCAAAGGCATGCGATCTCCTGTTCGCGCGTTGAATATTTCTCGTGGGTCTTCGACGTTTTTGCACTTTTCTGTGTTCCGAAGATTTTTCGCAGGAGAAATGCGCGCCCAGCTGGGTTGTATTAGCGCAGGAACTTTCAACGTACATCTGCATCTTGTATAGGAGCAGGTTGTATTGTTTGGCCATGCCAGGGGGGCGCTGGCTTTTATTTTTCTGTAATATTACGAGGGCGCTCGTTTGCATTTCTATTTTATTTTGTCAAACACAGGGCCCCCCCCCTTCTTCTTTCGGGACTTGGCGCTGGAGCTCGCAGACTGTGGCCCCGTCTGCCACCGGGCCAGGGTCGCCGCCCCCTGCGGGGCGTTCTGCGCCGAGAAGAAATCGGGGCAGCTTCGCCTCGCCCTCGACGCGGGGCCTGCGAGCGCCACCCGCCGCAGGAGGGCGCCCTGCGCCGAGCTCGCCACCGCCGGGGCCGTCGGCTCGCTCATCCACGACCCGGGTTGCGCGAGGGCCGCTGGCCTGGGCGCCCCCGGCGCTGGCGGCGCGCCCGGGCCCCCCGCCTGTCCGCGGCGCGCGGCCCCGGGGAGCTCCGGGGGGGCTCGATCGACCTGCAGGATGGCTTCAACCAGTTCCTCGCGCCGATGCCCCCCCGCTACTTCAGGCTGGGGCTCGCAGACTCAGCGGGCGGGCTCGGGCCGGAGAGGGCCATCGACCCCGCCCTCGGGCACGGCGCGGCGGCGTCGGGGGACGCCGTCGTCGAGGCGCGCTCCGCCGGCCCCCCCCCCCGCGGGCTGGAGCTGGGCGCTGTTCTTCTGCATGTGGCAGCGCGGCGTGCGAGGCCTTCCGCCGCGCGCGGCGCTCGCTCGGGCTCTCCGTGCGCCTCCCGGGGGGCAGGGGGCCCATGCACGCCGCTGGCCGCGGGCGTCGCGGTCTGCGTCCCCTGCGTGGACAACGCTGGCGCCCTCGGGGGCGACGAGGCCCCCGCCGCGCTTCCCTTGGCCGCCGTGGTCTGCGAGCTCGAGGGGGCCGGCCCGGCAGTGCGCGAGCGGGTCGACCCGCGTTTGGACCTCGAGGCGCCGGCTTGCACTTTGACGGGCGCCGCTCGTGGGCCCGCCCTGCGGCTCGGCGGTCGCGATCTGGCGCGGGTTGGGCGTGCTGCCCCAGGTCGATGCCATCTCGCCAGACCGCGTGCGCCGGCTTCTGGGGCACCTGTGCCGCCAGTTCTGCTTGCGGCGGCGTCTCCTCGGCCCTCGGCGAGCGCTGCCGTTTCGCTGGGAAGGGCGGCTCCGCTGCCGGAGGGGGCGCTGTCCGAACTGGCCATCGCTCGGGGTCTCTGCCGCATCGCGCGCGTCGACATCGCGGGCGAGATGCTCGGCCGGGCCCGCTGCGGCGACGCCTCGACCGAGGGGCGCGCTTCCCGCTGCGCCAGCGCCGACCCTGCGAGCCTTTGGCGCGAGGCTGTCTGGCGCGAGCGCAGGCGCTTCGTCGACGACGACGGCGGGCCCGCGGCGTCGTCGGCGGCCCTCCGCGGCGCCGAGGTGGCCCCCCCCTGGCCCGAGGTGGCCTTCTCTCGCTGGGTCGCCGGCGCTCTCGTGCAGCGCGGCCGCGCTGCTGGCCGCCGACGAGCGCGCCGGCCGGCCCCCCCGCGATCTCCGCGAGCGGGCCGGCCTGGCGCCGCTGATCGCGGCCGAGCGGGCGCGGCCCAGTCGCTGGCGCCGCGGGGCCGTCGGCTCCTGGCGGCGGCCCGCCGCTGCCCACTGCAAGCTTGCGCGGGCGGCGCTGCTCGGCCTCGACCGCGAGGTCCGGGGCGCCAAGTCCCACGGGCGCCGCTTCGTCTCTTCCGGCGACGACCAGTTGGAGATCCTGGCGCCCGATCGGGGCCGGGCGCGGGGCAATGAGCTCCTCGCGCTCGCCCGCCGCCCCTGCGCCCTGCAGCTGGCCGCTGGCGTCGCCCGGCGCCGGCGCTAAGAGGAGACCGAACGGACTTCGACTCCCGCTTGGCCAGGCGGGGCCGGGTGCCCTTCGGGCGACGCGCGCCGGGCGCGCTCCTCCGCCAGCTGCCCCTAGCTGCTGCCGTGGGACCAAGGAGTGGCAGGCAGCACCCCCCCCACGGGGCCTGCGAGGCTGCCGGCGCCGGCCGGCGCCGCGCGGCGCTGGCCGCCGAGCGGCCCCAGGCGCGGGGCAGGGCGCCCCCGCAGCGGCCGCCGCGGCCGCCCGCCGACTACTCAGGGGCCCGCGGGCGGTCGACCTGGCCAGCCTCGCGCCCAGTCTTCCTCGAGCTGCGCTCGGGCTGCGGGGCTGCCGCCGGCGCCGCCGTCGCGCCTGAGGACCTCCGCGCTGCAGTGGCCATTGAACGTTTCCATGGGCCTCATCGCGATCTGATTGGCCCTCGCGCGCAGCGGGAGGTTCTCGTTTGGGTCGCCGGTGGGCTGGCGCGGCGCATCCTCCTCGGCGCTCCGCGCGCTGGACGGGTGCCCGCCCCGGCGACTGGGCGAGGAGACCATCCCGCCGGCGCCTGCGTGGCCTTCGCCGCCGAGATTTCGCGGGCGGCCGCGCGCCTCGGGATCCGCATGATTCTGGAGAATCCTGTCGCAGCCGCTTCCCAGTAGCCTAATTAAGACTATCAATTTTCTAGAACCTTATTAATATTAACATAGCGGCTGGTGCTTTAACTAAACTGCACTTAGCCAACATTAAAACAACCACGCGCTAAATGGCGAATAGTTAACTTAAGTTATAATGCGGCACATATGTTATAACTGGCGTTAAAGAAAACATGAACGCAGCATACTTGGTTTCGGGGGGGGGGGGATGATATCGAACGCCTGCGTGATGTGCAGATATCCTCACATGCCTAGTGTGCTGAAGACAGAGTGCTCAGCGCGGCGGATATGTTTTTGGATGCCTTTGGCGATTGCGTGCTGCAACATGCAGCTTACGGCACGGAAAATCACGAGACTTACGAGAGAAAGCGCTCACTGAGTACCCCCAGACAGAAAGATGGGGGCCTCTGACATGGGCGTGTTCGTCGTCATCGTCACCGCCATCTTAAGCATCGTCATCATCATGGTCAAGTAGCCATTTGGGCTCAAGCGACCATGGCGCCAAAACGAATCAGGCCTCGTATATACCATTTTGTTGTTGATGATCTCATCAGCAAGTGGCAAGAAATTTTAAACCTTCGAGATCCAGGCTTCCACTGGGACGGTTCATCATTCGATAGCAAGGCCACAGACTACAGTAGTTTGGAGAAATATCGGACGCCTCTTCAAGGTCTTCTGGAACTGGCTCCATCTGGTTTCCCTTCTCATGTCGATGTCAGAAGCACCTTCGCAAAATTACAGAAGCGCTATGGCATCTTCTCCAGTGACAATGTGGTAAACGAGCGGGCTCTGGACGAGTCTACGGCAGCGTGGAGACTGATGGCAAAACAAATCTACAATTTGAAGAAGAATGACATCGACATACCGTCCCTTCGCAACCTCACCGCGATCATCAAGCTGCCAGGCGAGGTCCCCGAATCCTCCGGCGGGGACACTAGCTCCTCGAGGGGCACATCAAGCGAGAGGCCGCCTCCAGAAAAGGCCTTAAATCTGGAGGATGTCGAACAGCTGTACAACGTAGGCGACAACCAGAGCGAGGAGGAATGCTACGAGGCTGAGGATGTTGAATGCCAGATGCTTTCAATGACATGCCATTGTCCAGAGTGCGCTAAGATGCGCTCCAGCAGCGGCATCGATGCCATTATCATCGACGACGAGGGGGACGACAAGCCCTTGGACAAGAAGCCTGCGAAACCCAAGGACAAGAAGCCCGCGAAGCCCGAGGACAAGAAGCCCGCGAAGCCCGAGGACAAGACTCCCGCTGGTGCAATTCCTGTTCCAAACCCGATTGCTGGCAAGCAGCGCTTCGATACCACCATGGTTCCGAAGGTTCGGTTCAAATCCAAGAGGCCGCTCACGATCCCCAACCTGCTGGGGGTCAAGCCGACCAAGCCGATGAAGAGTGCAAAGAAACAGAGTCCGACTTCGAAGAAAAAAGTTGGTCTTGACCCGAAGGCTTGCATCCCCATGCCGATCTCGATCGTCCACAGGAAGACGTCGGAAAAGGCGAAGCTGCCAGAAGCCTACCTCATGGCAGGTGGCAAGTTTCTCGTGGCGCAGAGTTCGGCCACATGCGCATCGTACCTCGAGAACGTGAAGGAGTTGAAGATCAAAATCGAGGCGAAGGAGGTGCGTACACCCGAGGCTGCTAAGAAGTGGCTTGAGGACAAGCTGGAGTAGACAACGCATGGGAGCTGTGCTTAAGCCGTGCTTTGTGGGTAGTTGCCGCGGGCAGCGTTTGGGGCTGCAAGCCTGCGACGGAGAGAAAAACAATGATTAACCATCCGACCCCTCCTCAATCCTTTCTCCCCTTCCTCCTCCTCCTGCTCCTCCTCATTATGCCCCCCCCCTCCCTCTCCCTCTCGCCGCTCCCCTTCGTGCTCGGTATATTTACACACGCATTTGACATGCAAACACTCCCCCTCCTCTCCCTCCCCTCCTCCTCCCCATCCGTGCCATTCATCCTTCCTCCCCTTCCCTCCCCTCCCCTCCCCTCATCATCCTCCCTTCCTCCCTCCCTCCCTCCCTCGCGTCATCGTCGTCGTCGTGTCCGTCAGCGTCCATTCACCGACCGATTGATCCATTCGTAGACTCGTGGACCTTTCCATTGATTGATTGATTGATGGGCGCATGGATGAATTTCTAAACCTTGAGATGGGTACAAGTGGGTCCTTAGATGGTGGACCTGATTAGGTTTCCATCCTTCCTCCATCCCTCCCACCCTCCCTCTCACCTTCGTTCCGTCCATCCCGATCCCCATCCCCTCCTCCCTCCGTCCCTCCCTCCGCCCTCCCCCCCCCTCGCGTTATCAAATTCGTCGTCGTCGCCATTATGAGAATGAGAATGGCAATCGCAAACCGTCGATTTACGTAGCCAGTTTTGCTCTGATCGAGTGACCACTTGCATGCAGCATGGCCAAGCACGCCCAACCCACATTGCCATGTTTCCTCAAGCTCAAGGTCGAGCCGTCAGCTGCACCAGGCTCGGTGGTTGTGAAAACTGAGCCTGGGGGTGACCCAGGCTCGGGGGCTAGCTCGGCTAGTTCGTTGGGCGGAAGCGGCCCCCTTTCGAGCGACAAGGCGAAGTGCAACAAGTTCAACTACAGGCTCAAGCTGTGCGGCGACGAGTACAAGGATTACTACAAGAAGCTTGTGAAATCCAAGGACCAGGCGGCCATCGATACGTTCGTCACCGACTTGATTGAAATGGGCGCAAATCTACCAAGCGATTATCTCGTTCGCAAGAGGAAGGTCGTGGAGGAGAAGGAGCACGACGACTTTGTCGAGTGGGTGCCCTGGGCGAAGGCCGCTGAGCGGGAGGGGCGCGAGTGTCTCCTGGAGATGGTGCAAGCTGGTACTGTCTTGAGCCGCAAGAACCCCAAGCTGCCTGCAGACTCCAAGATCGAGTTCCCCTTCAACCAGCAGGTCAAGCAGCAGAGGGAGGTCGAGCACAAGAAGAACAAGACGATCGATGAGAGGGAGAATGCTACGCATGAGGCAGTGACCAGCGACGGCAGCGAGGCGTTCCTGAAGGAGTTCACGCACGCGTCCATCAAGGCCAACTCGGTTCTCAAAGAGGGCTCTGGAAATCCGCCCACTACCGCGCCAGCGTCCGTGCTCTCTGGAGCCAGCGTGGCAGGGAGCGGGACCCATCCGCCCGACGATCCAAAGGTGAAAGTGGCCATTCAAGCGATTCGGAGATCTCACAACGTTTGGGATCGGTCTCTCCGCGATTTCGCAGCACTCGTACAGAAATCCAAGGATCATCCAAACACGCAAGGGTGCAAATTCGAGAAGGATCTCGAGTCGATCTCCTCCCAGGGCGATCTTATCGACAAGAAGCTGGTCAGCTTGGAGCAGAAGTACATGAACACAGGGACCCTCGACGACGACGATATCAAGCTGGGGGCCGAGCAGGTGAGTGCAATTCAGGATGTGGTCAAGCAGGGGAACAAGAGGGCAACCGCCCTGCGCCCCTGGTTCAAAGTGGACTGAGCGGGGTTGCCTTCTCGTCGAGGGTTCGCTGCCGAGCATGGGCCTCCACCCAATGAGCTGGCCGAGCGGCACTGGTCTAGAGCTTAGTCCGCTGACTCAGCAGGCATGGGCAAAGCGATGAGAGACGCAATTCAGATATGTTTAAGACATTTTTCAGATATCTGAAAACCTCTATAAAGAAATCAATAAGAACATTCAGATTTTTTTCAGATATCTGAAAAAAATCTGAAAAAAACTGAACTGTGATATGTCTCAGGTCTGCCAGCCCTTGCCAGCTCCCCTCCTCCTCCCTCCTCCTCCCTCGTCCTCCCTCCTCCTCTCCTCCCCCTTCTCATCATTCCTCCTTGCTGCTGCTGCTGCTCCTCCTCCTCCTCCTCCTCCTCCTCCTCCTCCTCCTTCTGTTCCTCCTCCTCTCCTCCTCCCCCTCCTGCTCCTCCTGCTGCTCCACCTCCTCCTCCTCCTTACTCTCCGACCTTCTTGGGTAGACGCCACGTGCAGCGTGCGGAGAACGCGGGAGCCGCTTTCATTGAACGAATGCCTCCTCTCTCCTCCCTCCACCTCATCGTCCCCCCCATTGTCCTCGGTTGTTTTTCAAGCACACTTGAAAACAACAAAACCGAACAAAAAAACAAGAGCAAGCTAACTTGTTTGCGGATTATCATGGCCAGCTCCGTGTCCAAAGGTTCGGGGGGTGAGATCCGTCACAAGTTGCCCCACAAATTGCCTGTATGACACCCCCCCCCCCCCCAAGGATGCTTAGGGGGGGGCGGGGGGTGAAAAATGCATTTTTGAGCCACCCCCCGCCTCCGCTGCCAATGGGGCTCAAGATTGAGCCAATACAATGTTTCTTTCATCAGTTCGGTGGGTCTTCGGAGTTTCCCTGGGGCCCGAGGGCGATTCCCCCTGCAGGGGCCCTCCAATGTGCGATTGGGGCTGGGTGACGAGTGCCAGCCTGGCCGGCCGTGATTCCGACCCTCACTGCACCTGTTCCGTTTTTGCGGGAAGATAGGGTGGGGGGGCGGGCACGCCTTCTCCGTGGTGTGGCCGCTGGGGATCTCGGCCCACGCCATCCAGTGTTTGAGTTTATTGTTGCATGACACCCTCGGTCAGAGTCCAAGCTCACCCTCATTCTCCTCCTCATCCTCCCTGCCCCCCCTCTTGTGTAGCACTTTCGGCTCCACGAAACTATGTATCTGTGCGTATACAGTATACACTTGTTCATATGCTCATCCGTTTACTTGTACTCTGTCTGCCGATGTCAGCTTCGATTTTGTTTGAGCCATTGTATGTCCAGGAGCCAAGGCGCCTGCGAGGTGGTTGGCGACAACGCGCTCGGCAAGCTCGCGAGGAGGAGCCGCAGCGAGTGGCTTCGCCCTCAAGGCTTGCCATGGGCCATTTGTTGGAGTGGAGCGATGGCAAACTATCTGCCACACAAGTGCAGCTACACATGGGCAATGCTGCACATGATGGCATTGTTGATCCTCTTGTCAATCGATTGAGCCATCTCGGTGTCTCGCCGCAACACTGCCATGGTAACTTGATGTCGTTGCTGGGCGAACTCCCTCTGATGGATGTAGTCACACCAGTAGCAGGGAACACATGGACTCACGTCATATTGCCGTCTTCCTGGATCAAGTTGTTGCTTCGGTTCAGCCCTCGGGAGTTTCGCCTGAGGCTGGGTGCCGATGCATCGAAAGTTAAAGCTTTCTGGGAGGGCTGGTACCGATCCCCAGTTCGGGTGGCATGGTCCCAAGACCACGCGCACCTGCGAGGCAAAGCAGCACCTGACTTGTTCACAACCGTCCCGCTGGCAGTGCACGAAGACGCTGGTCCTGTCACGAAAAAGCTGTCTGCTCGATGTTTAAGTTTCTCTGGTGTTTTAGGCGTGGGGACAGAAAAGCTCACGAATTTGTTGTGTGCGTCTGCTATCAAGGGAAAGAAGGGCGAGGACGACCTCAAAGCATGGGATGTCATAATTGCTGATCTCGAAACTTTGGCGTCTGGCGGATTCGAGTTGCGAGACGCAGATGGATTATTGTGGAAGTTCGTTCTAATGTTTGCAAAAGCAGACGAAGAGTGCAGATGCAACGATTGGGGTTTGGTTCATTTTTCTTCTGCTGATGAAGTCTGCCCAGAGTGTTTGGCAAATCGTAGCAATCGTCCTTGCACGGATCTGCAACGCAGTGCAAAATGGCGACCGACAGAGGCCATGCCCTTTGAAAGTTTTAAAGCAAGGCTCAGAGTGCCATTGCACCCTTTGGCGAAATGCGGATCCATGTCTCGGTTTCTCTTCTACCCAGATCTCATGCATATGATGGATTGTAATGGGGTTGCGTCAATAGTCTTCGGATCCGTTCTCGTGCGATTGACAGGCGAACCCCATCTCGGCAACAACATCGCACAGCGCTTGGACGTGATAAACGACCAGCTGTCAGAATGGTATCGGCGGCGGCCAGGGAGCCACCGACTCCCTCGTCTTGCCCAGGGCAACTTGGTCAACAACGGCTGGGCTGTCTTACATGGCCCCGCAATCAAAGCAGCGAACACACGAAAGGCTTCAGGTTTCTTTGCGCAGCTGGCTGCGCAGTACCTTGGGCACGGCTCCGACTTCGACAAACATATAGCCTCGGCGGCGAGATTACTGCACGAGTTCTACTCAATCATATACGCAGCCCCTGTTTTCGTGAGTGATCACGATGTCGGTCGGCTGCGTTCTGTCTGCGTTGATTTCGGCGAGGCTTTCATGTGGTGCAGGGAATTCTCTCGTCGGGCTGGCCAGTTGTGTTGGGAGATCACTCCGAAGACCCACAAGATGATGCATGTCCCTTTAATGGCCCAGATCGTGAACCCTCGGACAGTACATTGCTATGCAGGTGAGTCGCTCATAGGCACAACGGCCAAGGTGTGGAAAGGATCGATGTCTGGCCGTTGGAAGAAAGCTGCGCAGAACGTTGTCTTGTCAAAACGTTTGCTTGGCGTGTTGCTTCGAATATGTATGCCACCGCTGCGGCAATAGATCGTGCGTGCCATTTCTTGTGCGGGAGAGGCTGGCTGAAGAGGTCCAGCCAGTGAAAAAAATATCACAATCATCATCGTCACCATCCCCCCTCTCCTCGAGGGGAGGGGGGAGAAGAAACAAGCGAACCCCAAACGCAGCTACACAAATCAAACACCCAACACCAGCAACAAAACAATCACATCCACAGCACAATCGAGGGCCGTTCGCGAGTCACTTGCGGCCGCTCAGCATGGCTCCCATGGCTCCTCCTCCCTCCTCCTCCTCCTCCTCCTCCTCCTCCTCCTCCCTCCTCCTCCTCCTCCTCCTGCTCCTTCTCCTCCTCCTCCTCCTCCTCCTCCTCCTCCTCCTCCTCCTCCTCCTCCTCCTCCTCCTCCCTCCTCCTCATCGTGACTCCTTCGGGATGCGTCCAACCCCCTCCTTGGAATATCAGGACAGTCCTGAGATACCAAACGTGGGTACGTTTGCTTCTGTCCGTCCTGAAGGACATGTGGGTACGTTTGCCGCTCTCAGTCTTGAGGGACCGAATGTCGGTACGTTTGCTTTTGACTGCCCTATGATACCACATGTGGGTACGTTGCCGCTGTTTCCCCTGGGGAACCAACAATGGGTACGTGCGATCCTGTCAGTCCTAGAGCAGCGCGTATACGAACTAATAATGACAAGTAACATTAAATAAACAACATTAAGATGAAACCAACTTAAGTACCATGAACTTAACACTAATTAGTTAGATTAATCTTAATATCTTTAATATTAAGTAAACTAGTAACTTAGAAAAGTAGCCTATTCAGGCTACTGGGTTGTTTCGCGAGCCGGAGATTGCTCGCGCGCCGGCGAGGCCCGGGGTCGTCCGCTGCGACTTCGACATGCGCGCGCGCGCGCGGGGCCGCGTGGAAGAAGCCGACCACGGTCTACACCGCGCCGGCGGTGCCCGGCGCCGGGGGCCCCCCGCGTCGTGCTCTCCGGCATGGTGCAGCTGGCTGGCGAGCGGCCGCGGTGGCGCACCGCCTTCGCATCGGCCCGCCCTCCTCGCCGGGCTGTCGCGCTTGCCCGGGCGCGCCGCTCAGTTGCGCCGCCCGGCGGGGCCCGCCGCCCGAGGGCCCCCTCCTGGACGACTGCTGGGACTGACGTCTGGCAGTCTGCGCGCAGCCAGCTGCGGCCCACCTCCGACGCGCGGCGGCCCCGCGGCTCGCGCGCGCCCGAGCGGCGCGCGGCCGGGCGCCGCGCCGAGGCCCGCCGCGAGGCCTGCGGCGACGCCCCTGGCGCCCGCCTGCGCGTCGCCGCCCGCCCCGACGCGGCTCAGCACTGGCATTCTGCCCGGGGCTCGCCCCCGGATCGCGCCGGCCCGCCGCTCGCGAAGGCCGCGCTGCATGGCTTCGCGCGTGACTCGCCCGTGCGGCCGCGCGACTCCCTGTCCGTCGAGTTCCTTCTCCTGGCCTGCGACGCGGCTGCGGCGCGGGGGCCTCCTCGCCCTCGTCGCGGCCGCCTCCGCGATCGGCTTCGACTGTTACCTCCGCCCCGCTGAAGGTCTGAAACTGACGGCGCGTCGCGCGGCGCCGCCGAGCCCGGCGCCCTCGACGCGGCCATCGCCATCGCGCCTTTCGACGCCGACGACCCCCTCGCGCCGGCGGCCGAGCACTTCGAGTTCGACGCCTCCACTATCGTCGGGGCCCGCGACCGCGGCTGCGTCGCGCAGCTCGCTTTGAACCCGGCGGGGCGGCCCGGGCGGCCGTCGCCCATCTGGGTGGCGACGCCGCTCCGCTCTTTTCCAACGTGGCGGTCGTGCGCTGGGCCGCGGCCGGCCGCGAGTTCCGCGCCGAGTTTTGCAGCGCCCAGTTGCCGTTCCTGCCCCGTTCCTTCCATCGCGCCGTCCCCGGTCGCGACGCCCGGCGTTTCGTGGCGAGCGGTGCTGCCCTGCAGATTCGGGGCCGCTGGCTATAGCAGCTTAATCAGGCCCCCAGCATGCTGAGCCGGCGGGCGCGCTGCGCACGGGGGGCGCGCCGTCGGCCGCCCGGCTGCGTGGCGCCTCCAGCGTGTCCAAGTCTCTCGAACGCAGTGTGTCGCCAGCGTTCCCTGGCCCTCCCTGGCCGCCGCCCCCGTCGAGACGCTCTCCGGCAGCGACTGCGGGATTCCGGGCGCCGGCTCGCTCCGCCGCGGGGTCGAGCGCAGCCGGCCGAGCTTCCAGGCGACTAGTCGCCTATCGGGATCATGCCCCTCCTCAGGGGCCGCGGCGGCGCACCAGCGCAGAACCAAATGCCTATCAGGATCATGCCCCTCCTCAGGGGCCGTGGCGGCGCACCAGCGCAGAACCAAATTGATCGCGACCCCTCTCCCGTCCTGCTCCCGCCGCCGCTTCGCAATGAGGCAGACGGAGAGACTGTGATGATGATGCTGATGCTGATGCTGATGCCGGTGCCAATGATGGTGGTGGCGAGGGCGAGGAGGAGGATGAGGACGATGACGGTGATGATGGTGATGACGGATGGTGACGACGATGCTGATGATGCTGCTGCTGACGATGATGCTGATGCTGGTGATATAATGTTGATGATGCTGTTGCTGATGCTAAGGATAGTGGCGGCGAGGATGAGGAGGAGGGCGAGGGCGAGGACGAGCATGAGGATGATGATAATAATGATGATGAGGGTTGACGTCCCCGAGAGGGCGCGGCCCCATTCGTCGAGTGGGACCCGCGGTGCTACAATGCCCTCGCGGATCACGCTGCCAACGTGGTGTTCGACGACGCTGGTGATTGGAGACGCGGAGACCCTGGCGTGATCGATGTCGCCCAGCGTGGGGGTTATCTGAAGGTCAGTTTCGACGGTGCTAGACGAGGAGATGGTATGTGCGCTGCTGGAGTAGCAATCGTTGCGTACAAGCCAGATGGTAGCGATGTGCACTTGGCGTATCGAGGCGGCAAACGCTTGGGCAGTGTTCTGCATTTGCAGCAGAGCCTCTTGCGCTCGAGCACGCAAACGACACTATCACGATTTTCTTTCCTCTCTGATCCTGTCTTTGCATGCGTGCGTCGTTCGTCATCTGAGTTGCCCAACGGCAGCGGGCAGGCAGTGCGTGTGATAGCCACCCCTCACGAAACTGGAAAGAAAAGAAGGTTGAGGATGATGACGATGATGATGGTGATGCTGATGTCGATGATTATGATGCTGCTGATGATGATGATGATGATGATGGCGACGACGACGACGACGACCACGATGGCGACGACGGCGATGACGATGATGTTGATTGCGATTGTCGTGGTGGTGGTGATGCTGATGATGATGTTGGTGGTGTCGGTGATGGTGGTGGCGATGATGATGATGATGTTGCGACTGATGATCATGGCTAGCAGGATCATGAGGACGTTTCTGTTGATGCTGTTGAAAAGGAGATGCTACGATGGTGATTGTGGAGGCGACTGTAAAGAATGTGATTGTGATGCGGATTGTGATGCTGGTCATGAATACGAGCATCATCATGATGTGGATGGTGATGTTGATCATGCAGGTGATGTTGATATTGGTGAATATGATGCTGTTGACGGTGGTCAGGATGATTATGAGGGTGATGATTATGATGATGGCTGTGATGCGAATGATGAGGGTGATTATGACGATGATGCTGATGACGGTGACGATGATACTGGTGTAAGTGAAGATGGTGATGATGCTGGTGGTGATGCTGATACTGTTGATGGTGCTGCTGATACTGATGAAGCTGGTGCGGGCGATGGTGATGGTGACTGTCATGACGATGAGCGTGGTGTGCATGCTCATGATGACGATAATGATGATGGCCTAAGTACCGATGGGGCGGATGATGATGCTGATGGTAAGCATGATGGTGGTGGTGGTGGTTATGATAATAATGACGATGAGGAGGAGGATGATAATGGTGGTGCCGATGGTGCTGTTGTTGCTGATGTTGATGATGCTGTTGCGGATGATGGTAATGTTGATGATGCTGATGTTGATGACAACGCTGGCGCTGTGCTGATGATGAAAATGACGAGGATGATGTTGATGCTGATGCGGATGATGGTGATGATGAAGGGGATGGTGATGATACTGGTGTTGTTGGTGGTGGTGGAGACATTGATGTATGTTGACAGTGGTGGTGATGCTTATGATGATAATGATGATGGCGACGATGATGCTGATTATGAGGATGACAGTGATGTTGGTGATGCTGATGATGCGGGTGATGCCGGTGATGATTACGGTGCTGATGATGACGATGGTGATGATGCTGTTGCTGACGATGATGAGGATCATGATGATGATAATGGCGATTAGGAGGAGGATAATGAAGAGGATGAGGAGGAACAGTGTAAATCGAATACCCATCAACGATGTTGGAACTCACACTCCCTCCAACCTCCTCTTTCATATGCTACCTACAACTGCTCATTTCCACTGAGTGAACTGTCCCGCTGGGGGACAATATTGTGAACATCCAGGAGCGTGCCAACACACCATTTTCAGGCTTTCAACGCTACGAATCAACCAGACTGTTGCGTCTTGACGATCCTGAATAGTGCCAGAAACCATCCCTGGGATTTCACAGCACTGCACTGCGAGTCAACGTAACCGTTGCCCCCGACAATCTTGAACCGCTTCAAAACCCCATTTAGGGTTCGTAAGCCATGAGAATCAATGAAACGGTTGCAGATTTATGAAACGAATGTGCGCGGCGCTACGGCGAGAACCACTGAAAACGAGTGTGCTCGGCGCTAAGGCGAAAATCGCATCATGAAAACGACCTGCCCTCAGTCCGTGAAGCTTCTACACTTTGTTTAAACGAATTGTACGCGGCGCCAAGGCAAGAGCTCCAGTTTGAAGACGAAATCCACATTTTGGAAACGACCCCCCTCCTATTGTGAAGCTGTTGCCGGTTCTGAAGCTTCGGGCCCATCGACGGCAAGGAGTTTCAGGCGAAACACCCAGCCCACCCCTCCGACTGGCCTCGGGGTGCGACAGGGAGGAGTATTTCGCAAGGGCGAGGAATGAAGGAGGAGGAGCGGCAGGAGGAGGAGGAGGAGGAGGAGGAGGAGGAGGAGGAGGAGGAGGAAGAGAGGAGGAGGAGGAGGAGGAGGGAGGAGGAGCGGGAGGAGGAGGAGGAAGAGGAGGAGGAGGAGGAGGAGGAGGAGGAGGAGGAGAGGAGGAGGAGGAGGGTGAGGAGGGGGAGGAGGAGGAGGAGGAGGAGGAGGAGGAGGAGGAGGAGGAGGAGGAGGAGGAGGAGGAGGAGGAGGAGGAGGAGGAGGGGGAGGAGGGGGAGGGAGGAGGAGGAGGAGGAGGAGGAGGAGGGGAGTGAGGCCGATTAGGATCAGGCCCGTGGAGTTCGATTGTCGCCTCGCAGACGCGGCGCGGCATCCAGGAGCTTCTCCGCGGGCGAAGTCCGAGCGGATGAGCCGAGGAGGCTCGCGGATCAGCGTCGGGTCCCGCCTCCACGACAATTCGAAGCGCTCCCTTGCCAAATCAGGCGGCACTGTCTTGATGTTTCGGGTTGTGGTTCCCACGATATGTTCGGGGCTGGATAGACCTCCTGCCCTCACACGTCGATTAAGGAATTGACCGTTTTCGGTTCGCGAAAGGGCGTCGCGGCCGTCATTTTTGCGGGTCCAGGTCCGTCGGTTTCGGTCCTAGGCCGTTCTCGCTAAGGGGAGGTTCACTAAAGGGAGGATTGTCCACCGCCGATCTGTGGGTCTGGTGCCCACGCGCCAGATCCACAGAACCGTAATCCATGTTAGCGTGTGCCCGAGTGAGGATGAGGAGCAGGAGGCTGGCGGACGGAACCGGCCAGGTGAGATCTGCGGGAATGGGACCTGCTTCCACGCGTCCTGCGTGGACGGGGGCCTTGCCGCGGCCGACTGCATGTGCGGCGACCACCAAACCTGTCGCGAGGGGGAGGTCTTCGGGAGAGGAAAGGTATCCACCACCAGGCCTATGGCGGGATTGTCGAGTCGACGCGGCGGTGACACCGGCGCGGTCGTTCAAGGTCGAGCGTCGCCAGAGGCCCGAGATCGGCCGGTATCTGTCGACCTGCGCTATCGGGAAGCCGTGATAGCTCCGGGCTTAGTGACCTTCGCGGTGTCGGCGGCCAACGCCGAAATCGCCACGGCACGAACCTGCCGCACAAAGGCCACATTTTCGGCCCAGATCGTGGTGAGCGTCGACTCCCACCCCCACCCATGCTTGGAGTGGACCGTGTGCACCAAGACCTCCGGGCCCCGACGGGGGCCTGTGCAGGCTAGTCGGCGGTGCGTGGCCTCCCGCCTCCTCCTCCTCCTCCTCCTCCTCCTCCTCCTCCCCTTCCGACTCCCCCACCTCCTCCTCCTCCTCTCCTCCTCCTCTCCTCCTCCTCCTCCTCCTCCTCCTCCTCCTCCTCCTCCTCCCTCTCCTCCTCCTCCTCCTCCTCCTCCTCCTCCTCCTCCTCCTCCTCCTCCTCCTCCTCCTCCTCCCTCCTCCTCCTCCTCCTCCTCCTCCTCCTCCTCTCCTCCCTCCTCCCCCTCCTCCAGGTGTGCGATCGTAGTTCAAGGAGCCGCCTTTGCACAGTTTCGTCTCCGTCAAGGGTATGGCTCTCTTCCTCGCTCCTTCGCCAGCGCTCTCCCCGGTTCCCGCCCGCGCTCCCCGTGGCCCTCTCCCCTCCCTTCTCCCCCTGCCCCCTTTTCTGTTCCCTCTCCCCTCTGCCTCTCCCTCGCCTCCCTCCCCTCCCCCTGTCCGTCAGTCCGCGCTCCCTCGCTTCCCCTTTATCGTCCCTTCCCATTTCCCGCCCGTTCACTCGCGTCTCCTCGAGATCCATCCTGTTCCCTCGCGTCCCATCCCGCCCCCCGTCCCCCGTCTCGTCGTACAGAGGCCTCTTGGGCGCCTGTTGGGGCCTCCTGGAGCCTCTTGGACGCCTCTTGGGGCCCTCTTGAAGCGCTCTTGGGTGCCTTGGGAGCGCTCTTGGAGCCCTCTTGGGCCATCTTGGAGCCACCTGGAGGCCTCGGCGAGAAAACCAAAGACATGGATGTTCCTAAGGTTTTGAGAGGATTCTGGCATCTTCGGGGCCTCCTGGGGAGCTCTTTGGCCACTTGGAGCCGTCTTTGAGCGGTCTTTGGGCCTCTTGGAGCATCGTGGGCGCCATCTTGAGGCATCTTGGGATATCTTGAGCCATCTTGGACATCATCTTTGGCTCTCCCAGGCGCTCTTGCAGTCATCTGAAGCAGTGCCCCCCCCCCGGAGGCCAAAATGTGGCCAACACCTTAGTAACATCAGCGATTTTGGCATTGTCGCCGAGGCCTCTTGGAGTGTCTTGGGTGCCTCTGGGGGGCCTCTTGGCGGTCTCTTGGAGGTCTCTTGGGACCCTCTTGGGGGCATCCTGGGGGACTCTTGGGGGCCTCTTGGGGCCTCCTGGCTACCTCTTGGAGCCCTCTTGGGGCACCCTTGGGAGCCTTGGGAGCGCTCTTGGGGCCATCTCGGAGGAGATCGATCAAAGAAGGGGGAGGTACGGATTAGAGTCGCCCCCTCAGAAGGCCAAGATGGGGCCAACACCTTGGTAAAATCAATGATTTTGGCTTCCTCGCCAAGGCCGTTTTGGACGCTCCGACGACTCGCGACCCCCCCCCGTCCAGGTCCAGGGGAGGGGGTAGGGGTCAAGTTACCCCCTCCCCGCCCGCAAGCCGTCTCGTTCACTCCCACCCGCCCTCCCAGCACATACGTAGCACCCGAGTCGGGCCCGAGCCTCAGCATATTCAGCAGTCGTCTTGGGATGGGCAGCTACTGGGGGCCAATCCGCCGCCTCCGCCGCCGCCGCCTCTGCCGCCTCCGCCGCCGCCGCCGCCGCCGCCGCCGCCGCCGCCCGCTGCCGCCGCCGCCGCCGCCGCGGCGCCGCCGCCGCCGTCGCCGCCCTGTCGCCTGTCGCCGCCCGCCGCCGCCGCCGCCGCCGCGCTCGCCGCCGCCGCCGCCGCCGCCGCCGCCGCCGCCGCCGCCGCCCCCGCCTGCCAAACCGCCGCCGCCGCAGCCGCTGCCGCTGCCGCTGCCGCCACCGCCGCCGCCGCCGCCGCCGCCGCCGCCGCCGCCCCCGCCGCCGCCGCCGCCGCCGCCGCCGCAGCCGCCGCCACCGCCGCCGCAGCCGCTGCAGCCGCCGCCGCCGCCAAGTGTACTCTGCATTGTTTTTTCCCAACCCTCCTGCGTTGGGTTCTCGTTTTGAATAGAGCACTGCTCGCGCGTCGCCTTCCTTACTTCCTTCCTTCCTTCCCGCCCCCTCCCGCCCCTGTCTTCCCCGTTGCCTTTCGCCTCGCTCGTCGCTGCGTGCCAGCTGGGGGGCTGCGATCTGTGAAACTGTCGCCACTTTCGAGACCTGCTGGGGGGCCCGGCGCAGTGGGTACTCACGGCAGACTCAAATGGGACCTTGCCATCCTTGGGGGGCTGCGATCTGTGAAAATGTCGCCACTTTCGAGGCCTGCTGGGGGGCCCAGCACAGTGGGTACTCACGGCAGACTCTGCGATCTGTGAAACTGTCGGCACTTTCGAGGCCTGCTGGGGGGCCCAGCACAGTGGGTACTCACGGCAGACTCACATGGGACCTCGCCATCCCTGGGGGGCTGCGATCTGTGAAATTGTCGTCACTTTCGAGGCCTGCTGGGGGGCCCAGCACAGTGGGTACTCACGGCAGACTCAACTGGGACCTCGCCATCCCTGGGGGGCTGCGATCTGTGAAAATGTCGCCACTTTCGAGGCCTGCTGGGGGGCCCAGCACAGTGGGTACTCACGGCAGACTCACATGGGACCTCGCCATCCCTGGGGGGCTGCGATCTGTGAAACTGTCGCCACTTTCGAGGCCTGCTGGGGGGGCCAGCACAGTGAGGCACCACGCAGATTCAAGGACCTCGCCATCCCTGGGGGCTGCGATCTGCGAAACTGTCGCCACTTTCGAGGCCTGCTGGGGGGCCAGCACAGTGGGCACCACGGCAGATTCAATGGGACCTCGCCATCCCTGGGGGGCTGCGATCTGCGAAACTGTCGTCACTTTCGAGGGCTGCTGGGGGGCCAGCACAGTCACGCAGATTCAGATTAGACCTCGCCATCCCTGGGGGGCTGCGATCTGTGAAACTGTCGCCACTTTCGAGGGCTGCTGGGGGCCATCACTGTGGGTACTCACGCAGACTCAAATGGGACCTCGCCATCCCTGGGGGGCTGCGATCTGTGAAAATTGTCGTCACTTTCGAGGCCTGCTGGGGGGCCCAGCACAGTGGGTACTCACGGCAGACTCAATGGGGACCTCGCATCCCTGGGGGGCTGCGATCTGTGAAACTGTCGTCACTTTCGAGGCCTGTTGGGGGGCCCAGCACAGTGGGTACTCACGGCAGACTCAAATGGGACCTCGCCATCCCTGGGGGGCTGCGATCTGTGAAACTGTCGTCACTTTCGAGGCCTGCTGGGGGGGCCCAGCGCAGTGGGTACTCACGGCAGACTCAAATGGGACCTCGCCGTCCCTGGGGGGCTGCGATTTGTGAAACTGTCGCCACTTTCGAGGCCTGTTGGGGGGCCCAGCACAGTGGGTACTCACGGCAGACTCACATGGGACCTCGCCATTCCCTGGGGGGCTGCGATCTGTGAAACTGTCGTCACTTTCGAGGCCTGCTGGGGGGCCCAGCACAGTGGGTACTCCCGGCAGATTCAAATGGGACCTCGCCATCCTGGGGGGCTGCGATTTGTGAAACTGTCGTCACTTTCGAGGCCTGTTGGGGGGCCCAGTGGGTACTCACGGCAGACTCACGTGGGACCTCGCCATCCCTGGGGGGCTGCGATCTGTGAAATTGTCGTCACTTTCGAGGCCTGCTGGGGGGGCCCAGCGCAGTGGGTACTCACGGCAGACTCAAATGGGACCTCGCCGTCCCTGGGGGGCTGCGATTTGTGAAACTGTCGTCACTTTCGAGGCCTGTTGGGGGGCCCAGCACAGTGGGTACTCACGGCAGACTCACATGGGACCTCGCCATCCCTGGGGGGCTGCGATCTGTGAAATTGTCGTCACTTTCGAGGCCTGCTGGGGGGGCCCAGCACAGTGGGTACTCACGGCAGACTCAAATGGGACCTCGCCGTCCCTGGGGGGCTGCGATTTGTGAAACTGTCGTCACTTTCGAGGCCTGTTGGGGGGCCCAGCACTTTGGGTGCTCATGCAGACTCAAATTGGACCTCGCCGTCCCTGGGGGGCTGCGAGCTGTGAAGCGGTCGTCACTTTCGAGGCCTGCTGGGGGGCCCAGCACTTTGGGTATTTACGGCAGACTCAAAGTAGACCTCGCCATCCCTGGGGGGCTGCGATCTGTGAAACGGTCGCCACTTTCGAGGGCTGCTGAGGGGCCCAGCACAGTGGGTACCCACACGCAGATTCAAATTAAACCTCGCCATCCCTGGGGGGCTGCGATCTGTGAAATTGTCGCCACTTTCGAGGCCTGCTGGGGGGCCCAGCACAGTGGGTACTCACGCAGACTCAACTGGGACCTCGCCATCCCTGGGGGGCTGCGATCTGTGAAACTGTGGCCATTTTCGAGGGCTGCTGAGGGGCCCAGCGCAGGGGGTACCCACACGCAGATTCAAACTAGACCTCCCTATCCCTGGGGGGCTGCGATGTGTGAAACTCGTGCCACTTTCGAGGCCTGCTGGGGGGCCCAGCACAGTGACGCCACACGCAGACTCAAATGGGACCTCGCCATCCCTGGGGGGCTGCGATCTGTGAAACTGTCGCCACTTTCGATGCCTGCTTGCGGGGCCCAGCACAGTGACGACTCCCAAGTAGCTTACACATCAAGTTGATTGTCCATACAAGTTTCGGCCAACTCCTCGTTTCCATTGATACAAATGGGTTGGGTACGTCACAGGGTAATTTGACAGGGATGGTGGGGGGGGACCGCATCGGGTTGGCTGCGCATGTTCCGAATTTGGAGGCAGAGTTTTTTGTTTTGTTTATATATATATATTATATATATATATATATATATATATATAGGTGTGTGTATATATTATATATATATATATATATTTTTTACCAGGGATGGTGGGGGGGGGGGGGGGCATGGACCCTGGTTGGCCCCCAGTCGCCTGGGGGAGGGGGTGTTTATTAATAGGGAACGGTGATTAACCCCTCCCCGAAAGGGACGAAGGAGGGGTGGAAGAGGAAACGCTTTAAGCCACTGACGCCCAGAGGGCTGGTGGGATTTCTTCAATGGCTTTGGCTCAGCCCGCCGGCTATCCTGTGTTGAGTGCCAGAAGCCTCTTGGATGCGGATGCTCCTCGGGGGCCTCTTGCAGGCCCGTTGATTGGGGGCATTTGCGGGGCCACTTCGGAGCCTCTTGGGGGTCTCTTGAAGGCCTCTTGATTGGGAGTCTTTGTGGGCCTCTTTGAGGCCTCTTGGGGACCTCTTGAGGGCCTCTTGGGGGCCTCGTGGGGGCCTCTTTGGGAGCCTCTTGGAGCCTTTGGGGCGCTCCTGGGGGGCTCTTGTGTGCACACTGGGATACTGGGGGAAATATGTATGGGAAGGATTCCCAAAGGCCATTCGTTTTCCACTTCTTGGGCGTCTGATGTCCATTTGGCTATCTTGGAGGCCTCCTGAGCAGCCTTGGAGCCCTGCTTGGGCCGTCCTGGGGCCCTTTGGGGGGCATCATGGGGACCTCTTGGGCCGATTTGGAACCCTCTTGGACCGCCTTGCGGCCCTCTTGGGGTCATCTTCGGCCGCCTGGACGCTCTCTGACCTCGGGAGAGGGCGTGCGACAAGCCCCAGCCCCATACAAAGTATGCAGATGTCTCAATCAGATACTCGAAGGGGTCTGAGGACACTCCACTCCGTGCCTACACCACGCTGGCGATGTTTGCTGCGCCGTGCAACATAATTCCAGGCCTCGTCGTATGAGACACCCCGGCAAAATATCAGGGTCCATCCGTCCGAAAGTTGCGCAATTGTACTGTTGCGATGCTAGTTTGAATTGAAAGTGCAGGCGAGAGCTCCAGATTGAAAAAGGAGCTGCCCTCTGCCCGTATGAACGCTGGAAGTGTTTAGGACGCCTGTGCGCGGCGCCAAGGCGAATGCCTCATTCTGAAAACGATTCGCCCTCCACCCATCTAAGTGTTAGATCTGTTGACAGCGGGTGTGCGTGCAGCGCCAAGGCGAGAGTGCCATCCCAGAAACTAGTCGCCCTCCGTCCGTATAAGGGTTTGAACTTGTGAGGCCTCAGAAGCGTATTTCAGCGGCGAGGAAGTCTCAGGCGACACGCCCAGCCCGCCATACCGACACGTCTGGTGGTGCGACATGGAAGAGTAGTTATGAAGAAGAGAGATGGATGGGGATGGTGATGATGACACTCACAATACTCATGACGATGCTGATGATGATCCTGCTGTTGTTGGCAATGATGACGATGATGAGGATGATGAGGATGAGGATGATGTTGCTGATGAGGATGCTGATTATGATGTTGTGGTTGTTGGCAATTATCGTGATGATGAGGATGACGATGATGCTGGTGATGATGATGAGGATGGTGATGCTGATGACGCTGGTGATGATGATGAGCATGATGATGATTATGATGATGATGATGATGTTGATTATGCTGATGACGATGATGATGGGGATGATGAAGATGATGATGATGATGATGATGATGATGATGATGATGATGATGATGATGATGATGATGATGATGATGATGATGATGATGATGATATTGATGAGCATGGTGATGATGATGACGATGCTGATGACGATGCTGATGGTGATGATGCTGTTGCTACTGCTGCTGGTGGTGATGATGATGTCGATGATGCTGATGATGTTGCTGCTGATGATGCTGCTGATGATGACGATGATAATGACGCTGATGCTGATGATGCTGATGATGATGATGATGATGATGATGCTGATGATAATGCTGACTGCTGATGCTGATGATGCTGATGATGATGATGATGATGCTGATGATGCTGATGTTGATCACGATGCTGCTGATGCTGCTGAGGATGATGCTGATCATGATGATGATGATGATGATGATGATGAACTTGATGATGATGCTGATGATGATGATGATGATGGTGTCGATGATGATGAGGATGAGGATGAGGATGATAATGAGGATTCAGATGATGATGATGATGCTGATGATGATGATGAGGATGAGGATGAGGATGAGGATGAGGTTGAGGATGAGGATGATGATGACGATGCTGATGATGACGATGATGATGATGACGATGATGATGACGATGATGATGATGATGATGATGATGATGATGATGATGATGATGATGATGATGCTGATGATGATTCTGATGATGATGATGATGATGATGATGATGATGACGATGACGATGATGATGATGATGATGATGATGATGATGATGATGATGATGATGATGATGATGATGATGATGATGATGATGATGATGATGATGATGATGATGATGGCGATGATGGCGATGCTGATGACGATGAGGAGGACGAGAAGCAGGAGGAGGAGGATGAGGCGGAGGATGCCGAGAAGGAAAAGGGCGACGAGGGAGGAAGTTGACGACGAGGAGGAGGGGGGGGGATGGTTCGACGAAGCGCACACATTGTTCAAGCCGCGTGGGATTTGAGACGGATGCCGCTTCTGTGCAAGAATCGGCGCACATCGTCGCCAGATCGGACGGCATTGGCTTCATGTTTGTTCTTAACCAGCCTGTGGTGTCGGGTCCTCGTTTTGAAGAGATAGCGCCCCATGGCACGCCTCCTTCCTTCTCCTCCGCTTCCGCCTCCTCCGCCTCCTCCCTCTTCTTCTCCTCCTCGTCCTCCTCCTCGTCCTCCTCCTCGTCATCCTCCTCCTCGTCCTCGTCCTCCTCCTCCTCCTCCTCCTCCCCATAGCCGTTTCAGCTGCATTTGCGCCTCGGCGGCCCGGCGGACGCACGTGCGCCCTCTCGCCTCCCCTCCCCGCCCCCCCCCTTCGGCTCTGCGGCGGTGGCCATCCGTGCGCGGCTCGCGTGGCTTCTGGAGCAGGTGGCGGCTGGGCTTCCAGTGAAGGTGCGGATCAGCACGAATGCTGTTGACCTTCGCATTCACATTGTGGTGGTGCCGTTGGTTCACCAGCGAGCTTGTGGGGACGTGCTCGTGCAGGTCCTGCTGCAACAGGTGCTGGCCATCGAGGCGCAGTACGTGGTCGTGGGCCATGGGCACCCGCATTCTGCAGGGCAATCGGACGTCTCCTGCGTGCTGCGGCCTCGGATTCCTGGGCCACATGCCGTTGCTGGTGGATACGGTGGTGGTGGAGACGACAATGACGACGATGACGGCGATCAGGGCCCAGGAGGTGGTGGCCCCCATCGACGCAAGCGTGGCAATGGTGGTGACCTGGGTGGGCATGATGGTGTCATTGTGGAGCTCGGGGCTCTGCTGGCAGGTGCGCCCCGCTGCTTGCGAGGACACCGCCGCCGTGCCGCGGGAAGTACCTCGCACGCGCGCGTTGCTGCCACTTCTGCCTAATCCTCGATCTCCGACGGTACCAAGTGCGTTGGCACTCTGACGGCGGACTCTATCCCGCCTGCCGCCCACGCGGCCGTCCGCAGCAACGTTGCGGGCTAGATTTTGGCCCTCGCCATGGGGCAGCTGATGTGCGAGCTGACGGACTCTTTCGGTTGCCTTCGCCGCGCCCTCGCTATGGTGGCGCGAGGGGATGTCTTCGTGACGGCGACCTGCGTGGTCCTGATGATTTTCATATTGCAGGTCTTCGTGGTGCTGGGGATCTTCCTGCGGGGCTTTGTGTTGTTGGAACCTCGTGGTGCTGGTGGTCTTCGCTCCGAGGGTGGTGATGCGGCTATTCCTGCCGATCTTCGCGTTGCGGGGGCTCCTCCGTGTGATCTCGGTGGTGCTGGGGATCTTCAGGGCGCTGGATGGCATCGTGACGATCTTCATGGTGCTGGAGCTCTTCCTCCTGCCGATCTTCATAGTGCTGGACATATTCCTGCCATACTTCGTGGTGCTAGGGATGTTCATGGGGCTGCGGATCTTAGCTCTGGGGGTGATGCGGACCTTCCTTCCGATTTTCGTGGCGCGAGGGACAGCCTTCCGACCGATCTTCGCGGTGCTGGTGTTCTTTCCGCTGGTCCCCGTGGTGCTAGGGCTCTTGGAGGCGCTGTGGGTCTTCCTGCCGATTTTCGTGATGCTGGAGGCCTTTTTCCTGCTGGTCGTCGTGGTGGTGGGGATACTCCGGGTGATCTCCGTGGTGTTGGGGGTCTTCGGCGCATTGAGGATCTTCCTGCCGATCTACGCGGTGCTGAGGATCTTCGTGGTGATTGTCGGGGTGGTGCCGACTTTCCTGCTGATCTTCAGGTTGACGGTGATGATGCCATGTAAATGTTTGGCGCAATTTTGTGAATAGGTTTAGCTTTTAGTTTCCTTGTCCTCTCTGGTACCTGTACGCCATACTGGCTCAAGTCCAAGACCATATGCTGCTGCTCCTGCTGACACAATTGGTAGCGGAACCGTGTAAGCTCCAGGGCCGAGGGCACCCGCCCGCCGCGCGATGGCGCGCGCCGGCGGCTGCGTTCAAGGGCTCTGGGAGGACGCGCGGTTTCCGACAAGCCGACGCGCGTGGAATCCACGGCATGCCCGCCGACGGCGACGGCGGGGAGCCCCAGGGGAATGAGACTTTCCCGACGCTCGCTGGGCCCCAGGAGGCGCAGGAGGGCGCCGCAAGCCGGACCCAGAGGGCTGGCTCTGGCGTGGTGCGGCTGGAGGATGTTCGGGAGATGGTTGCTAGCATGATCAGGGAAGCTGGCCAGCCTGCTCTCGCGGCGTTCCCGCCCGCGCCGCCCGCGGCCGCCGAGGCGGCCGCCCCGTCCCACGGCCGGGGCGAGTGGGCGAACGGGAACGACCCCTGGACCAGAGGTCGTGTTGCGGATTAGACTGGGCGCCAGCGCGACCAGACATCCGATGTTCGCCCAGCAGCCCGGACTTCGTGGGGCGCAGCAGGTGCCGACAGTGGATGGACCGACCAGTCCACTGGCCAGGACTGGAGTTATGACAAGCAGCGCTGGCGCAGCGATGACTAGAAGAACGACGACGACAAGCAGCGCTGGCGCTCCAACGACGAGGGCCCGCCAGCCTGGCTTGGTCGGCAGCGCTACTGGACCTGGACGAAGGCGATGCAGAGATGGGGCCGGCGCGCGGACGTGCCGATTTACAAGCGGCACGAGAAGTTCATGAAGCTGTTCACGTGGACGATGCAGACTTCGTTCGAGGACATGTCAGAGAGCGGCTTAGAGAGCAAGACCTGGCCCAGCCTCCTGCTCACCCGCCTCGACAGGATGGCGGGGGGGTCAGGCGCATCGGGCGCGGGGCCTTGTTCGAATGCCAGCGGGGAGCTAAAGAGACGTTGCAGGCCTTCGTCGATCGCCGCGAGAGGCAGTTCCGGGAGGCTGAGGACGACGACCTCGTTATCGCCGCAGCGGATGCAGGATATGAGGGCCCTCACTCGCGGCGACATCGAGTACAGGAGTGCGGGCTGGGTGATTCGGCAGCTGGACTTCACCGCGTCTGAGCGGCTGCTGCCCAGCCGTGGCGCTGGCATCTGCGCCGACGGTCCAGGAGCGACTGGCGGCGCTCCAGACCCCCTCTCCTCTTCCTTCCCTCACTCCACACAGGAACAAGGCTGGTCCGAGGACGACGGTGCCAGACCCGAGGATCGCGATGAACAGTCCGATGAGGATTCCGACGGCGCCGAAGAGATGTCCCAGGACGAGGACAACGTCGCAGTGCCGCCGGAGATATCCGGGATGGACCTCGACGAGGATGGCGTCGAGACCTACTTGGTCGGCCTGAAGAAGCGAACTTGGAGGGGGGGCAGAGATCTCGAGCGGGCGGCCACGAAAGACAGAGAGTACTGCCGTGGTTTAGGGGGAGACAGGCCTTCCAGCCCCGGCGGTCAACCACCCCCGCCTCCGCCTCGGTCGTTTCGAGCGCGGGCGCGGCTGGGGCCGGGGCAGAGGCCGAGGCAGGGGCCGCGAGTTCGGCGGCCTTCCCCTCGAGAAGGTCACGCAGGCCACCCGGTGCAAGAACTGCGGCGAGAAGGGCCACTATAGGAAGACGAGTGCCCGAAGCCAAAGAAGGATACCCAGCCCAAAGACTGGCTGCGCAGCGCCGCCCGCCGACGTCGCCCTGGCCGCGCTCCGGGAGCTCCAGGGCCAGATCACCGAGATCTACTCGACCACTCGGCCGACACAAGGGCTGGTGGACCCAGGGGCGGGCGGCGACCTGGTGGGTCTGGCTACCCTCAACTGAGAGGCGCTGGCGCTCGGCGACCCCGGGGCGACGCGCGCGGTGGTGCCACCCGGAGAGTGATCGCCGATCAGGCCTGCTCGCGGGGTTGGCGGCCAGGCCAAGATCGCGGGCTCGATCCCGTTTCCGCCGACGTGGGAAGTGTTTTCGGGGCAGTCGGGGCCACGGTGCTCCTCGAGGACGTTCCACACATCATCAGTGTGGACCCCTTGGATTTCCTGGGATGCGTAATCGATCTGCCCAAGAACCGCATGACGGTCGCCAGGCTCGACGCCAAGGTGCCGCTCCACAAGCTGTCGTCCGGGCACAGGATGGCGGGCGTCGTGCGCCCGCTGCCGCAGCCCGTGCGAGCGCCGCAGCAGGCCCTCCAGAAGTTTTATTTTCTGCGGCCAGATACTTTCTGCCTTGCCGAGGGCGGGCGCCCTCTCGAGATAGCCGAGGGCGGCTCGGTGCGCGCAGTTGCGAAGTACGCGTCCCGTCTCCTTCTCTTTCTCTTCCCCATCTTCAATCTCGGTGCCATCTTTGGAGACAACCTCAGGAGGGGCACGGGTGAGGCCTACTGCGTCGTAGAGGACCTCGTCGGGACCCTAGGGGCCATGTGCGCGACTAGCAGGGTCCTCTTCATCATGGGTTGGGTCTAGAGCAGCGGAACACCCTCAGGGACCACGAACGCGACATCGCGGGCGTCAGATGTTGCCAGCCAGTCGCGTTGCAGTCGCGAGCTCAGAGGCCCCCTGGACTGGATAGGCCTCGCCCCGTCCTGCGCAGAGCGACCCCCGATCCACTGAGGTTCAAGGCCGACGTCGGCGGGGCCCTGAGGCCGACGGGGCAGCCTTGGATAGCTTCGGACTCCGTAGTCATCTGGGCTCGAGCAGCCCCAGGCGACCACAGCTCGCTGAGTCTTCCACGTATCCGTCAGAACCCCAAGCCAGCTGGCGATGCCAATGTGGATTCGTGGCGCAGCGTGTCTGGCGACGCTCGTCTCGATGGCCCTCGGCGCGGCCGACGAGATTCCGCCGCCCCAGACTCCGAGTCGAGAGTCTGGACCAGAACCTATGGGAGAGGAGACGCCGGTGCTGTCGGCAGGAAGCATTACCCACGACCCACGGGCCGCGGCAGCCGCAGCGGCGGGCCAGGCGCAGCAGACTGCGCCAGCGGCCGGGCAGGGGCCGCCAGCAGTGCCACACGCGGGAGATCGCGTCAGCGGCGCACGCCCTCCGTGCTGGCCACTTCCGGGGCCGCGGACGGCAAGCGGCCGCGGTCGCCGACCCGGCGCGGCCAACGCCGCGGAGGCGATCGTGGCAGACCGCCAGCGCCAGATGGGAAAAGGCAGCACCACCTGTCAAGCCACCGCCCCCGACACTCAAGGCAGTGCAGACGGCGGGGCCAGCAGGGGTACCGCCAGAGGCGATTGTCGCGTACCTGCCAGACGGGACTTTTGTCGTCAACCAAGCCTGCGTGGGCGCACTGGCACGGGGGGCGCCGCGCCGCGGCCCCGTGCCATCGCATCCCGGACCTCCGAAGCCTCAGCCGGAGGTCCCGCTTCCAGGGCAGGCGACTGCCGAAGCCTTCCCGGCGTCGGCCAGTTCATCATCGGCTACGACGACAAATCCCCAGACAGCGACGGTGGCACCCTGTCCTCACTTGCGCTGGAAATGCTACGGGAATCAGCGCGGACACGGCAGCCGATGTCAGGATTGCGGAGAGCGCATCACGTGGATTCCCAAGGGTCCCGCCGGGGCCAACCAGAACGGCGGGGTCGCTGGGGGCGACAGGCATTCCGCGGCCGCTGCGGCTCGCCGGGCAGCAGACTCAGCCGAGCGAGCAGTGGAGTTGCTGGAAGCGCAGGGAGTCGTTCCAGGGGCAGCCACCCTGAATGCGGTCAACCACGCCGAGCAGTTGCTGCAGACCGTGGCCGCTCAGCGCCAGTAGTTGCCTCGCGGACTGGAGAGCCTCGGCCACATGCGGGACGCACTCAACCGCATGTGCGAGCAGGTGCCCGTTCTCCAAGCCCAGCCGAACTCGTCGGCCGTGGCGTACCAGCAGGTGCTCCAGGGCGTGGCCCAGATTCGGCGCGCGCTGGAAGGGGCGCTCGAGCCGCTGGGCGAGTCGATCGATCAGGTTGGAGAGGGCGTCGTGAAATTCGCGGCGCAGGTCGCCATCCTCGAAGGCCAGGTGAACCAAGTCGGGCAGGTGGTCATGCAGATCGCCATGCCGGTGGCCGGCCTGTGCCAGGCGGTGGGCCAGACGGGCGTGGGCTCATCGGCGGCAGAAGCGGCGGCCCCAGCGTCGCCGCCGCAGACGGCCGCTCCGACCACGCCTGGTTGGGAAGTGCTCAGCAGGATTCCAGAGGGCGCCCCGTCGCTCTCGGACGGCAGCTCGGCGCAGTGAGTGAGACAGACACCTCAATGATCTTCCCTCCGCCTCCTTCCGTGCCTCCACCTCCGTTGCCGCGCGTGTCCGAACCCGGGCGTCACGCCCAGTCCAGCTGGCTATGCTTTGGGCTTCCTCGTGCGAAGGCCGGGGGCCCACTGATGTCAGGTGCAGAGCTGGGCCAGTGGCTCGACGGCGATCTGTTTAATGATGACCGAGAAGTGACCCTTCCCCAGAGAGTTCGAGACTGCCTCGTAGCCTTCGCATCTGATAAGGGGGGCCCGCGGGCCTGATTAGGGGGGCGGTGCCGCGTATGCCGCGACGGCAGGCGCAAGAGCTCAGAGGGCCCCATTGGGCCGCCAGGACAAAAGCCGGACGGCGTTTGTCGAGATGTTCTGCCCCCCTCGCTTCGTCCCCGAGCTGGAGAAGAGAGGGGTTGCGTTTCCGTCGAGAGCGAGTTTTGATCGATGTCTCGGTTGGGATTCTCGGAGACCCGAGTCTGTCCGAGCGCTGTGGCAGACCCTCCGGCGGGATAGACCCCCTGCAGGTGGTGCGGCTCTGCCCAGAGTGCCGGGCCTTCTCTCTTCTCGAGGGAATCAACCGGGATCGGATGGACCCCGAGGAGTACAGGATCACGATGACCGATGGTCTGTCAGCGTTGGTTTTGTGTGTCGAAGTGGCTCTGTACCAGTCTCGTCGTGGGCGATATTTTGCATTTGAGCATCCGTACTTTGCCGCGTCGCGGGGCTCTGAGGCCATGAGGCCAGCGGCTCAGTTGCCGGGGGCGCGCGAGCCAAGGACCGGCATGCGCTCCTTCGACCTCCAGGTGCATCCAGACGGTTTGAGCAAGAAGCCCACGGGGATCCTACACAGTGACCCGGGGATCCAGCAGGCGATGAGGGGGCACATCTGCCTCGGGGGTCATCGTCATGTGATGCTAAAGAACCGGCTTCCTCGGAAGGCCCAGGTCTATCCCCCAAGTCCGTTCGTGCTGTGGTCCGCGCGGCAAATACTTGGAACGGGATTCTCCCTCCTCAGCCGGTCTCATCAGAGGATATGTCGGAGGGTTCGTGCTGCCCGGGGGTCCTCGCCTGTCCTGCCATCGTCCGCCCAGAGCTTCCCGACGTCGGCGAGGCAGACGGCGCGGGCGAGGGCGGCTTGGACAGGGACCCCGACGTGCCCGAAACCAGGCATAACAGGGCGACGGCCCCCCAGGCCGAGGCCGGAGCGCGGGCCTCCGAGGAAGAGCAGAGGCTCGTGAGTACGTTGCACGTCAACATGGGCCAACCCGAAAATCGCAAGTTCATGCGTGTGCTCAGGGCCGGGGGAACTAAGCATCGGATCCTCCGATGCATCAGAGGCAGCTCTAGGTGCCCCGAATGCTCGGAACGCCAGGGGCCCGACAATCACAGGCGAGTGGCGTTGCCTCGGACTTTCCGCTTTAATCGCATTCTGGGGGCCGACTTGTTCTTTCTTCGTTTCGACGGAGAGGCTCGCCCGTTCTTGAATCTGGTGGGCCACGGATCGAACCTCCAGGTGCGTGTGCGACTGCGAGATGCCAAGGGCACTACCGCCTGGCGCGCGTTCGTTCAAGCTTGGATTAGGCCGTTCGGAGCTCCCCACTCAATCTATGATGATCAATTGGGGGCTGAGTTTCAAGACCGCTTCGGGAGAGGTCTGGAACAGCAGGAGGTTCTTCACCACGCCACTGATGCCGACAGCCCCTGGCAGAACGGACGGGTGGAGAGGCGCGGGGGATGGGTGAAGGAGCGGGCTCAAGCTGAGCTGGACTCCGGCTCGGACCTCCCGGCCTCCCTGGAAGAACTGGAGACCCCACAAAAATCGATTTTGGCACCGAGGAGGGTTCTCACCGCTCCAGCTGGTGTTTGGCGAGAACCCGAGGTTGTCGCGAGAACTGTTATCAGACGACGGTATGGGGTTGCCGGGGTGGCAGGGCGTCGTGAAAGGGTCCTCGGAGCAGGATGCCGCCGGCGCCGAGTTCGCGAGGGCTCACTGGGTGCGCGAGCGAGCGAAGCAGTTGGCGATCGAGGTAAGTGCTCGCGATCGTATTCAGAAGGCCTCTCGTGCCAGGGGGCCCCCTCCCAGGGCTTTTGCCCCAGGGCAGTGGGTGTTTGTGCCGAGACGGGTGGCCAGGGCCACCGCTCGATCCGAGAGTTTAGGGGTGCGTCTGGACGCTTGGACCGGGCCGGGTATTGTCGTGCTCCAGGAAGGGGGAATTCTGCGGGTTGCGATTAGGGCGCGTTTGTGGAAATGCTTCATGGGCCAGGTCAGACCAGCTAGCACAGAGGATGAATGCGGCTTGCAACTGGTCCAGGACCCGCAGTGGAGCGATCTGCTGGAGCAAGCGCGTCGCGGTCGCGCAGCGGCGGTGGACGTCCAGCGGAAAAGAATGCCTCCCGAGGAAGCCTGGGATCGGCCGCTGGCGGCCGAAGGGGATCCGGCCCCAAGGGTGCCGCGGGCTCCGGTCGGGCCTCCAGAGCCTTCCGACGGGCCCGTCCCGGGCCCAGGGCCGTTGTCTGGCCCCGTCCACCCAGGTCTCCCGGTCTTGGTGAGGACGGGGGCCGAGCCCGCGGAGGGTTTCGCCCCCGCCCCGCAGCCCCCTCGAACGTGGCTCAGCCATCCACCCGTCTGCCATCCATTGCTGAGAGCGAGTCAGGAGCGAGTGCGCGACAGGTATCGGGCGACGCCGTATCTCAGGAGGGGTTGCAGCCGACGGCCGGAGAGACCCAGGTGCTTGTCCCGACAGAGGGCGATCGGAGGCCACGGCTGGACGAAGCTCGACAAGCTGATGGGTCGCCACCGCTGGGCGAGACTCGAGCGGAGAAGCGGGGCCCCAGGGTCCCTCCACTTTCCGTGAGACCTCGAGCGAAGCTCGAGCAGCCTTCGGATGTGCTTGCTTGCGTCCTCCATGGCAGAGGAAGACATCCAGGAGCGCGGCTGAGAGCCGCCAGGCTAGTCGAAACTCGGAAGCATGAGAGCCCAAGAAGCCCAGGATCGAGCCTCCTCCTGGCCTTCCGGGTCCTGGCTCCGGGTCTGGGTTGCCTCCGCCTCCTGCTTTGCCTCCTCCGCCTGCTCCAGGCACCTCCCTCTCTTCGCCTCCGCCCCCTTCCCGTGCGACGCCGGCGCCGGCCGTAGGTGCGAGGCTGATGGCCGACGGCCCCAGGAGTGTCCCAGATCGAGTCCAGGACATCGAGGATCAGATAGCCGCCAGGGCCGGGCGCGAGCGAGCGAGGTCGCCCCGACGTGGGACAGGCGCCAGCAGCTCAGAGCATCGCGGGGGGAATAGTGGGGCCTCGTAATTTCTCGCGTGCGCCGAACCGTCCGGAGGGGCGCGGGTGGAGTTTCGCCAGGAGAACTCTGGCCCTTCCGCCTCCGAGAGCGAGGTTTGGCACGCCGCGGGGGGGTCCCGTAATTCCAAGTGCGACGCGGAGATCTTCGCTGCTAGCCGGGGGGGAACTGTTTGGTCCAAGCTCACTCCCGCTGAGAGGGCCAAGTTTGAGATTTCCGACGGGGCCGAGCGGGAAATTATGGAGGGTTCTGGGGCCGCGCGCATCATTCCTCCCGAGAAAGCGAAGATGATTCGTGAGATGCAGCCTGGCAAGATAATATCGTCTCGCATGGTTCGCCGATGGGAACCTCGGGAGGGGACTTCCGCGGAGCCGACTGCAATATCTAGGCGGTGTGTCCGCGGCCATCAGGGCCCCGGCGCAGGTGCCCTAGCAGTCTTCGCGCCGACTCCTCAGTCAGCATCCCTGATGATGTTCATGTAGGTTCTTATGAACCACGGTATGTACGGGGACATAGCCGACGTGAACAATACTTTCTGTCAGTCGAATCCGATGAAGCGAGAAGATGGCCCCATGTACGTCGAGCTCTGCCACGAAGTTCAGGTCGAAGAGGGAGCTCTTATCGAGCTCCTCGTGAATGTGCACGGCCTGGATGATGCCCCTGTTGCGTGGAGGAAGACCGTGGTCCAGCTTCTTTCCGACCGCGGGTATATGAGGTCCCTGCGGGAACCCTGCTGGCTGTTGACGCACTCCAAAGAGAACGGTCTCGAGAGCATGATACTATTCGAAGTCGACGACTTCTTCATCGCCTCGTCGACTCCCCAGGTCAGGCAGCAGGCGCGAGCGATGTTGGAGTCTAGGTTCCGTTTCGGGAAGTGCCGGGACCTGCGCGTGTCGCCGGTGGACTACGCAAGACGTAGGATCACGCGGGCCCCCCAGCGCATTACCGTCGACCAGGAGAAATACATCTTGGAGGAACTCAGGCCCCTCAGCATGGCTCCCGGGGGGCTCGATAGGAAGGGCGCCCAGTTGGATCCGACGGTGTTCAAGGCACTGAGGTCCCTCATATACAAGCTGAGCTGGGTGGGTCGGGAGACGCGTCCCGAGGCCTCGGGGGCGGCGAGCATCGTTGCGTCAAGATTGACAGGCGACGTCTTGGGACATCTCGTGCGCCAGCAAGTTATTGCGCCATCTGAGGAGCGCGGCCTCGAGGGGCCTGACAGCGCGGCGCCTCGAACCTAGCAAGATGGCTTTCATTGCATTCTCGGGCGCGGGAGGCGTGGGGGCCAGCGCCAGCGGGGTTGACTCAAAGGTGCTCTGGATGGCGTTGGCTACCGATGAGAGCGTGCTGCAGAACCGGGAGCGTCGATCCTCGGGTGGAGACCGTCGAAGCTCAGAAGGAAGTTTCCCTCCACCCTTGTTGGAGAGACGTTGGGTTGGCCCTCGCATCAGCGGCGTCAGAAGTCGAGTGCCTGCAGGTGTTGTGCAGAGACGCTGTGTTTCAGGATGTCGATATTCCAGAGTGTTCGAGAGCTGCAGGACCATTTACCATTGTCCTTCGACAGAACTGCAGACTCGGACACCGAGAACGACATATTCATGTAGTTGATGCCAAGAGTATTTCTGATACGATGGCGAAGGATGGGACGGCCAGTGCGAAGGATAGGAGGACGGCCTTGGATTTGGCGATCATATGCGAGTCTCTCGAGCGATCGAGGGTGGTCGTGAGGTGGGTGCCATGCTGTAGGATGCCGGTCGACCCGCTCACACAGGACGACGTTACCAAAGTGAACGCCGCTTTGTTTGACTTGATGGCGTCCGGCCGACTACTGTTAATGTCACCACCCACCAAACCACCCCAACCCAACCCGAAGGCTCAGATTTACCCTCGATTTCTAGTGGGGGGGGGGTCGGGAAACATCGAGAAAACACATGTGGAACCCTTACCCCCCCCAACCCGAAATTCGGGTCTTCGGGTTGGGTTGGGGTGGTCTGGTAGGTAGTCATAATGGACGAGGAACGAAAGCTGGTCGGCAGGCGCGAGGATCTTTCCCAGAAGGCAAGATCGCAGGCTGCATCCCTCAGGACGTTCGCCAAGGATCGGGCGTCCATCAGCTGGACATCATTCGTGTCCGAGTCCGGTGCTGCGTCCGACGGTTCCGGCCAGTTCCAGTGATCTCTTTTCCCGTTCTCCTCTCCTAAGATGTGCGTATGCGCTGGCGTGCATTGCGGGAACACAGTGGCAGGTGACAGTCGCCAAGCCCGTGTGCTGATGCGTGTTTTTTTCCAACAAGCTTGGGTCAGCTAGACCTACAAGAAAGGTTGACCTGTGTGAATGTTCGGCACAATTTTGTGAACAGGTTTAGCTTTTAGTTCCCTTCGCCCGGGCCCAGGGGACTGGGCCCTCTCTGGTACCTGTACGCCATCTTGGCTCAAGTCCAAAACCATATGCTGCTGCTCCTGCTGCCACAGCCAACCTCCCTGCTGACCGTTGTGGTGCTGTGGAGCCTCCTCCTGCGGATCTTCGCGGCGTTGGGGATCCTCCTGCGGATCCTGTTGGTGCTGGGGGTCGTCGTGGTGCGGGGGATCATCTTGCTGATCTTCGGAGTGCTGGTGATCCTCGCGACAATACCGATATTCCTGCTCACCTTGATGCCGATGACCTCCCCGCCGATACCTTGGCTATCGTGGCCGAGGCGAAGGATTTCGTACCGAACGCGCTGCTGAAGAGGTATCACCCGAACCTAATGAGAAACCCGTGGTCTACTACGACGACGGGTCCTACGAAGAACGGGTGCGCATGTTGTTGTCCAAATATTAGGGGTACATGGGATGGTGGGATCGACTATGTCATCAGGTCGTCGTCGGTTTATGTCGGAATCGTGAACTTGCTATTGCAGGGCTTTCAATCGGCCGCTGTGCCGCTTGTCGGCCCGCCGGGTTTTACTGGACTTCGCTTTAGGCCTTCTTCTGTACTTCGTGGGGTCAGCTCTACTTTGTCGCGGAGTGCAGGGGAGGTGCCCTAGGCCTCGCAGTGGTCGAAGCGAACAGCGTGAGGGATGGGGAGGGGAACGCAGCACAACTCGCCTTCCTCCTCATACTCCTCATCGTGATCGTCATCGTCACCACCGCTACCACAATAATCATCATCGTCGTCGTTGCCATCGTCATCATCAGCACCATCATCGTCATAATAGTCATCACCATCATCACCAGCATCACCATCATATTCAGCATCATCATCAGCATCAGCATCACGCTCACCATCATCACCACCATCGCCATCAACACCAGTATCACCGTTATCAGCGTCGTATTCGCCATCTGCATCAGCATCATCATCGCCACCACCGCCATCACCGTCAGCAACATCAGCATCAACGTGACCTTCATAATCGTCATTATCATCATCATCATCATCATCATCATCATCATCATCATCATCATCATCATCATCATCATCATCATCATCATCATCATCATTATCAGCGTCACCATCATCATCATCATCATCATCATCATCATCGCTGCCATCAGTGTTTTCATCACCATCTCCATCATCACAGCCACCATCAGCGTCAATACATCAACATCATCAATCTCATCCTCATCACCGTCATCATCATCACCATCATCCTTCTCGTCCTCTCCTTCTTCATCTCATTGTCATTCTAGTTCTCATTATCCTCGCATTATGAAGATCATTTTTTGCTGCTCGTCCTATGTTATCCTCATCTCAATCTTCATCCTCATTTTCATCCCAGTCCTCATCTTCATTGTCATCCTGATACCAATTCGCAGTTCTATCGTCAGCATCGTGCTCTTGCTCTCTGCATGCCCACTTCGGCACGCACTCACGCGTTTCGTAGCCCCATAGGCATCTCCACGGAAGGCCCCAGCGGCGGCGCTCTCATGCGCCCCCCACCAATTTCGGCGCATCCTTCGCACATTTCGTGGTCTCTCTGGGAGCTCCACCGGAGGCCCCAATGGCTGCGCTCGAATGCGC
>CAUYUJ010014726.1:895884-953384 GCA_963575745.1 Prorocentrum cordatum
GCCATTCACGGGCGTGCAGGCGCAGCTCACGCTCACCGCGTCCAACAAACAAGTATCATTCAAAATGGCCTCCTCGGGCTCGCCGCGGGGCGGGATGTTGGTCCGAGGCGTGCCAATTGCAATCGTTGGTGCCCAGGGCGTCCTCCGAGCGAGGCCGGAATGCTCGTGCCAGTCCATCAGCGGGGATGGGCGTCCTGGTTGCAGTCGCGCGGCTCGGCCATGGATGCGGACCTTGCTTTTTTGGAGGCGGGAAATATTTCATCGCGAGGATGAGGTGCCCGCGCCTGCCAATCGACAGGGGTGGGCGTCCGAGCTGCAGGCGCGAGGAGCGGATGCCAGTTCTTATCCATCGCCAGAGGTGGGCATCTAGGCCAGCGCGGCTCGCGCCGCTGGCGCGTCGGCGAGACTCGAGCAAAGACGCCGAGACGAGACCCAACATGCAATGGTGCCCGCGTCCACAGAAGGCACCGCCGTGGGGCGACGTCCATAGTTTAAGATCATCAGTTCCCGCCGAGATTCCGTCAGATTCGTGCTCGCGCGTGGCGCGAGGTAATTGCTGGAGGCCGCCGCGCCCGCGGCGACCGCGTGGTCATCTCGCGCCCGCTGGGGCGGGCCGAAGTTCTCGATGCCCAGCGCGTCCTCTTTGCGAAGGCGGGATGCCGACGCCTGTCCATCAGCGGGGACAGGCGTCATTGCTTTCGGCATGAAGGGCGGATCCCCATGCCTGACCATCGGCGAGGACGGGTACCCAGGCCAACATGGTGCCCACTGAGCGCCGTGAGTGGCGAGAATGTCCCGCCCGCAACGGCGAATTGTCCGTCCCGCGCCGCGGCCAGCGATGCGGGCCAGATTTTTGCGTGCCGAGCAATGCCCGCATCTCCAGGACGGGGCGCCCATGCCCGCCCGTCGAGAGGGGCGCGCGTCCGAGCTTCAGTCGCGAGGGGCGGATGCCGGCGCCTGTCCATCGACGGGGGTGGCCATCCAAGCCAACGCGGCAAAAGCCGCCAATGGAGGAGGCCCCGGGCAGCCGGGCTAGACGATCCGAGACGCAAGCGTCGAGCCGAAACGGCGTCGAACCTACGCGCGACACTGCAAATGGAGTGCGCCGCTGGGCGGTCTCCGCGAAATAATTCCCACCGAACTCCATTGAGATTCCGTTAGATTCGTGCTCGAGTGCGGCGCGAGGCAACTGCTGGAGGCCGCCGCGCCCGCAGCGACAATCTGGCCATCATCTCGCGGCCACTGGGGCGGACTAAAGTTCGCGGTGCCCAGCGCGTCCTCTGTGCGAGGGCTGGATGTTCGTGCTCGTCCATTAGCAGGGGTGGGCATCTTAGCTGCGGGCGCGAAGGCTGATTCCCATGCCGGTCCATCGACAGGGGTGAGAATCCAGGCCGACAGATGGCTTCCTGAACGCCGCCAGCGGCGAACATGCCGCGCCCGCAGCGGCGGCGCGGACCATTTTCGTTGCGGAGTGCCATCTTCATTGCGAGGATGGGATGTCCACGCCTGTCCGCACCCTGGCTCCTAGCTTCAGGCGCGAGGGGCGGATGCCAGTGCCTGTCCATCGACGCGGTTGGCGAGATGCCCGTGCTTGTCCATCAACAGGGATGGGCCTCCTAGCATTGGGCACGGGAACGGATGTCACTGCCTGATTGGCACCCAGGCCAATGCGGTGCCAAAATTCCGCGCCCGCCACGGCAACATGGCCGCCGCGCGGCCATTAAAGTGGACCAAGGTTCCCCGAGCCCGACGAGCCCCGCAATGCGAGGGCGGGATGCTCATGTCAGTCCGTCAACAGGGACGCGCATCCTTGCTTCAGGTTCCAGAGGCCTCTACGTGTCAGACAGGCCCCGTATCAGCCATTTTGGCTTAGTGTGCACACTCGCGTAGGATGACGTTGACTGTGTCCGCGTCTTCGGGCTGCGACTGAAAAGGCGCCTCTCTTGCGGCGCTGACGCGACGCCGCCGCGCCTGCTTTCAATGGCATGCGGATCGTGGCTAGCGACGCGGAGGCGGAGGCCGGGGGGGCCCAATCAGGCTCAGCATCTGGGGGCGCAGGCGCGGGTCGGCGTCGCCACCGCGCAGGCGCGCAGACCGACGACGGAGGACAGGGGTGGGAGTTCCCTTCCCCGCCCAGGCAGGACGGTGCACGCGAGTCGACGGGCGCAGCAGCAGACGCCGGGCGCGACTCGTGGTGGGGGTGGGCATCTTCCCGGGGCTCGGGCCGGTGGTGGTCGCCGCGGGGCGGCGACTGGAGTCAGTCGGACTGGAAGAAGCCGCTCGAGGAGATCAAGCGGGATTTCTCCCCCCCCCCCGTTTGGCATGGCATGGGGCACCTCGAGGTGCGCGCGTCGAGTTTGAATTCGTGGGCGGCCCGGGCGGGCTGCGAGCTGGCCGCGCGTGTAGGCCGAGTTTTAGAGAAGTATCCCGTCGAGCTGCAGACCCAGTTCAAGTCGGTCACACACGCCCTGGACAGAGACGACGGCCTGGACCCTGGCCAGGCATCTTCGATTTCTGGCCGGAGAGAGACAGGGGGATATCGAGCGCAATGCACTGACTATGCCATTGTCGAGACAGTCAGATCGACGCGGCCGAGCAGCGCGGGCTTGTGCTGCCGGGCAACGTCAAGGCGCGCTGCTATGAAGGAGCTGGGTTATCTTCGGGCGCGCGCGTCAACTCGCGTACCCGCTTGGCTGGGAAGAAGGGCCTGCAGCCCATCAGGCAGGCCCTTCTCGAGTTAGATATTACCGAGAAGCAGGCGTCGCCTAATTCGCCCAGTTCAGGTCCCACCAGAACGTTCGCAGCTGCGCCGGGCCAGCCTCCGGAAGATGAGTGCGAGACCTGCGATGGCGGAGAGCGCTTCGGATGATTCGAAATGGAGTTCGACCCTCACGAGCGCGCGACTCTCATTGCTTTTCTTGAGGAACAGGGCCTAGAGGAGGAGGCCATAGTATATGTCTTTGCCGAGGTCACCCTTCAGCAGCGCCGGGGGACCTGGGCCGAATCCCAGCAGCTCAAGACGGCAAAGAAGGTGGATCGAAAGTTATTTGATCGAAAGGAGACCCGCAAGGTGACGAGAAACGACTTCCAGAAACGTTCGCGCTGCTCTAATAATTGCGGCGACAAGGGACACTGGCGCGAGGATTGCCGTAAGCCATTTCGCAGTAAGGCGGATATATTGAAGGCTGAGGCCGCTGGGCAAGGTGGTCCGCGGCCGAGTGGCCAGAGGGGCCCTCAGCAGTCTTCCTTCTATTTCGACGTCACTGCGGAGAGTCACTCGGGGAGCTCATGGGCAGTCGCTTTCTGCGACCAGGACGGCCAGGTGGGCCTTAGTTGGCGATTTTGACGGCCAGGTGGGTTCAATCTCCAGCTCATCCGAGGCATTCGACGAGACGTTGATGCCAGCTTCTGCCGACAAGCTGCAGTGCTTCACGGCGGCTACGCTTCAGAGCATGGAGGATTGCGCGTTGATGGGCGTTGCGGCTGGGCAGGCCCCGATGGGGAAATCAGATCTAGATGGCATGATACAGGCTTTCGAGAAGAGAGGATGCCGAGTTCACGCGGCAATGACGATTCCCTCTCCGCCGCGAACGGAGTGGGAGCCAAGGTGGGCCCGATCGGCAGGGCTGTCGTCCCAGTATCCTTCCACAAGTGCGGCCTGGTCGAGTTTCTTATACATCCTCATGCCTGCCCCCCTCTCTTGCCAGCCAAGTTTCTCGATTTCCTGCGTGCAGTCGTCCATTTAGGAGCCAATCAGATGAGCGTCGGAGACGGAGCTTCCCGGAAGACAGTTCCCTTGAATAGGTTTCCGTCGGGTCATCGGGCCGCCTCGCTCATGGGCTGCGACCCCGAGGATTTCCGCCTGCATGATTATATCGCGAAGGGGCCCCCGCCGCTCATGATTCCGACCTCGGGCGATTTCGCCTCGATGTCCTCGGGGGGCTGCTGGGGGACTTGAGGTTCGGTTCTCAGGAGAGTGCACGCAGTTCCCAGAGATCCCCTTTTCGACTTCGGAGATATCCTCGAGTGTCCCGTACCTCAGAGCAGGCTCGGCAGGATAAAGGCCACTTGTCTCTACTTGGACGGCGGGGGCCCCGGCGGGGCGACCGTCGACCTCGACTGTAGGGATCCCCAGGGGCGCTTCCAGGTGAAGTTCTCGGGCCTCTGCATCGGGCGCGCGGATTTCGAGATCCTCGATCGTGCTCAGGAGCGGGGGGGTGAGGGTTCAGGGCTAGTGAGCGCCAGCGATCAGTTAGGTCAGATTTCTCCTCCCCCCCCCCGGTCTCGCCCTTCATCGCAGCGAGGGCCCCGTCGGCTCACGCGGGGCCAGCCCAGCCACTCATCCGTAGAACCTCTCGGCTCAAGCTCTGCAGCTAGCAGCCCCTCGGACGAGCAGCAGACCGGCGATGCCCGAGGCTGCTCCCAAGCTCACGAAGGTGATGGAGACCAGGGCGAATCGCACGCTACGAGGTCTTCGCCGGGCGGCGCTGCGCCAGGCGAGCAGGGGGGTCGACCGGGAGATCGAGCTGGACGCGATCCCGGAGGAGGGAGCGGACGCCTCCGACTCCGACCTCGAGCAGAACTGGGGCATGCCGCCTGACCCGCGGGTCGACGGCCAGTTGAGGGCGATCAACTGCGAGGAGGAGGAGATGACCTACTTTGAGAAGGCCCTCTTCCTGAGCGGCGACTACCCCGCTGGTGCGCGCCTGGCGCTGGATGGCTATCAGGCCCCCGGTGTGCCTCAGGGTCTGCTCGGACACTCGCATCCTCGCGAAGACAGCTCCTCGCTCGAACAAGTTGCCCAAGGACGATCAGCCCGCGGAGTGCCCGCGCCCGCTGTCGGCCCGCCGGCACGGGGGCAACCAATGCGGCCACTGCGCTAAGTGCCGCGCGCACGGCGACCCTGTGCTTCGACAAGAAGACCAAGGTGGAGATCGAGGAGACCCGCGTGAAGGTCATCGCGAAGCAGGAGCGCGCCCTGGAGAAGTCCCGCAAGCAGTGGCTGGACGCTCAGGATCGCATCCCGCAGCGCATGGCGCGCCCAGTCCCGACCGGCCTCGACTCCACTATCAGCTTCGAGGGGGGCGACCCGCTGGCCCCGCGCGACCTTCTATCGCTCAAGTTCAGCGGGGGCTCGCCAGCCCTACCACCGTGGAAGCCGCCGCCTCCGGGGGCTCGCTCGAAGGCGCCGGCCACGAGGTCCGCGGCGGCGGCGGCGTCGATGACGGCGGCGAAGCCCCTCCGGCGAAGCCGCCCCCGGCGACGAAGGGCAGCGCGGACGGGCTCGACGAGATGAAGACGATGATGCAGCGGGACCGCCAGGAGAGGGCCCACCGGATGGACGCGCTCATCGAGGCAGTAGGGCGCTCAGCGCGGTGGCGCGTGGCTCGGGCGGGAGGTTCTGAGCGAGCGCTTGGAAGACACCTCGGGCATCCAGAGCTCGAGTCAGCCCTCGGACGCGAGCGAGAGCTCGCCGACGCCGAGCGCAGTCCAGGCTTGCGACGACCACGACCTTCCCAGCTTGGAGTCAACAAAGAGGACAGCCATCATCATCTTCACCAACATCTTAGCTCTACCTCCACTTCTCCAGGCATCACGATGTGCTTCAGAAGCTCGGGGGCCCGGGTCCCTCCAGCAGCTGGATCGCCAAGAGCTTCAGAACCGTTTGCCCAGGCCTGGCCGGGTAGCTCGGAAGCAGGGCCCCCTGGTGTGCTGGAGAAGTCTGGGACCTGCACTCGGCGTCTCGGGTTCTGCTTGAGACGGTCTGCTCTGGGATGGACTGGTCTCCCCGGGATTTCACCGCCTCCGAGAAGGTGGCCTGGGCCGTCTACGTGGCCCTCCGAGCCTCAGGAGGCTCCGCTCCCGAAAACTCGCTTCCCGGGGCTCGCCAGATCCAGGTCGCTCGAGCGGGGGCCCTCCCTCGCCGCCGTTCTCGACTCACTCGTTTCCTCTCTCTCGATCCTTTCTGTAACCAAAGCGCTAGACGGCTTTCCTTCCTCTTCTCTGAAAGTTCAGGTTTGGGGGGGGCCGCCTCCTCAGATGTCGCCGATCCTATGCTGCCGCTAACATCGATCAGGCCCTCGAGCAGGCCCAACAACGAGTGGGCGAGGCCGGGGCCGTAGCTAGCGGCCCAACTACTTCGACTTTCTTGTTTTTCTTGGAGAACACGCAGATCCCCCAGGATGCTAGTTCTCTTGCTACGGTCCCACGTAAGGTTAGACAAGCGGCTGAGGGTCCTCGAGGGCCCCGGCATTGGAGCCTCCAACGGAAGGGCTCGTAGGAATCTCAAGCACCTGGTTGGGTCCTCGTCGTCCTCCCTGTGCCTGGAGCTTTCCCTCGCCGCCCAGGGTCGGGGCTGAGCTTAGCCGGTGGGGTCGTCGGACCTCGCGATCGATCGACCAGGCCACGGGTTGGGATCTTCGCCAGGCTTCGGAGCGTAAGAGAATCTGGCAGGCGATTGATGATGACCAGCCTTTCGTGATTCTGATGCGTCCGCCTTGTAGGGTGTTCAGCCAGTGCCGAGGGCAGCGCTTCGGTTGCCGATCAGGTCAAGGCCGAACAGGAAGCGTTGTTGCATGTTGCTATCTGTGCGCAGGTTGCCGAATACCAGCACAAGAGAAGTATGATATTCTGGTTCGAGCACCCCAGCATGGCATGCAAGCAGTTGCGAGCTCGAAGCCAGGAGGCATCTCGAGTCGCCCCCAGGGGTGCAAGCGGTCAGGTCCGACCAGTGCGATTTCGGCCTCAGCGTCCGTCCTGGCGCAGTGTCTCAGAAGCCTACCAAGTTTCTGTCTAATGGTCCGGAACTCCTGGCCGCCTGCGATCGTCAATGCTCCAGAGATCATCGGCATGTCTATCTGGAGGGAGGGGCCATGACGAAAGCTGCTCAACGTTACCCTCCTGTGCTGGCGATGGCGATCTGATCGGGCCTCGAGAAGGCCGCCGAGCGCCTGCTGACTGTGGCGCCGTGTCCGCCGATGTCCGGTGCAGGAGCCCGTGCAGATGGACTCGGACACGGACGATGAGTCCGGGAGTGCGCCTCCTCCCCCTCCTCCTGAGCCTCGCCCCGGGGACCTTGGGCCTCCGGGTCCACGCTCTCAGGAGATTCCGAGGCCGATGTAACCGGGCGTGGATCTCGGTCAGGACATCCACGGGGGTTACACAGGCCTCACGCTAATCTAGGACACCCGCGCCTGGAAGAATTCGCGCGGGCGCTCGGGGTTGCTAGCTAGGGTCCAGGGCGATATCGTCCGCCGGGTTTCGAAGCATTTCGTCTGCCCCCAGTTCGAGACGGAGGCCAGGCCTCACTGGCGACGGAAATCACAGCTTCCCAGTGCGTTCCGATTTAACAAGCTGGTTGTGGTAGTTGTGTTCTATGTGCACGTGTTTAAGGGTATCGTCCCTATTCGCAATGTCATAGGCCACGGCGCCACTTATCACATTTGCACCGCGGGTGAACAGGTGTGGACCGCGTTCGTTCGCTCGTGGGTTCGCCCACTGGGCATTCCCGAGATTGTGATGTCGGACGGCGGTGCCGAGTTCGAAGCTGGTTCCCTCAGAGGCTTGGAGGTTCTCGGAGTATCTCGCCATCTTTGCGACGCAGTGAGTCCACGTCATAATGGGCGGTGCGAGAGACATGGGGTATTGGTTAAGACGGCCCTCTCCAAGGCATCGTCAGCCGCCTCCCTCCGTTCCTTGGATGAGCTGGAGGATTTTCTTTGCGAGGTCATTGTTGCCGAGAACAGGTGTAGCAGCGGGGGGGGATTCCCCCCGGCCCAGTCGGCGTTTGGAGAAAATCCGAGACTCCCCCAGGCTCTTCTCTCGGATGATGCGGTCGACGAGGTCGGCCTCCAGGACTTGGTTCGGGGGGCCCAGGGTTCGGAAAGTCCAGCCTCGGCATTTGCCCGCGAGCATCCGTTCGAGGAGGAGGCTCGCAAAGCCACGGCGAGCCTGGATGTCACGGAGAGGCTGACATATGCGGCCAAAGCGCGGAAGCATGCGGATGCAAATTTCGCCCCAGGCTCTCTGGTCTACGCCCAGCGGAAGCCGCGCGGAGTAAGTAGGGGCAGAGGGGGCAGGGCCCGTTGGGCGGGCCCGAGGGCTGTCGCGCATCAGCATGCTACGACAGTTTGGGTGGCCACGAGGGCTTGCTTGCTGAAGTGCTCCGCTGAGCAATTAAGTGAGAGTGGCTGCTCCGGATGAGGCTCCAGGGGCCGAGTTTTTGGATTCCGGGGCTCTGGCTGAGCTTCGCGAGGAGCCTAAGGATCCGAAGGGTCGCGACCGAGCCGTGGGCGTCGAGGCCGAGGGCCCCCCGCCTCCTCAGGCGCGGGGCGTGGCCGTTCCTGACCGGGAGGCTGTTGGCCCTGAGCTTCTGGGCGAGCCCCTGGCGGTCGCTCGGGCGACCCAGGGCTCTCCGCCCCAGGCCGAGCTCGTTGAACCTATGCCGCAGGTCCAGGCCCCGGTCGACGCCCTTGATTCAAGCCCTTGATTGAGCGTCAGACCGCGGGCGGCCCTTCCCAACATCCCCCCCTCGGTGCCCCCCATTCGTGCGTCCCTCTCTCGGCTCCTCTCCCGTCTTCCCCTGCTCCTCCTCCTCCTCCCGCTCCTGCGCCCTCTTCCCCGTCTCCCCCCCTTTTCCTTTCGGACGCTTCGACTCGCCCGATCATCCGCCCCCCCCGCGGATCGGTCTGGCCCGATTCCCCCGCCGCAGCAGAGGCCTCGCATCGCGCCCATGGAGGATCAAGCAGCAGGCCTGGGCAGGGCCCGGTCTATGGCCCAGGAGTTCGAGGGCCGTCCCTCGACGAGTCTTCTGCGGCATGACGTTCCGTCATGCGTCCTGCAGCAGCGTCGCGCAGTGTCTGCGTCAGCCGCGGCAGTCCCCCCTCCTTCCTCCTCTCAGGATCAGCCAACCTCACAGAGGGCCAGATCGCGATCTCCGGTACCCGTAGGATGACATGTCATGGGGAGAGATTTGCAGCTAGCACGGGTGGGAACCCACGTTCTGGGAGCCCCCCCCCCTCTCTCTCACTCTTCTCCTTCTGGAGACCGGGCGGGGGCCCCTCCGGCTGGGAGAGGCACCGAGGTCTCTCTGAAAGTGCTGAGTTGTTGAGCGCGAGTTTTTCGTGTTCTCTGATGCGATAGAGTGGCGGGCCACCGTGAAGTCCGGGGCTGTCAGGGTGGCTCCAGTGGCCGAGGCCCAGGTCATTAGGCGCAGGTGTCCTGACGGGATCGTGGGGTCTCGCATGGCTCGCCGTTTCAAGCTCTGGGAAGGCGTTGGACAGGCCCCAGAGGCCAACTCCCGTTGGCGCGTCCAGGGCCACCAGGATCCGGACGGGGGGGGCCTTCAGGTTTATGCCCCCGCCCCCCAGGCCGAGAGCCTGATGCTCGCGCTCCATGCTGTAGCGGCACTCGGCTGGACACTTGATGTGGCCGACGCGAAGAACGCATTCTGCCAGTCGGATAGGTTGCGCTGCTCTCGCGGTGCGATCTATTGCGGGCCATGCCAAGGATTGCACCTCGAGCCCTGGGCCCTCATCGAGCTCGTCGCTCGAGTTTGTGGCCTCGAAGACGCGCAATTGTCATGGCACCGGACGCTGGCATATTATTTAATCTCTGTCGGGTTTGAACAGTCATCGTTAGAACCTTGCCTTTTGGTCAGAAGAACTGTTCAGCGAGCCCCTCTTTCGATCTGCCTCCTAGAGGTGGGCGATCTCATCCTCGCGTCGCAACCCGACTATCGGGATGAGTTGAGATCCAGTTTGCAGGAGCGCTTCCATTTCGGCAAGTGGAAGGCCGGCGAGTCTGACCTTGCGGGTAGACACCTCAAGCAGCTTCAGAGTGGTCAGATCTTGGTCGACCAGGAGAAATACGTGGCAGAGCAACTCGCGCCGATGCGGCTTGAGAAATCCCGGCGGTCGGATCCGACCTCTCCTCTCTCTCCCGACGGGGTCAAAGGGGCATCGTGCCATGGTGGCGCAGATTCAATGGCTCGGTAGAGAGACTAGACCAGATGTCGCGGGTGGAGCCTCTCCACAGTCCGCAGCTAGTCCAAATCCCACGAATGCCGACGCTGAGTTGTGCATTCAGATAGTTCGTCATATCAGGAGCACAGCCTGTCAGGACATAGTTAACTGGCCAGTCGATCCCTCCCCCCTCACCTTCGTCGCTATCTCCGACGCCGGGGGGCCCGGGTCGGCGCGCCGAGACGGCGCCCAAGGGGCTTTCCTCGTCGTCGCGGCGGACGCAGGAAGCAGGAAAAACAGGCGGGGGAGGGCATCCCTTCTCTCTTGGCGTTCAGCTAGGCCGAAGCGAGTTGCGTCACCCACCAGCGCGGCAGAGACTTGAAGTCTCTCTTCTGCTCTCGCTGAAACCCAATGGCTCCAAGTCTTGTGGCGGGGCTCAGTGTTCGACGACGTCTGCCGGCCGAACTGGCACCTCGGTTCCGCTCCGTTCTCTGTGATTCTGAGCTCTCACTGCACGTTGGCTGAAGATGTGTCGTCCCTCTTTGTGATTGACGCTAAGTGCGTCTTTGATACGCTTAGCGAAAAAATGTACGGGCTCCGGACAGGACAGGCGCACGGTGATTGAATTAGCAGTGGTCCGGGATGCCATGTGCGCGGTTGGGTCGCAAATCAGATGGGTCCGGCATATTGGAACGGCAGCAGGCGCTCTCACCAAAGCCGACCCCGGCAAAGGTAACCTCGCCCTCTCAGACCTGCTCAGCAAGGGGACCATATGCCTCATAGATGAAGATGACCATCTCACGGAGCGTGCCCCCAACAATTCCCTGAAATCTAGATCTCGGCTGGCCTCTAAGAAGGAGCTGGCCAGGGAGGCTACGGAGCGTCTCCGCGAGGAAGTCATGGGCTGTCTAGGGTTAGCCAAAGGTCCTCGGGTGGGTGGTGGTGCAGTGTTCCTGCTGTGTTGTTAAACCTCCCCTCCCGTCTCCTCTATGTCTCAGACAGGCCCCGTATCAGCCATTTTGGCTTAGTCTGCGCACTCGTGTAGGATGACGTTGACTGTGCCCGCGTCTTGGGGCTGAGACTGAAAAGGTGCCTTTCTCTTTCAACGCTGACGCGACGCCGCCATGCCTGCTGTCACTACCTCCCTGGGGTGGACTGGGCTTGCCCTGTTTGTGGGGGCATGAGTTCCTAGGCCACTGTCGCCCTGCCATGCGCTGGATAAGGGGGTACGTGGCGCCCCCCGCGTCCCAGGGGCCCTTCCACTTACCCAGTACGAATGGCGTCGGCATGGGGAGTAGGAGGAAGACGAGGTGGAGGAGGAGGAGGAGAAGGGGGAGGAGGAGGAGGAAAAGGAAGAGGAGGAGGAAGAAGAGGGGGAGGAGGAGGACGAGGAAGAGGACGAGGAGGAGGCAAGGGTTTCCCCAGGGAAAGTGTCTGCGAGAGCGGCGAGATCTGCGAGATGTCCTCGCTCACGTGCGTCAGCGAGAGCTGCCGCGAGGGCGCTACGAGGAGCGCCGCCGACCCTCGCGGAGGGTGTCCCTTCTCTTCCTCCTCCTCCTCCTCCTCCTTTTCCTGCTCCTCCTGCTCCTCCGCCTCCTCCTCCTCCTCCTCCTCTTCGTCCTCCTCCTCCCGTCCCCTTCGTCCGGCGTGGCCCAGGAGGTCACGAATCCGACGGAACCCCCGTGGCAATCGCACACCGCTGCGGGCCGCGATCGCCGCGGCGCGGCGCGCCGCGCGCCCTTTCAGCAAGCCACCGCCGCTTCCACCGGCCCCGCCGCCACCCCCGCCGCCACCCCCGCCTCCGTCGGCCGCCCGCTGGCAGCAGCGCCCAGGCCCAGCCGGCCGCGGCTGCCGAGCTGGCGGCGGCCTCTCTGACAGCGAGCCTGGCTCGCGCCGCCGCCGCCGCCGCCTGAGCCCCCACCGGCCAGCGCGGCCGCCGAGCCAACGACGCCACGCCGCCCACAACGCCGGGCAGCAGCGCCTCCTCCTCGTCAGACTCGCCGCCTGGCGCAGCTGCCGCGCAGCGCAACACGCGGTCAGCGCGCCAGCTCGGGCGGCTGCCCGTCCTCGGGCAGTTTCCGAACGTGACTCTGCGCAACCACTGGCGCGCCTCCGCACCGAGGCGTCCTGCAGTCTGCACAGCGAGGGCTGTCAATTGTTCGCCAAGAGGTCGCACGCGCTTCTCCCGCTCGGCTCGGCGCGAGGCCTCTCCCGGCCCCCAGGCAGCGACACGCACGGTGGCGTCGTCCCTGGCCGTGTGGCACACGGAAGCGTCCGCCCAGCGCTTGCCATCCACGTCCTCGCATCCAGGAGTGCTTGCTCAAAGACCTTGGGCTGGCAGTCGGGGGGCGGAAGCGGTCCCTGGCGGGCACGCGCCGCTCGTAGAGCGGGCGGTCGTGCCTTTACTGGCCCGCCAAGCCCCCACCGCCTTGGCCAGCCCCCCGTGGCGCCCGACCGCGCCTCCCGTTGGCTGTCAGATGGCCGCGAGGAGGCCGTCCGCGACCAGCGGCGCCAGGCAAGGGAGTCCGCCGCCCGCCTGCGGACTGACGGACAGCCTGGTTGCGCGGGTGCACTCGGAGCCGGGCGGCGGCCGGATTTGCCTTGTGCACCGAGGACGGCTCTGCGCCCTGGCGCGCCAGTTCTGCGCGCGCCTCCGCTGGCGCCAGTGCGTTTATGGGGAGTCTCTAGCGCGACCGCGAGCGATGTGGCGCCTAGGTCGCGGCACGCCTCGTTCTCCTCCCGCCGACTGCCGATTGATGGTCTGAGAGTCCTACGGACGCGACCAAGGCCCCCTCCAGGCGGCACCGAGTGGTGCGCCAGGAGGGGCCATTCCGAAAATGGCACCGCTGGGTGGGCCAGCGAGTGACGAGGGGGCCGTAGCTTGTGAGGCCCCCACCGCCCAGGAGTTGGTGAGGATTAAGGCGCGATGCCACCAAGAGAGGCCGCGGCGCCAGATGACCGTCTGGGCCGGCCTCCGCCGTGCGCTGGTCCTCGGGATAGGCATGGGCTGGAGTCGATGCTGGAGTCGGTGCAGGCGTCGATGCTGGGATCGTTGCTGGCGTCGGTTGCTGGGGTCAATGTTGGCGTCGATGCTGGCGTCAGTGCAGTCTTTGATGCAGCATTCGGTGATGAAGTACACATTAGCTTCGATCCTGGAGTCGACGCTGGTGCCGATACAGTCGTGGATGCGGTCTCTGCTGCTGGGGTCCGCGCTGTCTCCGCTGCTCGCGCTGATGCTGAGGTCGATGAAGGCGTGGGTAATGGCGCTGGTGCTGGGGTCGATGCTGGTGCTGGTGTCGATACTATCTTCGGTGCTGGCGCTGCCCATGGTGCCAGTGGCGCTGACCCTCATCCTCCTCCTCCTCGATCGCCTCTTCCGCCTCCTACTCAGCCATGACCTTCCCCCCTGGGGTGGTCATTTGTCGACAGTGCTGGGGTTGATACTGGGGTCGATGCTGGCGTCGGTGCGGACGGTGATGCAGGTTCCTGTGCTGGAGTCGATGCTGTCTTCGGTGCTGGTGTCGGTGCTTGGGTCGATGTTGGCGTTAGTGTTGGCGTCGATGCTGGGGATTTTGCAGGTGTCGGTGCTGTCGTCCATGTTGCCTTCGCGGCTAGGGTGATGTTACTGCCTTCGGTGCTGCAGTCAGTGCTGGCGCCGATGCTGACGTCGCTGCTGGCCCCGTTGGTAGAACCAGTGCTGTTTGGGATGCTAGCGTCGATACGGAAATCGATGCTGGCGGGGGTTCCGGCGTCAGAGCTGGAGTAAATGCTGCTGTTGGAGCCGTCGATGCTGGGGCCGATTCTGGCGTAGGTGCGGCAGTCGATGCAGGCTTATGTGCTGGAGTCGGTGCGGTGCTCGGTGCTTGCGTCGAAGCTGGCTTCGGTGCTGTCGTGAGGGCTGGTTCCGGTACTGGGGTCGGCGGCGGTGTCGATGATGCCATGGATGCGGATTTCGCTGCTGGAGTCGGTTATGTCGCTGTTGGTATCGGTGCGGTAGTCGCTGTTGGTGTCGATGTTGAGGTCGATGTGCCAGAGTCGTTGATGGTTTAGGTGTTGGTGTCGATGTTGGCGTCGCTGTTGGCGTTAAGGTTGGCATCGACGCCTTAGTCAGAGCTGGTGTTGGTGCTGACATTGATTTTGGCTTCGGGGCTAAGGTGACCATTGCCGACGATGCTGGCGTCGATGCTGGCATCATTGGTGGTTTCGATGCTGTAGTCAGCGCTGGCGTCAGTCCTGCCCTCTCCGAGTGCTTTGCTGGAGTCGATGCTGTCTTCGGTGCTCGCGTCGGTGCTGGGGTCGATATTGAGGTTAGTGTTGGAGTCGATGCTGGGGTCAGTGGAGCGTCGGGAGGGGCGTCGGAGAGGGCGTAGGTGAAGGGCTCAGGAGGGGCGTGGTGTCGGGCGCCGTGCCAGGCGGTGACCTGGACCCTGGTCTGGCCCACTGGAATACCTTTGGGGTAGTTGGTGGCTTTGGTGGCCGCCTCTTCGGTCTCGTACTGCACGACGCCGCAGCCCAAGGAGTGCCCGTGCGGACCCATTGCATGCGTGGATCTTGCCGAAGACGCTGAAGGTGTCGTACAGGGCCTTGCCGTCGACGTGGCCCATTCCGCTCACGCATAATATGGACTTTGCAGCGTCTAACCAGCAGAGCCCCGTGGCCTGATCGCTGTTGTGGTATTCGTCGGTGTGGGAGTGGTCGGGCGTCCCTTGGCAGGGTACGGGCCTCGGAAAGGGGGCGGGGGGCAGCCTTCCGCAGTGGTGGTCGTCGGTGCTGGCGTAGATGCAGGGCTTACTGCAAACGTTGATGCTGGAGTCGATGCTGGCACTGATGCTGGGGTCGATGCTGTCCTCGATGCTGGTGCGGATGCTGGCGCCAGTGCTGAGGTCAGCGCTGTAGTCGATGCTGGCGTCAATGTGGATTTCGATGTTGGCGTTAAGGCTGGTGCCGGTGCTGACTTCAATGCTATTTTGAGGGCTGGTTTCGATATTGGAGTCGATGCCAGCGTTGGTGCTGGCGTCGATGCAGGAGTCGGTGCTGGCGTTGGTGATGATTGACTTACATGGTGGCTCCGGTGCTGGTGTCGATGACGTCTTCGATGCTGGCGTTGATGCTGGGGTTGATGCTGGCGTTGGTGCTGGCGTTGATGGCGGGGTCGATATTGGTGGCGATGCTGCAAGCTGTGCTTGTGTCGATGCTCACGTTATTGCTGGCTTTGGTGATGGTGTCGGTGGTGCTGATCCTCCTTCTCCTCCTCCTCCTGCTCCTCCTCCTCCTCCTCCTCCATCGCCTCCTGCATCTCCTCGGCCTAGGCTGTCGGTCTGGGCGTCGGTCTGGGCGTCGGCCTGGGCGTCGGGAGGTGCTGGGTCTTGGTCTGGGCGTAGGGCTGCGCTGCGCGTCATATAGGGCGTTGGGCTGGGGGCATTGCCGCTCAGAGAGGTATTGCTTCTGGTGCCGACGGGGCCCACAATCGTGATCATCGCCTGGCCTGACGTCCTACCTCCTCTCCTCCCCCCCGCCACCGCAGCCGCGATCCCGACAGTCATCCCCGCCGCCGCCGGTTCCGCCGGTTCGTGGGCGCCGCCTCCGCAATGTCCAGGTCCGGGGCTCCTACCACCGCATCCGCCTCGTCCAGGGCTGGCCACCCCCCAGGTCATTGTCCCCCTCCCCCTCCTGCTCCTGCTTGGCCTGGTTGTGCTCCTGGTCGCATGTAGCGGCCGGGATGAAGGGCGGGAGGGTGAGGAAACCCTGGTGCTTGTACTGCTGGTCGTAGTCGTGGTCGTAGTAGTGGTGCTGGTCGTGGTTGTAACTGTGGCTGTAGTTGCGATCGTGGTTGAGGCCGTCGCGCACTGGTCGTGGCTGGTCTCGGCCGGGACCTGGATGACGAGGTACTTGTACACCTTCGGCGATGCTTAAGAAAACCCAAATTTTCGGCCAGAGTCTCGACTATTCTTAACGTTTCCATGTAAATCCTAAGGTTTGAATAGGCATTCTGGGTTTTTATTGAATTTCTGAGACTCTGAATTTCTTAACCTGTGATTTCTTAAGCATCTCGCTGGGTGTACTTCGTGACGTGGTTGGGGTTGCGGCTGTCACGCTTCTGGCGGCCTCGAGTGCGGCCGCGCGCCGGCGTCGGGCCTTACGCCCGGCCCCGCCGTGGGCCTCCACGCGGCTTTGTCTGCCGCACGGCGCGTGCTGGGCCCCCACGCATTCGAGCAGCCTCTTGGGTCCGCAGTGGCCGTCGGCGAGGGCGGTGCCAGAGCCGCGGCGAGGGGCAGGGGCACGGAAGGCCACCTGCCGCGGGCGAGGCGCCGGGCGTGGCCGCCAGGGGCCTTTGGGTGCCGCACGGGGTTCGCGGGCACCAACCATCGCACGGGCTGGACGCCGCGCTCGTCGCCGCCCGTGGGAGGCCGGCCCTCCTCCCCTGCCGCGGGGGGATCCCCCGCAGGTGGCGACTTCTCCTCCTCCTCCTCCTCCTCCTGCTCCTCCTCCTCCTCCTCCTCTTCCCTCTTCCTCCTCCCTCCTGCCTCCCTCTTCCCCCTCCCTCCTGCCTCCCTCTTCCCTCTTCCCTCGTCCTCATCTTCCCCCCTCCTTCCTCCTCCCTTTATCCCTCCTCCTTCACCCACCTTTCCTTCATTCTTACCTCTCTCTTTCCTCGTCCCCCCCTCGCTCCCTCCTCTCTCCTCCCCCCCCCCCCTCTCCCCCCCCCCCCTCCCCGCCCATGGCCCGCCCCCCACGGGCCACATCAGAGTTGTTCTGGGAACAGCGGCGGTCTAGACTGGCGCCACGCAGCTAAATGTGCAGCGTGTATCGCTCGCGTCACGACAGCGTTCCCTTAGTTCCCTTCCCTTTGCATTTGCGGTGGCGGAGGCGGAGGATGTGCTCTTTCGTTTTAGGCGCGGAGCTGCCGATGTGCTACCCGAAGTGGACGGCGCATTTTTTGGGCGTCTGGATCGCCCAGCAAACCAATCTGCATCCCAGCCCAAGCCCGTGGTACGATCGGATGAACGGCAGGCCAAGGTGAGCAGAGCGGACAGAGCTGCGGCGGGCAGGGCGCATAATGGCCAGGCCAAAGGAGAGACGAAGGACACGGCGAGGACGACGTGAGGGGATGGGCGGCCGCAGCAGGGGCGGACTAACAAGCCGGCGGGCGGGCGCCGCATGCAGATCCAGGGGATCCAATCGCCCCTGCCTTCGACGAGGCCCCCTGGCGAATGCTCCCGGTGCCCGCCCCTGGGCTATCCACCCCTTCTGCCTCCGCGCAAAGGGGAGCGCGGGCGTCGCCCCGCGGCGGGCGCCGCACCGCCGACGAGGGCGTGCATGGCAGGAGTGAACGACGAAGGGCACGGCGAGGAGCGCCCAGGCGGCGTGGAGGGAGTGGCTGCCCGGTGGCGCAAGAGAATGCGAGGGGCCGGACCAGCGCGGGCCATGCCGAGTGCGGAGAGAGAGAGAGAGAGAGAGAGAAAAGAGAGAGAGAGAGAGAGACAGAGACAGAGAGAGAGAGAGAGAGTCGGGGGCGGCCAGAAGGGGGGTGATGACCAGGGGGTGCGTGGAGATCGTGGCGGGGGTCATGATGCCTGCCCAGGTTTCATGGCGCCTCCTCTTAGTTGATTACTCCCTTGGCCCCTCCTGGGCCGCGCGCATGCCCTTGGCCACGATTCCCCCCCCCTGCGCGCCTCCCCTCTTGGACGCCCCCGAGAGAGAGAGAGAGAGAGAGAGAGAGAGAAAGAGAGAGAGAGTGATAAATAAAGAAAGAAAGAGAGAGCGAGAGAGAGAGAGAGGAGAACCCAAATCGAATCGTCAACGAAAAACCGAAAACGCCCGAGAAACTTGAGACGACGCTGACGCAAGCCACCGAAACCGAGTCGGGGCGGTCGAGCGAGAAAACCAACGGGCCTGGCCCGAGCGGGCTGCATGCGCGGCGCAACGTTGCGCAGGGTGCATGGCTTCCCACGCGCCGCTACCGAACGGCAGGCGGCGGGGACTCATCCTGCACCTCCTGCGGCGGAGGAAGAGGAGGAGGAAGTCGAGAAACGTCCAACGTGCTCCGGAAACGCTTCTCCGGAGCACGTTGTCGGCAGGCAGCGGGGCGGGGAGGGGAGACGAGCGACGCGCCCGTTTTGGGGTGGAACCCCGAAAGCACCTTGGCCAGAACAGCCAACTGTGCCTTTTTGAGGCGCTTCTTCCTCGAGGAGCCCATGCATACCGATCGAAGCTTGCACTTGGGGCTCGCGCGCAAGCGGGGTGAGAAGGAAGCGCGGCCTCGGCATGCGAGCGCGTGCCCGACCTGCACCACCTGGTGGCCTCTCTCGGAGAAGCAGCTCATGTCGATGGGGGGGATCGGCACAACCACGCCCTCAGGCGGCTCACCCGACTCGGCCTCCTCCCCATCGACGTGAAGGGCGGACGCGGCCAGGAGCGCAAGCCCCACCGTGGCGTCCGCTCCCTCGTGGAAGAAGCGCCCCCTGCGCCTGGCATCCCTCGGATGCAGTGCAGCCCCGAGCCTACGCTCAGGCGTGGGCTCACACAGTCCGTGCGAAGGATTCCGAAGAGAGCGAAGCGTGAGCTCAGTGCATGCCGATCGATTGCATTCCTTGCGACGGACCTCGCCGGTGTCCGGAAAACGTACAAAGTGGTGCTGAGACGAATTGAGAAGGGCCGCGCTCGGGCCGCTGGGAGGCCGTTCACCCCGCTCCTGGCTCCAGAGTCCAAGCTCTGCAATACTGGCCACCGCAAGCCCGAGGAAGCGTGCGTGAGATTGCACGGCTCCGATTTGGAGATCGAGCCCGTCAACATACTTCTCTGGCAAGGCGTGGGAAAGGGCTCCGAGGCGGGCAAAATAATCGGCCAATGCGTTCCCTTGCGCATCTAACACCAAAATCCTTTTTTTCCAGCGCGCCGTCAATCGCGAGTTGCGACGGGGCCCAAGCGAAGTCGGGCACCCCTTTTTCCTCCGCAGCCTGAAACAGCGAGCGCCACGCGCCTGGGTAGGTGCCCCTGGGCGAGGCGAGGCGGTGGTTCCACCCTCGACCTTCCGGGACAAAACTGCAAATCGCTGACAATGAGCGCCGTGCCCGGAAAGAGTTGCACGGCGCGGAGGCCCGCCGCTCGCTCTGCTCTGCCTACGGACTGCAGGACCCCCGGAAGCCCTCCATACGCGGCTCTAATGGGCGCGCCGTGGATGTCCACCTGCACGCAGCTCCAGCCGCAGCGAAGAGAAAAAGAGAGAAAGAGCGAGAGAGAGAGAGAGAGAGAGAGAGAGAGAGAGAGAGAGAGAGAGAGAGAGAGAGAGAGAGAGAGAGAGAGAGAGAGAGAGAGAGAGAGAGAGAGAGAGAGAGAAAGAGAGAGAGAGAGAGAGAGAGAGAGAGAGAGAGAGAGAGAGAGAGAAAGAGAGAGAGAGAGAGAGAGAGAGAGAGAGAGAGAGAGAGAGAGAGAGAGAGAGAGAGAGGAGAGAGATATATTCAGGGGCCGCGTCGGGGGGGGAAGGCTCAGGGGTGGATGCGTCGACCCCGGATCGCCCATTCGTCGGCGATGGGGGCCCGACAGCCCGCCCCGCTCCGGAACGCGCGAAGTCGCTGCCAGGTGCTCGTCGCCGATCTGAGAGGGGTGCGTCTCCGATTCAGGGTCGATGTTTCACCCCCTGAACCAGTCACGTCCCGACGCTCCCCCTTAGCACAGAGAGAGAGAGAGAGAGAGAGAGAGAGAGAGAGAGAGAGAGAGAAAACAAAAAAAAAAACAAGAGAGAGAGAGAGAGAAGAGAGAGAGAGAGAGAGAGAGAGAGAGAGAGAGAGAGAGAGAGAGAGAGAGAGAGAGAGAGAGAGAGAGAGAGAGAGAGAGAGAGAGAGAGAGAGAGAGAGAGAGAGAGAGAGAGAGAGAGAGAGAGAAGAGAGAGAGAGAGAGAGAGAGAGAGAGAGAGAGAGAGAGAGAGAGAGAGAGAGAGAGAGAGAGAGAGAGAGAGAGAGAGAGAGAGAGAGAGAGCGTGACGCGACGATTACGGCGAAGGGCAATGGGGGGCCTGAGCCGAGAGGGGCGAGGGACAGGAGACGACGAAGAAGAGGACGCGTTGCGCCCGCGCATGTGCTCGTTCGCCCGCTCAGTTAAATGACTCACCCCAGTGCTCACAATCGCGAGCGCGCGCTGTCACTCATTCACTCCTTTCCCTCTCGTTCCCTCTTTCCCGCGCCCCCCTCCGCTCCCTCTCTCATCCCCTCTCCTCGCGCGCGCGCTCGCGCGCTCGCCTGGGCGCAGTCGTGCTCGCGCGCGTGCACCTTGGCATTCGCGCGCTCGCGCATTCATTCGCGCCCGATCGGCTGCCGAATTTATCGCGCTGGCTTATTCGTTCGCCCGCGATCAGTTCTCGGATCGCACGCGCAGCTATGAACGAACACTTAACTGAGCGCCGACCTGGAAATATCTGGGGCATCCTCAGTGGGCGCGGGCGCAATGCAGGTACATTCCACGCCGCCGCTGGCAGCGCGCAAGCCGACGCGGGGCCATCTGCAACCGGCAACTTCAGGGGTGACAGGCCCCAGGAAATCGCAGCAATGCCAGGCCTGTCATTTGGCGGCCCACAGTCAAGCGGGATATGAACATGCTCGGCGTCGCCGGGGGCGATTCGCGCAGGAACCGATTGGGCGCGTTAGGCGCGCAGTGCGGCGAGCGTTCCACAGCGGGGGTAAGGGGCGAGGCAAGGGTACGAGACGGGCGCGGATCTTGTGCTGTCGTGGTGTTGTTTTGTTTTGGCGTCTTTGGATGACCATGAGTTTCAAGAGATTTTTGTTTTCGGATCAGGAGGGGGTAAAGGGCATCGATTTATCTCCGGCGAAGGCGCGGGGCGAAAGCTGAACCCCGTAGACCGAGACGGGAGCCGCATGGAGTACAACACCTGTGGTCGTGGTAGTCATTCCCGGGCCGAGTGTTCCACGGGCAAGGGGGAGGGGATGAGTCCGTGCGTCTTGGCCCAGACCAGATTGACAGCGACATGGGGCGCGCCGATTTCCCCCGGCTCCTCTCCTCGACCCACTGTCGGCGGTCACGCCGACTACATACTTGTTGATGGCACGTTTCGTTGCAGGAACCAAGGGTTTGCTGACCTCTTCCATGCGTTGTGCGGCTACGAGGAGGAGGCCACTCCGTTCGAGGATTGGCTGGGCATGCCGCAGCCTGCGCGCGGCAGCGCGACGGGGGTGGCGATGCCGAGTTCCTGGACGACGAGATCGTCGACGCCGCCTCCGAGGCCGAGGCCATTCCGGCTTCCCGAGGTGGGATCGACGCTATCTTGCACTAGTCTTGCACGGCCACCCGCCAGGTGGTCATGCGGACAACTCCATGCGCGGCCACGTGCCAGCTCCAACAGTCATCGGCTTCGCCGCCAAGGAGCAGAGCGAGATCGGTTGGGGCGCCTCGCTCATGGCCATCTTCGCTGCCTGGGGCCGCGGGCGCGAGGCGCAATGGGTGCCAGATGTTCTTGTTTCATGATGCCGGCGGGGTCAGGGTGCAGGCAAGGCCCGCGACGGTTAGGGCCGACTCATCGTTTCCGAGGTTTACGCGCGCCGGCATCGACCCCTGAGGTGGAGCGAGCACGACGCCAGGCACTGGCACTCCATCCAGTGCGCCCCGCGCGACGACGACAGGCGCGCCACGCGAGGCACCCGCGTGCGTCGCGCCGAGGACAGTGATAATCGGAACCCAGCGACACGCGACCTCATTGCGAAACGGCGTGCTTCCCGCGTCTGCGGTTGCAGGTTCTTCTTCTAGAACCGCCGCAATGGCTGCCCATTTGACCGACCGCCTCGACATGCGCGCCCCTGGGCCGCATCGTGGACTAGCGACCGTTGGCGGATGCGGGGGCCCAGCTCGGCCCCCAGTGGATCGGCGACCCATTGCCGACCTGGGCATCGCTGGCGCCGACGTTGTATCGGGCGGCCTCGAGGATCGCCGCCGTCTCGAGCGCTTCAACCGCAACTGCCGCGTCGCGAGCGACGCGAGCGGCGAGCGCGGCGGGGGTCGCCAGCGACAGCGACGAGGCCCGCGCGCCCGTGATCGCGGCCGCAAGGGCTCAGGCTCGAGTAGCCGCAGCAGCCCCCGCGAAGGGTGGGGGGGTGGCCCGGGCCAGGCCGACTCGCCAACGCCGTCAACGCAGCGGGAGGTCAAGAGGATTGAGCCGAGGGCCCCTCGAGCACGCGCGGTCGCGCGCGAAGAGCCCCAGGCCCGGGGGGATGCGATTCGAAGTGGGCAAATCTTTGGCCGAAGGGTCGGGGGGGCCCGGCGGCCTTCGAGTGCGTTTGAAAGGCCCGAGCAGATCTAGATCTGTTGCCGACAGGGCAGTCGCCTTCCAAGGCTCTTCGCAAACTGCGCCGCAGGGCCCTGTGCCCGCGCGACCTGGCGCCGCAAAGCATGGCCATATCCATCGCGCGTGCCAGGCTCCAGCGACGCGGCCAGGCGGCCTCGGCGCAAGCGCCGGCGGGGCCGAAGCCGTAGGCCCCTGGGAGGCCAATTCCGACAAGGCTGCCACTTCGTGCCTTCGGTGCTCGGTGAAGTACTTCGCGCGCGGCAGCCTGGGGCGCCGCGCGTCGGCGGGCGCCCCGCCGAAGCGGCCCGGCGCTCGTCCCGGGGAGGTCTCGCGTCGCGGGCGCGCGGCCGCAGCGTCGCGGCGGCTGCGCCTTTGGCGCTCGCGTGGAGGTGGCCGATGGGCCGGCGATCGCGCCGGAGCGGCGCGCAGCTTCGTCGCTGCCACAGGGCGCAGATTTCTGCGAGGGGCTCGCCGCGGCATCGGGCGCGCCAGCAGCAGCTGTCAGCCGGGCCGGCGGCAGAGACATGCGCTTGACAGGCCAGAGGCCCGACGACAAGGACCTGGCGCTGGCAGCTGGGCTCGCCGACCGACGGGCGCGCGGCGCGCAGGTGGAAGGCGCCGGCGGGCGCGATGTGAAGTGCGGCAAGGGCCCCCTGGCCAGGCCGTTGGTTCAGCCACCTCGAGCGCCAGCAATCGCGAACCTCGCGCAGAGGAGCCCTTCGATGGCGGCGATGACGACCGACGCGTTCGGACCACTTGCGATGCGACGCCCGGGGCGCACCGGCAGGCGTGCAAATGGCGAGACAAGCAGCGCGCGCGCAAAGCTCGCGCGGCCGCGCGCCACTGAGACTGCGAGACTTGATGCGGGCGGCAACTGGGCAGGGAGCTACGTGGACAAAGCCTCAGCCGTCGACTTCCACCGCAGGGCCCGTTCTCCAAAATCTTCGAGTTGTGACCCCTTGCGTGCCGACGCGGGCTCTTTCGCGACGACCGCAATTCAAAAGGTACTTCGAAAACGACGTCCGCTCCTGCGACGTCCGCTCTTGCTACTACTTCGGAACCGATGGCGGTCGGATGTGCGTAAATGTGATGGACAATGTCATGGGGTTGCGTGCGCATTAATGACTTTTCGGCATTTTGGGCGACGGTCTCATCGATCTCTATCGCGTCACTCTGTGTAGTCGTCCTGGCTCTAGGGTCTTATCCAGTTGTTTCTAGGAAATCTCCCCGCCACTCTCACCATTGCGATGGGAGGCTCGCCGCCGCCGTAATGGGCCGCCGGGGCCGCGGCTCGGATTGCGACGAGAAGTCCGACCTTGCGCCGCTGCCTGCCCCTTCGAGGATCGAGCTCAGTTGTCCTGGCAGTCGCGCGCGTCCATGCGCGGTCGAAGACATGCTTGGGAGTTGAACGACGAAGCGTGCTACTTCCAGTTTGATTGCCGGTGCGAAGACAGGGGCTCCTCCATCGTCTGCTACGCTGCGTTGGTGATCGTGGTCGGCCAGACCTTCGTCCTGCTCGACTGTTGGTGCTCTTGCCATCGACCCTGCAGCCATATCCCTCGTCGCTCTCCGTCCATTTCGCCTCGAGGCGGCGGGGGGTCGACTCTCGGTGCGGGAGATGTCGACTAGGCACCCTTCAGGGGGAAGTGTCGCCATCAAGTACCCCGACGAGGACCCGCGGCATATGGGGCTTTCCGTGGGCCCTGGAGTGAAGAACCACGATGGGAATATTGTCTGGGCGGGCGCTCGCTCGCGAGGGGGAGTTCCACGGGGGGGGATTAGCGTGGGGACTGACGAGGGGGGGAGTCTGATCGTTTTCGACTACGCAAGCAACCGCCCTCCTCGGCTGTGCGGTAAGTTCTGCCGGTCCGTCGGCGACGCCTCTCAGAAGATCGGATTCGCCGCGCGGCCCAGGCTGCTGTCGCGTGGGCGCGGGCTCACGGGCAAGGGGCTCCACCCAGACATTCATCCATATTCAAAATATAGACCTACTTAACAGTTTAAATCGGGACACGCAATCCACATATATCCATAGGTAGAAAGAACAATTGCACATTCGCTAAGAAAATACACCGATTCGCAGGTCATTCGTGGCCGACGTAAAGGAGTATTTGTATGTGTACAAAACAGATTGAAGGGCCGAGCGGTCCTACATTGTCTCGGGGTGCATAGCGGAAAGATGGTTTCGAGGGTGGCGTGTTGTTGCATTGCTATTATACCTGCAATTTCGGGGGCTCACGTATATAACTGGCACCCTCGGCCGTGGTGGCAATTTGCTTCTGGCGCGCGGTTTTACAGCCGACGGCGCTCACGTGCCAGATGGCCCCGCCAGGGTCGGCGAACTTGCGCCCCGAGACGCGCGAGGGTCGGCGAACTCATCATCGACACCTTGCCTCTTGTCATGATCCCACGGGCGTTTCGGCTCCAGGCCAGGATAGCGTGTTTGAGCAGAGTGCGACACATGCCTGCTTCTGGTTCGGGCGACTCTCACACTTGGAAAGCCTTTCAGGGGCGCGCGCTCAGTCCCTCGAGCGATGGCGTGCCGATTCCTTGCGGGGATAAACGTGGCCCAGCCGTGGGGGGGCAGCAGGCGGCGCTCGCGCGTCGGAGTCGGATGGAGAGACGATTGACGACCGTGCCACACCACCTCGTCGAGGAGTGGAACAGCACGAAAGACACCATCAACAGCATGCAGACAATCGTGTCATCGTGGGTGGGAAGTATCTATGCACACAGTTTCTTAGAAGCGTCGTTGGGGGACCTTGGGGATTTCCAGCTTCGACTCGCTTGCCTCGACTCGTCCGCGCGGGTGGAGCCGTCGGTCCGCATCTTTTCTGATTGTGCCCGTCGTTTGGGAGAGCTTCAAATCGAGCGGAACGCGCTCGCGCCCGCCGCGGAGCCTTCCTTGCATGAGGTTCCGCCCGTCGCTCAGGCGGGGGAGCAGCGGCGCCCGATGAGAAGGCGCGCGGCCTAAGTGTGGCAATCTAAGTAGAGCGCAACCTAAGCAGCCAGCGCAGCTCACGTCTGGGATGGGCTCGGCGGTGGAGGGGCTCGCAGAATAGGAGGGGGAACGGGGCAGGGGGAAGAGGCGGGGATAACGGCAGGGGATATTTGAGGGAGGGGCGGAGGGCGGATCGCAGAGGAGTGAGGGGGTGGGGAGGCAAGGGTCGAGCAGGAAGAGAAGGGTGTTGTCGCTTACTTATAGTGCGGGCGTCGCGCATGTAGATATGACTAGCATCGAACAGCGAGTTTGATCATATTGAGTCCGCTCGAGCTGACCCCCTTGGGCGTCGTCGCTGCACGAGCGCTGGTGCTTTTTGGAACTTGCGGTTTAGGATCTACGCCAGGAAACGTCATCAGTATCATTGCCATCATCGCCGCATTCAGCATGTTTGTCACTTCCGTCATCGTCATCGTGCACATGACGGTTGGCAAAGCATACCCACTACCAATAAGGACACTTGCATTACTTACATGATTGCGTTATCGCCGCCAACATCGTCACCACCATCGTAACCACCATCGTCACCAGCACCACTGGCATCATCGTCACCGTCATCACACCCGCCATCATCATGATACTCATCATCACCACCGGCGTCACCGCAACAAGTGTGCAGCCATGTGTGCACCCAGGTGTTTGCTGTCAGTGTCCAGCCTCCCCCATGCCGCCGAGGGCCCGCGCAGCCGGTGTCGATTTGGATGATAGGATTATGATGTGTCTCCTGGAGAAGAACCTGCCGCTCGCATCATGCAAACCGGAAGTGCTGTGGACATGCCGGGTCGCGGCTTTGGGTTCCACTTCCTCGCGGGGGGCCACCAAGAAAACTCGGAATCTTATTCCAGACATCTTCGACGAGGGCGGTGGCAGGACCCCGATCAAGCAACTTGGCGCCTTCCTCAAGAAGTGCAACATGGAGTGGGGCCTCAGCGACATCGAGCAGGCGCTGCCGAAGAGTCTGGCACGAGCGAGGGCGAGGAGTCCGAGGAGTCAGAGGCATCAGATGCGCATTCGGAGCAGCGGTCGCCCACGCGCGCGGAGAGACCCGCGGCGCCCAGTCTCAAGAGGGGCCTCCAGTGCACGTTCGAGCTGTGGGGCCACGGGAAGTTCCGCCGCGCCATGGGCGAGAAAGGTACCCCATCAGGATCCGCTGTCGACTGCGGCGGCGTGGGTCAGCTCCTTCAGACAGCAGGCGACCACTCTCGAGTGATCACCCCCGCCGAGTTCCACGACGAGAAGAGGAAGAGGCACGCAGCCAAGTCGAAGCCGCGCAACGGCGAGGAGGTCGAGAAGGCGGCCTCGGCTGGCGGGGAGAAGCCGGACAGCGATCGCGCGAAGTCCGGGAAGCCTATGAGGCCGACGAAGACAAAGCCCGAGAGGTCGAAGGATGGCAAGGCGAAGCCCGAGAAGGATATCACCATCCTGATTACCCTTCTCTTCCTCGCCCCTTCCGCCTCCCTCCTCATTCCTCATCCCCCCATTCCCCCCCCCCCCTCCCTCCTCCCCCCTCCTCGCTCCCCCTTTCTCCCCGCCTTCTCCGTCTCCTCCTTCCTCCCCGCTGCCTGCTCTCCCTGCCTCCTCGTCTCCCTCCTCCTTCCCCCCCCCCTCCCTTGCCCCCTCCTTCCGAGGGGCCCGTGGCCCTCGGTGCCGCGAAGTTCCCCCCCTGGGTCCTCGACTGCCTCGACTTCGACTGGCGCGACGCGGATGAGTCGGCTACTCACCGCAAGAGGGCCCACAGCAAAGCGCACCGCGCCGAGGGGAAGGAGAGAATGGCCAAGCAGTTCGCGCAGAAGGGCGCAGCTCGCTTTGGCGCGCGGCCTGCTGAGGAGGCCCTCAAGCAATGGTGCGAGGCGATGAAGGAGGACGGCAACGACGGCGAGTAGCTGCGGGGTATCAGTTCGCAGCCGAGGATTGTTAGTTGAGCGCGGTCGCCCGCGTTCTCCCAGGGGCCAGATTCCCAGTAGTCTGATTCCCAGGGGGATGACTACCACGGCTTCGTAGCATTTCGCAGTCGAGCAGGAGGCCAGCCCGTGTTCTCCCGTTTAGCCAGGCCCCCAAGCAATGTGATGTGTAGTGCGCCACCTGTCCCCCCTCTTCCCCTCCCCCGCTTCCACTGTTACTTCCATCCCCCCTTCCCCCTCCTCCATTCACTGGCCACCCCTCATCCACTCTCTCTCTCTCTCTCTATATATATATATATATATATCACATGTCGTCTCTCTGTGCATTTTGCCAGCTCGATCTGCTCGCGTTGCGCGTGGCCCAACTCGGCTGCGTGAGCGTTTCAGCTAGGCTGTGCGATCGTCTGCGCGATTCTCGAGGGAACGAGTCCATCGCGCGCAACTGCGAGCTCGCGGCGGGGCCGAAGAGCGACAAAGATGGGCATGGGGGCGCGAGAGGGGACGAGGGGGGGGGAGGGGGGGGGGGGGCGAGAAGGAGTAAGGGGGGGCGGATAATGAAGAAGAGGATGAAATAACACCTGCGTTGGCGACCGACTTGTCTCATGAAATGCTAATGTTGGGAAACGCGTCCAGTTGTGATTTTCATCGCCCCCATCCTCCGCCCGCTGATCCCCCGCGCCCCCCTCGCCCCTATCTTCCTTTTCCTGCGCCCCCTCGACCGACCCCCCAACGCCCCCTCCCTCTTCGCCTTCCGTTCACGAGGCTTCCCAATCTGGTGCCCAGGGGTCCGTGGGCGAGGCTGGCCTCGGAGGTCCCTCGGGTCTCGACGCCTCGAAATTACGCCCCAAACTTTTGTCTGGGCCTGAATGAGCTGCCACTCTGATCAATGGGGGCGCGCCTCGACCTCAATGGGGGCGCGCCTCGCACCTCGACCCTCGACCCTCGTTCCTATCCCAGCGCGCCCCGACCTTTTCTGGGCAAATTGCGCGCCCAGGTCGTCAAGTCAAAAGTCACATGCGGATGTTTGATGTTTGACTTACTTTTGACTTTTGACTTCGGGCATGTCTCGAATGGTAGCCCAAGTCAAAGGTCAACAGAAGGTCAAACATCAAGTGCATTTTGGACTTTCGACTTGTGGCCCTTGAGTCGTCTGCCCCAACGTTGTTGCCCGCTCTATTCGCTTTGAGGCATCATCGATGCGTTTTGTCCTCCTCTAGCATCAGCTCGAGCGCGGCGTGCCTTTGCCGCGCTTGCGTGTCTGGTCGGGGCCTGGCTGGGACTTCCGCGATGCCGCCGAAGCCAAAGTCGGCGAAGATCAGCGACGTCGCGCCGACCTCCGAGGAGCTCTCTGCAGCGAAAGCTATTCTTGCATCTGCTGGAGAAAAAGGTATGAAGTCTAAAATGGGGAGCGCGGCGCACTCCTTGAAGCGCAATGCAGAACCAGTGGCGGAGAGCGCGAGAAGCGAGGCGCGCAAGGAATACTTGGCCAAGTTTGTCGCCCACCAACTCCGCAACAAGTCTGCGACCGTGTCTGAGGCCACCGAGCAGCGGGCTTCCACGAACCCACCGAAGATCGGGGGGCCCCACTGGTGGTCGATGGAGAAGATGGGCGTCGAGATGGGCCCTGAAAAAGGACAGCGCTGGCGCGGGGTCAATCGCCTGAAGACGAGGCCCGACCAGATCACAGGGTCCACGTTGCCAACGTTAATCGAGCACGGCGTGCCCGAGGGATGGGAACGCCTGACCGAGGCCGACTTCAACGCCTTCGGCGCCAACATCGAAGGAGACTCGGCTATGGGGTCCTCCACCCCAATCTGCAATATTCGATGGTCTTTTCTGGCCCAGGGAGTTCGTCCGACAACCCTCCGACGAGCTAAAAGTCAAAGACCCAGCAGCTGCAAGAGGAGATAAAGGCCTTCGTGCCCCCGCAGAACATCCGCTAGTACAATGGCATCGTGGTGGGCGTCAAGATGATGATCAACGCTGCGAAAGCCCAGAGCGACGGCAAATATATTGTATAGTCTGATTGGTTGTAGACTGCAGGTTAAGTGGGAGGGGGTGTGGGCTCAGGTAGCCATTTTGGGTCCGTAGCGTTCGGCTCTGGCCGACGCGCGGGTGTTCCGGGGGGCCGCGGGGCGGCCACAACCACAGCCGTGCTAGTCCGCGGACTAGGTAGCGCGCCTGTGGTGCCATGGCTGTGGGCTTCCTGGGAGCGCACCTGATGATCTTGGTTACGGGCGGTGCTTTCACGGTCCAAGGGGCACTTGGCTGGCTGCCGTTCGGGCGCGGGGGAAATGAGGTCCCAGCGCCGACGCCGTCAGCCCTGCCCGGGCCGACAGCGCTGCCGCCAGGCGGTGGGGGGCAAGGCAAGGGGCGGGGGCCGCCCGCCAAGCCCGCGCCTGCAGGGGGAAAGGGGCGAGGGCCGCAGGCCAAGCCCCCGGGGGCGCCGGGCGTCCCCGCGCCGCCGCGGTCAGGGTCGACTACAACGACCACACCCGCGGGCATCGGGCGCGTAGGCGAGGGCGAGCCCACGGGCAGCCCAGCTACGCCGGCATACGGAGGGAACAACGAGCCCACGGGCGCGCCTGGGCAGCCGTCCGCCCCGGGAAACCGGACGGGCGATGGCGAGTCTGACCCGCCGCGCGGGCTGGGCGGGTATTGGGGGTGGAGTGGTTGGGTCCCGCACCTGCCCCATTGGTGGGCTGGCCGGAACGTACCCCCACCGCCGCCGCCGCCACCCACCCCGCCCCCGGAGGCGGGGCCAGGTCCCGGTTGGGGATTCGCAGCCTGGGTCTTCGAGTTCGTGGGCTACGGAGCGTGGGTGAGCTCCCCCGACCACGCGGGCACGATCCGCACGAGCGGCGGATGGATTGGATCCGCCATCGACCGCCTGGGCGTTAAGATGCTTGGGTACTGGTGGGAGACCGCGGTCCTTTGCTTCGCCCTAGGCATCTTCACGTTCGTGTTGGGTGCCCTGGCCTTCATCGTCAACACCGCAGCCCAGCCTATGCTGTGGGCAGCCGGGGGACTCCGCTGGGCGTGGTACCAGATTACCCGGTGCTGCCAGCGACGCGGAGGCGATGGGCCCGGCGCCCATCTCCCCCCACCCCCTCCGACTCCCTTGCTGGTGCGCTGGCGCGGGCCGGGCTTGGGCGGCGTGGCGGAAACGGAGTTCTACACAAAGGGGGTTCGCGGCCGGGGAACCAATCGGGCGTGCAACCACGTGCTTCTGCGCAAGCACGGGCAGGTGGCCCGCATCAGCTGCAACTTCGCGGACCGGTACCGACTGGACCGCCACGGTCTCAACATCAAGGTCGGGCAGGTTCTGGGGTGCACCAGTCGCAAGTGGCGGCTGAACCTCGAGGAGACAGGGAACGTGCATCTATGCCGTGCCGTCGAGTGCGCCTCCTGTCCAGTGGCGCATCCCATGCATGTCGACCAGTACGCGGCCATTGACCACACACAGATCGTGGACTTGGCTGAGCACGGAAAGGCCACAGCCTGCCGGGCAGTCGGCGTGGGGCTCCGGAAGGTGTTCGGGGTCGTCAAGTGGCTGCTTTGCTCACCCTGGTCGGTACTTTGATGGCTGTGCCGGGGCCGGCCGGAGCCCCGCTACATCACCGACGCCACGGGCTATCGCCGCCTGGACATCGATTCGGAGAGCGAGGTGGAGGCGGAGGAGCGCCCCTGCCAAGCCGCACAAGTTGGGGCGCAGCTCGCAGGTGGCGCACGCCCCCTCCAGCCGGAGGGGTGCGGCGACCGAGGGATGCAGGAGGCTATTGTTCTGCTACAGGAGGACGCCGAGGTGTCGGACGTCCCCCGGCCGGGGCATTGCCTCAATGCACAGGTGCACCTCTGCGCCCACCATGCGCAGAAGTATCGGTCTACCCTGATCGGCCGCAAATGCAGCCTCCCCACTTGCCCCCGCATGGCGAAGGGTAGCTGTGGGGGGGCCCCGATGTGCGGGGAACATCTCCGACGGGACGAGGGTCGCACCGTGCGCGCCGAAGCGACGGTCCAACCTGGGATCCTCGGGGGTCTGCGCCGTCGCATGCGAGTGCGGGCTCCAAGCCCCGCCAGGGCGCGCGATTGGACCGCGCATGCCGCCGATGGGGTTGGCTTAGCGCCCGGGCCGGTCTACCCCCCGCCCGCTGCACCGCCGCCGCCCGCCGTGGCCCCATCCGTCGATGTTGAGCCCTCGGGGGTGCAGGCCCTAGCCTCTGGGCCGCAGCCGCGTCGCACGCGCTCCGCGGAAGCAAGGGCCAGCGGACGCTCACGGTCTGCCGACCGCGGAGCCCCGGGCGATCGGATCGCCCATCACGGGTGGCTTCAGGAGCCCTTACTCGTGAAGGTCTGCCCGATACTCCCGGGCGACCCTCGGGGAGTCGAGGATGCGTACGGCGCGCCCCCGGCGAGTCCTTGGTATATTCTATTGGGAGAATGCGAGGGGCTCGACGTGCGGGGCACTGGCGGGGACGCACGACTTATCATCGGGACTAGCCTCGAGGGCGTCAGGGTGGAGGTCCCAGCCAGCGAGGTCGTACGGCACCCCCCTCCGCTGGAGGACGGGCGCTACCCGATAGATTGGATCAATCGGCTGCTGTGCGAGGTCCCCCAAGGCGCGCGGGAAGTGGGGTTGCGTGTCATCGCCCACCACATCCCGCAGGATCTGCTGGCGATGTTACGCCAGGAGCAGTGGGGCGGTGTGGACGTGGAAAGCGCGAGCGGCTGGAGGCGGCGCTACCTGACGAGCACGGAGCGCCAGCAGCTGCAGCACGACCCGGTGCGCACGCTCGGCCACCATCGGCGGGGCGGCGCGCAGGGGGCGCAACCTGCGCCCGGGATGGAGGGCTTGCCCCGCCCAGCCCCCGCGGCGGCACCGTCGCGCTTGGCAGCGGCCGCCGCCGGCGTGAGCGAGGATGCTGAGGAGCCCGACCCCCTCGAAATATTCATGGATTCCTTGCGAGCCGAGGATCTCAAAGGACGGGGGGGCCAAGCGGCGGCCCTCAGCGCATTAGGTATGACCGCGGACCTGCTCGGGGTTCCGCTTGATCAGGCGGAACGGCAGCTGCGGCGGAGAGTCGCACAGGTGGCAGCGGCGGGCCCACTGGGGTCCGATCTGGAGCGCGCCCTCGCGGATTTGGAGGATGCGCAGCTGGAAGCGCGCGCGCGGGAGCGTGCTGCGGCCGCCGACAAGGTTCCCCTGCAGGGCAGCCTCTCACGCGAGGGGTCGCGGAGTCGCTCGGCGCGGGGACGGGATCCCAGCCCGAGGCAGGGACCCCGACGCGAGCTCTTCGGGGCCATGCCCCCCGTCCAACCCACGGGCCCACGCCGGGGCTTGCTGGGCGATCGGGACCTACTGGCACGCGATGGGCGCGGGGGGGGCCGCTCGTGGGGCCAACCCGCTCCTCGACGGAGCCTCGGTCCTTGGCCACCTCGCTGGCCAGACGCCCCACGGGGGTGGCCTGGGTGGGGAGCGAGCCGGGGGTCCAGACGACGCCGGGGCGGCGGGCGCCCTGGGCGGGCTTACAGCCGAGGCCGAGGCCCAGATCATCGAGCGCCTGGATCGCCAGAACCGCCTCACCGCCGAGCGGCAGGCGCGGGCCACCGAGGGCGACAAGAAGGCCCGGGGCACCAGGGCAGGGATCGGTCGGGACGAGGACTTGGATCTTTACATCGCCAGGGGATGCAACACCTTCGTGGTTGAGGCCTGCGAGGGGATCACGGGGAAGGACTTGTTCGACTCCCTCAAGCGCATGTGCGCGCACTCCAAGAGCACGCTCAAGACGATCGGGTTTCCCTGCCTGGTTACCAACCGTGTGGCGCACGGCTACGCGGCGCTCGCCTTCGGGACGGGTCCACACGACCTGGCGGTGGACGACTGCGTCCCCGCGCGTGACGAGGACTTCGATGGCTACCGGCTCCCTGTGGACGACAAGCTGGAGCCCCGCCAGCGGCCCGCCACCCACATGGCGACCTGGTTCAAGAGGGCCCGGTGCGAGATCCAGATGTTCGAGTCCATCGTAGGGGTCGCGCACGGGGCGGAGCGTCGGCGGTCGCTAGGGTTCTTGGAGGCGGCCTTCGAGAGGGACCCCTCGGAGTTCCCAGACCATTGGGTCAAGGATCTGTGGGAAGAGCTCCGGAGCACCTGGGTCGAGGAGCTACGGGAGCTGAGGCGTCGGCTCTGCCGAGAGCTCGACACCGAGAACCCGAGGAGGGAAGACATCAAGTACATCCTGCTCATGCCGGAGAACGGCTACGACTTGCCCCGAACGTTCGACCTCGGGGACCCGAATGCCTACTACCAGCAGGTAGTCGTGCCCCGGCGCAAGGCCGCACTCACACGCCTCCTCAATGGGCAGCTGAACGCCCACCTCACGAAGCGACCGCCAAAGGCGGGAGGGGGCGAGGAAATGGGCGAGCCCCGGCCCACGACGCAGGGTGATGACAGGCCCAAGGCGGGGGCTGGGCCCCAGCCGAAGGCGGGGCCCAAGGCGGGCACCAGGGCCCCAGCGGGGGCAGCCCCCAAGAGGGCGTACCCAGCAGGGAAGGAACTAACACGCCCGGAGCGTACGCGATCCGTGGCGCATGCGCCCCGCAATAAGGACAACGTCCCTATCTGCTGGGGGGCCACCACGCACATGGGCTGCTCGCGGAAGGCTTGCGACTGCCCTAACTCCCATGACCCCATCAAGTCAACGCGCGGATTGGACTACTCGGTAGTCATGCAGCTCACGAGGCGCGGGGGGCTCCTTGGGACGCCCCGGATCGACCCCAAGCAGGTGGATGGGATGATTGCGCAGCTGCGCTCGCAAGCCAAGGCAGCCGAGGCCGAGAAGGTTGGCGAGGACACTTCCCCACCTGCTGCCCCTGACTCCCAGAAGGAAAAGGGCCGTGGCCGTGGCAGCGGCTCGCGAGCAGCGGGCGACCCGGGCCCGGGGCAGGCCCCGGACGACTACACCGCGCTCCAGCTTACCGCGATGGAATCCGACCTCCGGGAAGCGGTTAAGGGCCCCGACTTCGGATGGCTCGAAGACCACGACCGCCCGCGCGCGGCGGCCACTTGGGACGCCCAGCCCGCGGGTGATGGGCCGGAGCTTCGCCTCAAGCTCATGCAGGAGCTCGAATCCGAGGGCATCTTCGCGCCTCTGAAGGGGGCCAGCGAGTACTTGCAGAGCCACGTGCGCGGGCGCGTCTTGTGGGCGCGCCTGCGCGGTGAGCGGCTCACCGTGGAGCGGGCCCTCGAGGAAGCCGTGGACCGAGGCCATCGGGGACTCAGCAGTGAGGCAGCCGACCTGCATGAGGCGCTTAGTTGCGCCGCAGGATACGTCACCGAGGGCGGGGCCGAGGTCGGCCCGGTTGCTTGGGACGCCGACGGGCTGATAGGCCGCGGGTCCTATACCTTCTGGGACGGGGACACCCGCATCCAGTGGGACTTCCTCGACTACCGGGACCGCCTCAGCCCTGCAGAGGAGATGGGCCAGGCGATGGGCCTGGAGGTGGGCGACGCCGAGGAGCGGCAGTGCCTGCTACTGCATGTAGCTGCTGGGGTGCTCCTGCTACGCGCGGGCGAGGGCGCGGGCGAGCCCAGCCCGGACGCGGTGCAGCAGTTGGCCGCAACGTATCGCCATGCACTATGGGAGGAGGCCCATGAGGCCCTTCGTGCCCTGGGTGACTCCCCACCGTGGATCACGGCCCTGGAGGCCGATGTCCGTTCCTACGTCCATGATGCGGTGCACCCGCACCACGACAAGGACTATCGCTGCCTGGCAGCATGCCCCGTCACCGACCTCGACGCCGTCACGCTCCAGGTGCACCGTGTCAACGGCAGTGGGCGCCTATGCGTGGACCACCTAATGGGGGCGGGTGTCGGCGCGGAGGATCAAGTGATTCCGCTCCTGATCTGGCGTGGCCATATGCGCGTCTTGCGCCCGCGCTCCCACACGGAGGCGGCGGCCCTAGGCCAGCGCTGGGGGCACGCAGGACGCCTTTCCCGCGAGATCGTGAGTGTCGGCTGGCGTGAGATGCTCGATGAAGGCCCAGACGTTGAACCCACCGTCCCGGGCAAGAGCGCGCCCTGCACCCATTGCAAGGCAGCGGAAGGTCGGGCGGGCCGCGCAGTGGGACGCGCGCCAGCCTCGTTCGGGGAACATCCAGCCGACGTCCAGGCACGCCTCCTGGAGGCGAACGCGATGCCAATTCGACACGACCCCGCGTTCGCGTACGGTTTGATCGCCCAGGAGGTGTACGCCGGTTCGGGAAATTGGTCGGCTGCGCTTCGCGCCGAGGGCATCCGGGTGCTGGAGCCGATCGAATACTACGACGACCCTCTCCGAGAGTCCGGCCCACGGCCGGATCACGACACCCTCGACCCGGCAGTTCGCGCGCGCCTACAGGAGGCCGCACGGACCCCCATGGGCCCCGATGTGGCCAACGTTTGGTGCTGGGGTACCCCGTGTGGCTCGTGCACCGACCTCGGGCTCATGACCCAGCCTGGCGGGACCCCGCAGGGAACCCGCACGTGGGAGCACCCCGAGGGGGACGGCTCCAAAGAGTTCGAGCTCGTTGGTAACAGCCACACTCAGTTCACGTGCATCCTGCACGACGCAGGCAAGGAGTTTCTCATCGAGTCCTCCTGCCCCTCGGGCCGCTACCCCAAGATTTGGGACCAGGCCCCAATGCACGAGCTGCGTCGAGCGACGGGGGCCATGATCGTCCCGATCCACATGTGCGCCTGGGGTAAGGCCCCGACGCGCCAGAGAGCCGCTATCGCAAGGGCAGCTGGTGGCTCGTCAGCCCCCGGCTGTACCTGCACGCTCTGTTGCTGGCGCGACGTTGCCCCCGTGACCACCACCACGTCGAGCTGAAAGATCGCGTGCCGGGCTCGGGCATTAAGCGCACCAAGGAGGCGCAGGTTTGGGCCCCCCGCCTTTGCGCCGCGTGGGCAAAGGTGTTGAAAGGGGCCTATCACCGCTGGTCGGTGAGCCAACTGCGTCGGCAGTTGGCGCCTATATGGGAGGATGGCCCGGGGGCGTCCCCCAAAATCGCCCGGGCGGAGGCGCCCGGGCGCCTGCAGGGCGTCGACTTCACTGGAATCGAGCGCCTACAGGCTTCAGGGGACGGCTCAAAATGCGGTAGGCTTAGCCCAGCCATGCACCGAGCATTGGCGGGGCTTCCTAAGCCCCCGTTGGGCGAGACACAGGGGGAGGTGAGCGCGGGCAAGCCTCGACCCCCTTGCGAGGACCCGGCCAGAGATATCGCGGAGGACCTCGACGGGTGCAGCCCGGCGGAGCTGGCCACGGTCTACCTGACCTTCTGCACGGAGCACCCTGAGTACGACCCCGAAGCCATGCGGACCCTGGTGGGGCTGGGGGATCGGCTCCTCCAGCGGACGGGGTCCCTGAAGGAAGCGGCCGCGCTGCTTAGGCGCGCGCGCCACGAGCGCCTGGGCAACCCCCTTCGGGGTGTCCTGGGGGACAAGGTGCGACGGTGTTTAAGCCGAGAGCACTTCGAGTACGTCCGGGAGCTGGCGGAAGGGGGAGCATCCGCGCGGCGGGGCGCGCCGCGGAGGCGCGAGCGAGCTCAGCCGTACCCCAGCGTGCGAGCCCACATCGACGAGGCCTACCAGAAGGTATGGGCGGATGTGACCTGGGGGATCGTCTTGGTGGCTTCCCAGGCGGCAGAGGGTTTTTTGACGGAGCTGGTGGAAGCCCCCCTGGGGAGGGTCCCAAAGCAGCTACCGGACAGAACCCTATCGTCCGAAGGGCGTATGATCCACGCGATGCTCTCGGCCAACGCCGCCACACACAAGCGCGACCACCCGCCTGCCGTCCAGCCGCGCCATCGGCAGGTGGCGAGGACGGCGGTGTGGCATCGCGCGCGCCATCCCGGAGCGCGCCTCCTCTGCGCCAAGCGGGACGTCTCGCGGGCCTTCAAGTGGCTGGACATCGCCCCGGCGGACGTCGGGGACTTTGGCACTTCATTACCGGGGGCCCACGCTGGCATCGAGGGGGACGTCAGAGTCGTTTACCTAGCCATGGTGTTTGGGTGGACGGGAGCCCCAGGCAATTACATGATGCTCGCCCTGGCGGCGAGGGAGCTCCACGAGAGCTATCGGCCTGGGGAGCCGCACTGGCACGACACCACCCACTTCCACTCGGAGTGGCTCATGGATGACCCTGTGGTGGTGGAGCCCGACATTGGGGTCCGGCCGTGGATGGCCTGCGACGCATTGGATGCATCCATACGTGAGGTATTCGGGTCCGAAGCAGTGAACGTCAGCAAGAGGGACGCCGAGGGGGAGCCCTCCACCACTCAGATTATCTGGGGGCTCAGCATGGACTTCGAGCGCGAGCGAGTTGGACTCCCGGAGCCCAAGGCCATGAAGATGCGCTTCCTACTGGCGGAGCCGGAGCTGAGCTTCGGCTGCCGCATGGTCCGGCTGCGAACCGCGAGGGAGCTAAGTGGGCTCGGCCAGTTCTGCGCCTGCGCAGCTCCAGCCCTGAGCCTGGAGCTCCCAGCGGTCCACCGGATGCTGTCGGGTGACCCAGGCCAGGCCTACGTCCACCCGCCGGGCGACCCCGAGATGGTAGAGGCTGCGTGGGACGATTGGCACCAGACCCTGGATTGGCTGCGCGTCTGCTTTGAGATGCCTGTCGAGGGTAACTTCGAGACCTCCTTCGAGGGCCTGCTAGGCCTTCGCGAGGCCCTCGCACTCCCGGGGGCGCTCGGCAAGCTGCGCTGGCTGGGAGGCGATGCCACCCTGGATCGGATCGGTGCGCTGGACTGGTCCTCGCGCGAGTACATCGTGGCGGAGGCGGCTCCCTATCTGGAGACGCTCCGCTCCGCCCCTGGGGTCACCTGGCAGGGGGAGGGGGAGATCATCGCGGTGGTCGAACTCCTCTGCCTGATAGCCTTGGCGGCCGAGAAGGGCCCGGACTGGTTCCAGCTTCTATTGCCGTACGTCACTGACAACAGTAATGTCAGCCGCTGGCTGCGACGCCGCCGGGCACGGAACGCGGTGGCGCGCCACCTGCTTCGAGTCCTGGCCATGCTGGAGCTACGGTGCAAGTTCCGGGTCCTGGACGGGCTTTACTTACGGACTTGCCACAACGAGCTGGCCGACTTCGTTACTCGTGCCACGGTGGAGGAGGTACGCCAGCGGATGACGGAGGCCGGATGGACCGAGTTGTCGCCGGCAGCGCCGTGGGGCGAGCTGGTGGAGGAGGCCGCCCAGCGCGAGCTGCGGATGCCGGGAGACGACGGGCCCTGGCGCGCGGCTGCACTCCAAGTCAAGGGAGCCCGGGAGGCCCTACCACGCTACGCCCCCCTGCAGGTCGAGGGGGCGCGGCTGCTGGAGGTGGGAACCGCGTGGCCCCCCTTCGGGGAGGCATGGGAGAGCCTCGGCGGGTCGGCGCTGCTAGCGCCGTGGGATGTCGGTGACCGATGGGGCCCGGACGACGGCGATCACCCCAAGGACCCCACTGGGGCCCCGCGGATCCATTGGCTGTGCGCGTCACTATCGGAGGACCCCGGTGGACGCGAGGCGACGGGCCTGGAGCGGCTGCTGATCACCACTCGGCCACTGGCCGTGTTGCTCGACGCCCCCGTCAACTACGCCGCAGTGCGGCTAGGGGCGCGCTTGCGGCGCCTCGGCTATGTGGCACTCTCCCCGGAGACGCGCCTTCTGTGCACACACTTCGGCGACGTCACGGCACGCGCGGGGGCGGTCCAGGTTTGGGGTTGCGGAGAACGGTCTCGGGCGCCGAGCCTCATACCCCCCCTGGGGCAGCCCTGCGTGGAGCCACGCGGCCTCTGCCAGCTCTGGAAAGAGGCAGGGCGGCCACCGCTGGATGAGCTCCGCTTGGACCTCAACAACGGCACCTTGCTCGTGGACCCTCGGATCTCGACGACGGGGGATCGCATGATGCCCTGGCCGCGCGGCACATGGCAGCCCGCGGGAGGCGGGCGGGCCCAGCGCGTGGTGATCCATGATCCGCGCGGGCCCTGCCATACGGCACGGGCGAAGCCCGACCCGTTGAAGGGCTATGCGAACACCCTGATCCTGGAAGGGTCCGAGGGCGGCTGGACCGTGCGAGCCCTGCACCCGAAAGAAATCTGGTGCGCCCAGGGGGGCACGGCGGAGCTGTGGGATGTCCTGGGCCTTGGAGGTATGCCGATCGCCGAGCGCATGCGGCAGGCCGCCCGTGCACTCCCGCGCCGCACGGCCCGCTGGGTGCTCCAGTGGGCGGAGCGCCTGCTGAGGCAGGCCGTAGAGGCAGCAAGCGCAGGCGAGGCACCCGGGGCGCGCGCTGGCGTCGGACCCGACCACGACCGACTCGCTAACGACGAGATGGTTAAGCTGTGGCTAAAGGCCTGGCTTCAGGCCCCCGACCGCCCAAGCGGGCCATTCGAGGCTGCGCTGGAGGCGGGGAAGACGACGGACGACGCCGCTCGGTTGGCGGACCAGCTCGACCCCCCTGCTACCGCGCGGTCCACCGCAGCAGGGGAGGACGGGGCAGGCGGGGAGCGGGTCGGGGCGGTGACCTTCGCTGTTCCGGAAGGCGCGGGGATGCCCAGGCCAAGCGCCACGGACGGCGCGGGCGGCGAGGCACGCCCCCCGCGCAAGACCCGCCGGCGTACCCGCAGTGCCCCTGCCCCCGCGCTGGTGAAGCCCGCCGCCTGGCGGTACGCCGGCGGGGGCGCCCCGAAAGGGGTTCAGGGTGAACTCACCGACCCTCGCGAGCTGGATGCGACCGCCACCGAGGCGATGCTGGCCAAGCTTGCCGAAGGGACGCGGGCCAACTACAGCGCCGGGTGGCGTAACTGGGTACTCTGGCGGAGGCTCCGAGGCCGGAGCCCGTACCTGCAGGGGGAGACTCGGGACGCCCGCCTTACGGATGAGGATGACCTCATCCGGTATGTCGTGTACCTGTACAAGGTGATGAAGAGGCGGGCCACGACCATCCGCCAGCGCCTGTTCGCCATTCGATATGCCCACACCCTGGCGGGTTTGGGGATGTGACCTCCGATCGGCGCCGGCTCTGGACCACGATCGAGGGACTCCGCCGCTGGGACGGAAAGGCGAAACGGAAGCTGCCGGCCACGCCCCGGATGTTGCGCTGGCTCCGCGAGTACTTGTTCGCCCACGGAACGGCCACGCGCCGAGAGGCGACCATCCTATGGGCGGCGCTTATGACGGGGTACTTCTTCATGCTCCGCGCGTCGGAGTATTTGGTCCAAGAGGACCGCTCCTGGAGCATGGGACGGGTGGTGCGTGGGCAGGACGTGCAGGGGCTGCGCGGGGGTACACCCAGCGCATGGCTCAGCGACTGCGACGAGGTAGTGCTGACGATCACGTCGTCCAAGACGGACCAGTTTAACGCAGGTTGCGTACGCAACCATTACCGTTCGGGGGTGGAGTTGTGTGTCGTGGACGCACTCGCCGACCTCCAGAGGGAGCTGCCGGACCGGTTTGGACGAGGAACCGAGGCGGGGCTCCCCCTGTTCCGCCGGCCCGATGGCCACCCGATTATGCGGGAGGAGGTGCAGGGGCTCCTCCAACTCGCGGCTGCCGCCTGCGGCGTGGACGCAGGCCAGATGGGATCCCACTCCCTGCGCATCGGGGGCGCGACGGCGTTGTACCACGCCTGTCGCGACCTGGAAGCGGTCAAGAGGTTCGGGAGGTGGTCCACGGACGCCTTCCACGGATACCTCTGGGAGGACCATCGGCGCCAGGCTCCATTCGCCCGAGGCATGGCGGAGGGCCACGCCTTACTGGCCCCGGACGCCCGCGGTGATGACGGCGTCGCGGCCGGCGCCCGCCCCGACCGGTTGGCCGGGAGCGACCCGCCCCCGTCTGGGAGCGACCTGAGGCCCTCGGAACGCCCGGCCTGGGCGCCCGGGCGCCCCCCCTGGGCGCGCCCTTCGGCGCGAGCAGGGTCAAATACGGAGGGGGAAGGAGAGGAGGAGCCGGTGAGATACGAGCCAGGGCGAGGAGTTAACGGGCGTGTTGGGAAGCAGCAGGCGGGTCCCACAAGTGTTCATGTCGGGGCGGGGGCTTCGCGTTGCGGGGGTATCCCGGTGGACCTCTCGCCCTCGACCCCCCTTTCGCTACCGCCCCCGATCGCCCCAGGCACGCCCACCTCCTCTTGGTCCTCTCATCCGCAGCCATCTCCCACTCCAGAGCGAGGCACGCGAGCAGCGCGCGCACCCCAGCCTCGCGCGCCAGCCGCGCCTCCGCCCCGCGCTCCGGCAGCGTGCATCATGGGATTCCTGGTGGGCCTGGTGGCCCCGGACCAGAGCAAGGCGCGCGGCCATGACTACAGCATCATGGCGGTGAACCCCCTCGGCGTCGTCGTCTCGGGGGCCGCGCTGTCGGACGAGCTCCGGAGTGCCGCCCACAACATCCTGTACACGGTGATGGACGAGCTATGAGGGCCGTTGTTGCCCCCAAGACCCGCCGTAAAAGTATCTATTTCCCGCGTCGTCGGCCCTGGCTTCGCGCCGCGCGCAGCCCCGTGCGTCGGCGGGCTTCGAGCTCCCTGAAGTTCCACCGCCGTCGTCGCCAGGGTCGCGCGAGCCCCCGAGCGGCCAGCGGCGTCGCCCCGAGGCAAGGCCGAGACAGGAGGCGGAACATCTGCACGAGAAGAAGCATTCGGGGCGCAGGGGTCGGGGCGCCGGCGGGGCCCGCGTCGGCTGCGCGGATGAAACGAGATACAAAGCAGGCGCTGGAACGGGAACGGGGGCACGGCGCGCTACGCATCGGGCGGAGACGCGCCGAACACGGCGGCGGCGCCGCGCCCAGTTCAACGCAGCGTCTGCCGATGCAATGCAACGGCGCGGGTGCAAAATGCAATGCGATGTATGGGGCGCGGCCCGCCCCGTCCGCCGGCCCCGCGGGGGCGGGCGGGGGCGGGGGCAGGGGCGGGAAGGAGGGGGAATTGGGGGGATATAGCGGGCGGGGGGGCGAGCGCGCGCAGCGGGGGGCAGCGAGAAAAGGTTGCGAGCAGCCTGCGGTGGCTTGAGGTCGCAAGGGCACCCCCGACCGCGTCGCATTTGAATCAGGCGTCCCGCGAGGGGGTCGCGGAGCGGGTTTGAAGCTTGCGCCGCCAAGGCTCGCTGGGGGGGCGCGCGCGGGCGCAGGCTGGGGGGGGGGGTCCCAGACGACCCCAGCGGGGCTGCATTGGCGTGAACGACGCGAATTCATTCCCGAGTTTTCCAGCTGGCTGGAGGCGCGGCGGCAAACCGCATCGCGCGACATCAGGCCAGTTTCAGCAAACGCGCAGATCGCGCGTTGCGTTTGTAGCGTTGACCCCGCGGTTGCTGGCGCGGCATTGCCTGAACGGGCCGCAGATCGATGCGCGGAAGGAAACATTTGGGGTTTCGCAGCTTGGAAGGGGAACGGAGACAAACCTTGCGACAAAGTGATGACAAAGTGATGACAAAGTGGTGACAAAGTGATGACAAATAGGGTTGTCGCGCGTTTTTGTTGCGGACAAAGTGATGACAAAGTGGTGACAAAGTGATGACAAGTGGGGACAAATGGCGCCGCGCGTCGGGCCGTCGGAAAAAAACGGCGGGCAAAAAACGGATTGCGCGCACAACTGCGCGCGGCGTTGATTTCATGCGCGCGCGAGCGAGTTTTTGTGCTCGCGCGAACGCGCGCGCTCGCCCGCGCGCGAGCCGCACGCGCTGCGGCGGAAGACGCGTCGCGACGGGGTATCTCGCGACCTCGGAATGGCTGCGGCGATGCCCCCGCCGTTTCGGCGAGTGAATTTCCCCCCGTTGATGAGCTTCACTCGCGCCGCGCCGTCGGGTCCACGAGTTCCCTTGGCGCTCAGGGCGCAGGTCGCCCAGGCCCAGGCCTCCCCCGTTTGCGCCCGCTTCCTTCGCCAATTTGCCCCGGCCCGCTGCGTTTCGTTTCATGCCACTGCCTATCGAGCGGGCTTGGGCTGAGTTTTCTCTCGTTGTCGCTTGTGGCAGCGCTTGCATGGTTTATTCCCTCCTCGGCCCTCAATGCTCGGACCTCTTCCGCCTGGGAGGTCGCGACCAACCTGCCCGGCGCGGCGCGCGCGAAACGCTGTGTTCGCGGCGTCGAGGCCGCATTCGCGCGAACAACAAACATCGCGTCCCGACGTCGGGGGGTCAACTCGACATCGCGCGTGGCGTCATTTCGTTTTTCGGTTCTGATTTACCGCGCGGGGCCCGCCAGCGCCGCCGCGCGGCCGCGCGGCCGCGCGTCGCCGCGCGACAGCTGCGCAGATGCAGACGAAGTGCGTTTGTTTTGGCGCCGGCATCGGTTGCCCTTGCTCTGCTAGCCAGGCCGCGCGCGAGAGGCGCCGCAACGTCAGGCGCGTTTTTTCAATTAATTGAAGGGTGATATTGCTTGCTTTCGACGCGGCGTTTGGTTGCCAAGGTGGCGCAAAATATGTTCGCCGAGCAGGCGTGGCAAAGTCGCTTGTCCGCGGCGCTATCTCGCGACGCCTGCGACCCCGAAAAGGAGTCTTGGGCCGTGCAGCGGCCTTCATAGGACGAGCTGGACAGCGAGGACCTCGTCGAGGTGGTCAACCACGACCACGAAGCAGCCCCGTGCATCGCGGCGGCTTGCCTGGCCGCGGGGGCGAGCGAGGACCACGGCCAGCTGGTGATCGTCGACGGCAAGCGGGGCGCGTGGGGAGTGGGCGCGGGGCCGAATATCAAGGTCCAGCGCCAGGCGGCCAAGCTGGCGCTCGCCCTGGCCCAGTTCCAGGGGCAGCCCATGCCGGAGCTCCGCGAGCTCTGCAAGCACAACAGGGGGCTGCTCGACATGATGCGCACGGTGGACGCGGAGGCGGTCGTGGAGCTCACCGACGTGGACGACGCCTCGAGCAGGGGCGAGGGGAGGTCGACCCCAGCCCCGGTCCTCGAGCCGGGCGAGGACGCCGTGACCGCGGCGCTGGCGCGTGCGGCCATCCAGGCTGCAGCGCGGCGCCAGAGCAAAGGCGCTCCAGCGGAGCGCCCGCGGCCCCCGCGGTCCCCGGGCCAGGAGCGCCTCGCCGAGGAGGTCCGCAAGCGTGAGAGGCGCCCTGCGCCCTTGCGCTCGCCCTCGCGCGCGAGGCGCCGCGATCGCGAGCGCGATGAGCCTCGCGATCGCGGGCGCAGGGGACGGGAGGAGGAGGCCGTCTTGAAGCCCAAGACGGGCAGCGCCCCCCCGAAGGCCGACATCGTGAAGCGTGAGGCCGTCCTGAAGCCCAAGAGCGGGGGGGCGCCGCCGCGGTCCTTCGAGGTGAAGACTGAGGTGGAGGAGACGGCGGCGCCAGGCGCGGGGGACGGTCCGCCCCAGCGCCAGGCGCGCTCGAGGAGCCGCCGTAGGCGCAAGGAGGAGCAGCGCCAGGGCGCCCAGCAGCATCCCAGTGACCAGCACGACGAGGGCGAGTCCATCATCCGCATCGAGCGGGTACCGCACCACGTCGACGCCGAGGTGGTCAGGCAGGTGGTCGTGCCCTTTGGGGTCGTCAAACACATCGCCTTCCTGTGCGACCACCGCCACAAGCGGGAGCCGTGTGTGCTCGTGGAGTTCCAGCGCCGCGCTGATGCAAAGCGCGCGCGGGAGTGCATGAGGTCGAACTATCGGTTCTACAAGACGGACCCGTGCACAGTGGTCACGGAGTGGGCGAGTCGGCCTCGCGGCCCTGACCCAGGCAGCGACGGGGAGGATGGCCCGACCATCCAGCCGCCTGCCTGCCCGACGTGCGCTCTCAAGATGCGCTGGAGCTCCTTTGACCCGGGAGACGGTTGGGGTTGCGAGATGTGCCCCGCGGGCGGAGCTAACAGCGGAGCCCTGCGGTGGCACTGTAAGGGGTGCGACGTGAGCTACTGCGAGGCTTGCCGCGTCGCCTTCGGCAAACCCAAGACGGTGGTGGAGAAGGCCCGGCAGAGCGGCCACACCGTGCGGGAGGCGCCGGGCCCCAGTGCCGGCCACGGAGAGCGCCCCAGCACGGGTGCCACGGGTGCGGGGGCTGAGGGGGACCGCCCGCCAGGCGACCTCAGCTGGCCCAAGCGTGAGAGGTCGCCCAGCCGCAACCGGCCCAAGCGCGAGAGGTCGCCCAGCCGCAGTCTGGCGCGGGACCCAGCGTGGGCGCGGCGCGGCGACACCCCTCCCGGCCGCACGCGGCGTAAGACCGGGAAGCACGCTGGGCAGCTTCGCGCTCCTCGCGGCGGCTGGTACGAGCAGGAGAAAAAGCGGCGGCGTGCTGCCGCTGCGGAGGCTGCCGCGGGCGGGGGTGGGATCCCAGCCTGGCGTGGCAAGGGCGCGGGCGACAAGGGCGGCAAGGGCGGCAAGGTCAAGGGCAAGTACTCCGGCAAGGCCGCCAAGGGCACCAAGAGCGGCGGCAAGGGCGACAAGAGCGGCAAGGGCGGCCACTCCAAGGGCGACCAGGGCAGCCGCGGCCGGAGTGAGCGTGACCAGCCCAGCGCGGGCGGTCGCGCGTCGAGGGGCGGCGATGGCGGCAGCCCCCGGGACCACAGTGAGCGCGGCGGAGACCGCAGCGGCGACGAGAGCCGCGATCGCCAGGGGGACACGCCATCCATCTAGGCGTGGAGCACCCCATATTCCGACGCCAGCGCCCGCGGCATCGCGGGCTGCGGGCTGCAGGCGGCGGCCCGTGAGTGAGCCGGCTTTCCTCTCAGCCTACCGTGCGCAGGTGGCGCCTGCGATCCTTTCAGCCTACGGTGCGCAGGTGGCGCCTGCGATCCTCTTTCTTTTAGCCTACGGTACGCAGGTGGCGCCTGCGATCCTCTTTCTTTTGAGGAGTTTGAACGTTGCGCGCGCGTCGCGCGCTTCCTGGGCCCGGCCGCGCCGCGCGTCCTGCGCGCCGTGCGGTCGGGGCCACGCTTGCGCTCTGCGCCCGGCGCATCGTGCGCCGCTCTTTTCTGTTCTTTTGCGCGCTTCGCGCACGCGCCGCGCCCGCGCTCTGGGTGCGCGGGGCGCGGAAGGCCTCAAGGTTGCAGGCAAGTGGCCGCGCGCGCAAGGCTCTTGCAGCCTCAGGATCCGCCCTCGCACTTCGGGCTGGGCGTCCCCGCGCGCGCGGCTGCGCTTTCTCTTTTCTCATGGCCAAGCGGCCGCAGGCGTGCCAGAGCGCGAGCGCGCGGGCCGTCTGGGCCCACGCGCTCGCGTCGGGCGTGGGCCGTCAGGGCCCACGCCCAGGTGGAGATGCGCGTCGCCACGCTGCCATGAAAATACCATCGCCCTGTCCTGGCCCCTCTCTCGTCCCCTCCTCTCCTCCTCTCCCTCCGTTGAGTGCGCGCGTATCTCACTTAACTTGCATAGTCTGATTGGTTGTAGACTGCAGGTTAAGTGGGAGGGGGTGTGGGCTCACGTAGCCATTTTGGGTCCGTAGCGTTCGGCTCTGGCCGACGCGCGGGTGCCCACCCACCCCGCTTTGCTCCCAGACGCCTGCGCGGGCCAAGCGGCCGCAGGCGTGCCAGAGCGCGAGCGCGCGGGCCGTCGGGGCCCACGCGCTCGCGTCGGGCGTGGGCCGTCAGGGCCCACGCCCAGGTGGAGATGCGCGTCGCCACGCTGCCATGAAAATACCATCGCCCTGTCCTGGTCCCTCTCTCGTCCCCTCCTCTCCCCCTCTCCCTCCGTTGAGTGCACGCGTATCTCACTTAACAGGTATTCGTCCAAGATTGCCTGGCCACGATGGAGAAGATTTCAGATGCATGTGCAACTATGGACCAGATCCTGCAGTAAAAATGCGACGAGTCGGGCGTTCCGAAGTTGCTTGATGTCCTCAAGTGGATCGACAGCTCCATGGATGAGATCAACAAGTGGGCAAGCAAATTCGGTTTTGCGAAAACGAAGGGCATGGCGCGCAAGCGCAAGGCTGTGAAACCCGCTGACGAATAGGACTGTGCGCCAGCGCGCCTGTCCTGCTCTTCACTCTTCTCTTCTCTTCTTTTCCTCCTCCTCCTCGCCCTCCATCGCGCCCCGCCTCCCCCCCCAGATCGCGGCTGGGCATGCCCCGAGGAAGCCGGCGCTGTTTTCGCAGTGAAGCTTCAGCCTGTTCGGTGCTCCTTGCCAGAGTTTGTTACTTACCAGCCTCTGTGCTTTGGGGTCGTGCCGCGTCAGAGCTGGAATCGAACCATGGATGAGATCGAACGAACGGATACGCCTGTGCACGTATCATCGTCGCCATCGTTATAGAACGCGCGTGTGCCGACGCCGACGGGGAGAGGGGCCCAGACGTTATGGGGTCCACGCTGCGACGAAAATCACGACGTCGGGGGTCTAGGGTCTGGGGGGGCTGGCCTTGGAGGTCTCCGGGGACCCAGGAAGGGTCAAATCCTGTAGACAGCCCAACCGTCGATGAAACACATATTGCACTATCGCCAACGCCATCATCTTTATCGTCACCGGTTACTGTCATCATCATTCTTGCCGTCATCTGCATTACCAATCAGCGTAATTACCAATGCTACTAACCACTCCATCAGGGCACGTTAAATATTCAATGACTGTATGTGCTGGTGCCTGCAATTGCGCCAGGTGCGCGGGCTGCTTGCACTCAGCGACGCTCGGAGATTGCAGCTGAGGCCGAAGCCCACAGGCAGCGGGCCACGCATCATCATCGGCCTCTTCCTCTCGTGCTGGGAACATCGACGAACGCATGGCTCGTCTCAGCGGTGGCATTCGCCAGAGGTTGTCCGGCCTGCAAGAGACTCCCTCTTCAAGTTCTTCTCAAGCGGCTGAAGCACCAATATTGCGGGACCTGAGGCGCAATTGGGCGAAAGGGGGTCATCGCGAGCAAGCAGGTGCAGCGCTGTGCCCTCAGATCTGCCCCATCAGGACCTGAACACCTAGGCAAAATTGCTGAAGTTGGCAACTCTGGAGCCAACTCGCAAATTCTATTTAGAGCAATGGTGGGTCTTCTCGGCATGCCCGATGGGTCGCCTATGTTTGACTGGTTCGAGCTATCGATGTTGAAAGGTCGCGAGGTTCGATCGCCCACTTATTCTTCCGCGCAATTTTTTTTTAATATTCGACAAAACCTGCTATTTGGCGTTGTGCTGTCAGTGGGCCGACAGGCGCTTGCTTCCAACTTAGAAAAAGTATGGAGAAAGGGCTGAGTTCGCGCGTTCCCATCCGATGCTTCCTCGGGCTGGATGGGGTAGGACTGTGCCCTTAGGCATGCGCGGTGACGCAAGAGCTTTCGCTGAACGCGATCCACAATGGGTGATCTCATGGAATGCGTCGGCGGGCGCGGGCGCAACCATCCAGAAACGATTTTTTGTACGGTTCTCCGTGCGTCGGAGATGAGCGTTGGCACGCTCAACGCGGTGTGGCGGATATTTGCGTGGAGCATGGGCGCGCTTCTTCAAGGGGAGACCCCGGCGCGTGATTTCAATCAGAGGCCGCTGGCCCATGGAGGTCGAGACCTCGCGCTGGGTGGCGGGGGGCGATGTGCCAGGCGCGGGGTGACCGGGCGTTCCATGCAGAGTTCTCCCACTTCCCCCAATGGAGCGAAGTGGGCAGGATGTGCCCGTTCTGCAGGGCGTCTGGAAGAGATCCCCACGCAATTTTCACGAATTGCAGGAAACGACGCTGGGTGGCGAAACGCAGCGTGGACGCGCGAGGAGTGCGTCGAGTTCCTCGGGCGAGCGGGCTTCGCCAAACCCGTTTAACTGACCCTTCTAATCGGGGTGAGATTGGAATGCGTCGCCCCAGATGTGTTGTGCACTGTTGATCAAGAAACCGCGAGCCACACCATCGGACATGTTTTTTGGCTCGTTGCAATCGTCAGAGTTGTCTTCGGGGGGAGCAACCAAGTGGAGAAAATGGCCAGGCTTGCTCGTTATCTTTCAGCGTGATATAAAGACACAACGGGAACCTGCAATAGCGATGGCAAGCTAACCTTGGAGAGGGCTCGGGCTAAGGGCGATTATCCAACACTGAGGGCCAACGCAGCGGCAACCTGTCATCTGGCGCCGTGCGCGTTGCTCCCGGGGACGACTCACGGCTGTGATTCTGACGAAGACAAGCTGCTTACCTCCATCTGTAAAATGCGAGTGAGGTTTTACGAGATCCTCGATGCCGAGTCGCAGTTCTGTTCAGCATCGGTCAGAAACGAATTGTCCGTTCTAAGGCAGCAGTTGGCTGAGTGCTACATGGCCCGATCTTCCAAAGCACTCGACCTCAATGTAAAGATGTACGAATTCGTTCCGACATTCCACTTGTGGGAGCATTTGACAGAGATATGCCCCGCCTTCATGGGGAATACCCGTTATTTCTGGACGCATTCTGATGAAGATTTGGTTGGGCTTGCCATCGGTATTGCTGGGGGCGTTCACCCATCGACGTTGGGTTCCAGTGTGCTCTTTAACTGGCTTCACTGGCTCTTTGCAAGCTGCGCCAGAACAGCAAAACAAAAGACCACGATGAAATGCGAGGGAGAGAAAGGAAGGAGGAGGCTGGGATCATACCGTGGAGACGTCACGGGCATAATGTTTCTGTTGTTGCTAGCTGATAATGACTGACGCGAGCGAACCATTAGCGAGGGAACTCGCACATGCCCCCGCGGATGCGGACAAGAGCGACGGGGAGGGGGGGCGAGGGACAATGTAAGACCGTTCGGCCCCTCTCCCTCGTTCGGTTGTGATCATATATGGCACGCGCTGCACGCAAATTTACATGCAACATTTTGATGTACACATATGCATATGCAGCCACTGCATATTACAAGTTTGATGAATCACCGAATATGTACGTTTTAACATCAGTATATTGTCCGTCGTTTATATGCTGAATTAAGCTTCTATGTAAACTCAGCATGTGCATCAACTGGCGCTTACACATACATAATTAATTAATCATTCATGCTTTTTTCTTTGCAGCGGGTGAGCCACTGGGCAGTTTTCGCGCATTTGGTGAGCGGCCATGGGCAGCTGGCGCCGCTCAGCGGCGTCAGGCGCAGGTTGCGCAGCGGCGCCGCTGGGCCGCCCGCGGCAGTCGGCGCGCCCGCGGCCGCGGGCGGCGCGGCCACCCCGGTGCGCCCGCTGCCCTTGGGGCCGTTCGCTGAAGATGGCGCGGAGATAGTTCCCGGCCGCGCCGCCATGTTTGGCCGCGCTGGCTGAGCGGCCTGCCTCGTGAGATGGCCCGGCGTGGCTCGTCGCCGCGAGTGTGGAAGGCGCCGAGACCATGGGCATGGAGGTCTCGTAGCGCGCGGGGGACATCGCGGTCACGGCGACGGACGCCCTTGTCTTTCGGCATGGGGGCTTTTTGCGGGCGCGGGCCGTGGGCAGCTTCGACTGCGTCGAGTTCGTGCGCGGTCTCAGGGCCCGCTGCGCAGGGCTGGCCGCCCCCGCTGGCGCCGCTGCCCCTCGGGCTCGTTCTGAAGGCGAATCTGAACTCCGTGGAGACGATGTCCGCGCCATGTGGGTTGACTTCAACGAGGCCAGCGATCGTTTCGAGAGCTGGAGGAAGGCCGCGCAGGGGGGCGTCGCGGGGCCCATCACCACCATCGAGGTACAGGGATCTCTGCATCTTGCTCGCCGCGCCGGGCGGCGCGGAGGTGATGTTATCCGTGGCGGTGGTGGCAGGAGTTCGCTCGCCGCAGCGACGCGAGCAAGACGGGCCGTGTTTTTTTTTTCATGCGATGGCCAGTTGCAGTAAGAGTTTCACGCCGGCGCCAGCGTCGGCGCCGGGGGGGGGTGGAACCCCCCCCTCCCTTGGGGAGGGGGGGGGGGAGTTCGGGAGCAGGGGAAGTCAGGGGGGGAGTCCCCGTGGTTCTGATCGACGGCGCCGACTGTTTGGGGCCCCCCCCCCGGTTCGAAACGCGCCGCCGAATGTTCCCGAGGCAAGCGCCCATGAAACGCGTTCTCTCAGACACAAGGATACAGATCCCCTCTGTCTCTCTCGCTTCCTCCCTTCCCTACCTTTCCCTCTCTCCCTTTCTCAGTTTCTTTATGTCTCGATTTCTCCTCAAAAACAGCGGCAACCCAGCTCGACCTACCCGTGCAAGTGCGGTGCGGCGGGGACGACGGTCTGCTATGAGAACGAGGTATGCGACGAGCCGTCCGGCACGTGCAAGTACCGGCCAACGGACCGGGAGGAACGTGCTTTCATCCGCATTGCCCTCGACCATGCGCTCCTCCATCATATCCTGTTTTTCCTGTTGCGTTCGGGAGGATGCACTCTTGTCTTCTTGGGCACATGCCCCTTGACCAGGGGATTGCACTATCATGTCTTTCCTTTTCCTCCTGTCCTCCGATCTCTTATCCCACTCTTCGAATTGCCGCTCTCTTCCACGTCCTGCAGGGCCGCCCGCGCTCCTTGTCAGCCTCAGCTTGCCGGCCGGCCCCATGGCTTCGGAGGGCGCCAATTATTATACTCCTACACCGATCCTGGGTCCAGTGCCTTGCTGGCCAAGCCAGCAAGGCGAATGCAGTTGCCACCGTCCTAGGGCTGGGAGCTGTAGCTTCGGCCCCGGGGAAGGCGGGTTACCGCGGGAGGGGGCGCTGCCGCTTCCTCGTCTTCGTCCTCAACGACGGATTACGAGTACTACTCTCCTCGCCCCCCTTACGCTGTCTGGATGGTCTCTGGCCCTCTCTGCTTATTGTTTTTTATATAGGATTTGCAACGTTGATGTTTCTCATGCTTTGTTTTACAATCCACTTGTTGCCAGTGTTTCAACATGCTGCTCCCGCTGCATCTTGGGCCTCATTTTCGGATCAGCGCTTTGCCCCCGTCGTTCAGAATGGCGCTCTCGCCCCACTGCGGGCCACTCTTCTGGATCCGAATTCTTTTCCATCGGTGTCGCCCCCTTCATTTTCCCTTGTCCACCTTGCTCTAGCCCGCCTGCTCCTCCAATTCCTTCCGCTCCAGTTCCTGCTGCTGCTGCTGTTCGTCCTCGTCCTCCTTCTTCTTATCATTATTATTCGTCTTCTTCTTCTCCATCATCGTCATCATCGTCATCGTCATCATCATGGTCATTGTCATCATCAGCACCAGCATCAGCATCAGCATCAGCATGACCACCATCATCATCATCATCATCATCACCATCAGCATCAGCATCAGCATAATCATCATCCCCATCACCACCACCATCATCATCATCATCATCAGCATCATCATCATGATCATCACCACAATCATCATCATAATCATAATCATCATCATCGTCATCGTCATCGTCATCGTCATGGTCATCGTCATCATCAGCACCAGCATCATCATCAGCATCAGCATTCCCATCATCATCATCATCATCAGCATACTCATCATCACCATCACCACCATCATCATCATCATCACAATTTTCATCATAGTCACCATCATCATCATCATCATCATCATCATCATCATCATCATCATCATCATCATCATCGGCATCGTTATCGTCATGGTCATCGTCATCATCAGCACCAGCATCAGCATCAGCATCAGCATCAGCATCAGCATCAGCATCAGCATCAGCATCATGATCATCACCATCATCAGCATAATCATCATCACCATCACCACCACCATCATCACCATCACCATCATCATCACAACCATCATCATAATCATCATCATCGTCATCATCATCACCATACTCATCATCAGCATCATCCATGTCCTTCTGTTCATCCTCCTGCTCACCCGCCACGTCCTCCTATGGATTCAGTTTCAGTGTTCCGATTGCGCATACCACGATGGGGTTTTCTGTTTGAGTTCGAGGTCGGCTATGACACGCGTCCGCGAAAACACAAAACATCAGCGCAATGGGAAGGGATGGGAGGGAGGGATAGGATTTTGAATATGGCGCGAGCCCACCTAGCTTGTGCTCGCCCCTCTCCCTTGTCCTTCTTTACTGCTCAGCAGTCTCTTCCCCTCCGCCCCCTCTTCTCCTTCCTCCGCAGCTTGGGCCCCGCATTTCTCTTTGCGCCCTCAGGCCGCCCCTTGGCCAGCGCCAGCGAGCGCAATGGCGGGCCAGCTCGCCTCGCCAGCCGGCCCGTCGCGGCTGCGGCCGCGGCTCGCGCGGCGGCCCCGCTGCGCTTCCGCGGCGGCGGCAGCGGCGGCGGCAGCGGCGGCGGCGCCCCGCGGCGCCGCCTTCGCGGCCCCGCGTGCAGGGGCACGGCGCAGGCCCGACCTGGCGCGGCGCGGCGCTGGCAGCGCTTCCGCCAGCGCCTCCGCGGTGGCCGCCGGCGGGGCGCCGACAGGGCGCGCGGCGCTGCTGGCGGGGTGCGCGGCGGCGCTGCGCGCCGCAGGGGGCCGCAGCCGCGGCGCTGTGGCGGTGAGGGCGGAGGACCCGGCCCTGGCCGCGGCGAGGGCGGCGGCGGAGACGGCCAGGCTCCGCCGAGCAAGACTGGGCAGGGGGGGAGGAAGAAGCAGGAATGCGCGCGATGCTGGGGCAGTGTGCAGTCACGCCGAAGACGACGCCGATGGCGACGCCGATGGCGACGGTGGTGGTGACGGGACGGGGAGGAGGAGGAGAAGGTAGATCAGGAGGAGGAGGAGGAGGAGGAGGAGGAGGAGGAGGAGGAGTGGAGGAGGACGGAGGAGGAGGAGGAGGAGGAGGAGGAGGAGGAGGAGGAGGAGGAGGAGGACGGAAGAGAGGAGGAGAGTAGGAGGAGGAGGAGGAGGAAGGAAAAGTCCGACCGAGCGAAGCTTGGCTGGGAGGCGGTGCCCCCCCGCCCGAGCAACCGCCGCCGCGGGAGTACTAGGAGGAGGAAGAGGAGGAGGAGGAGGAGGAGGAGGAGGAGGAGGAGGAGGAGGAGGAGGAGGAGGAGGAGGAGGACCAGTGTAAACCGTTGTAAGACAACCGTTGTAAGACCCTGAAGCATGCCAAAACATTTTTCTCGGTATTCCAACGCCACGGATAAAACTGATTGTCGCGTTTTGAGGAGTGGGAGGAGGGGGAGGAGGAGAAGGAGGAGGAGGAGGAGGAGGAGGAGGAGGAGGAGGAGGAGGAGGCGGGGGGGGGGGAAAGGAGGAGGAGGAGGAGGAGGAGGAGGAGGAGGAGGAGGATGAGGATGATGATGAGAGGAGGAGGAGGAGGAGAAGGAGGAGGAGGAGGAAAAGGAGGCGCGGAGGGGAGGGAGGCGGAGGCGGAGGTGGAGGAGGAGGAGGAGGAGGAGGAGGAGGAGGAGGAGGAGAAAGAGGAGGAGGAGTCGGCGGAGGCGGAGGCGGAGGCGGAGGCGGAAGCGGCGGAGGAGGAGGAGGAGGAGGGGAAGAGGAGGAGCAGGAGGAGGAGGAGGAGGAGGAGGAGGGAGGAGGTGGGAGGAGGAGATCCCGGTGTAACTTGAGAACCCGTCGGCGTCCGTGATGTGGCATGCGCCTCCGTTGGTACCTCTTCTTGGCCTTTCTGAGTGCCACGCTCATGCGGTGGATACGTGTCACTTTGGGACCCCGCGGCGAAAGAGAGCAAGACTAGCTATGTGGAGCGCTAACTTCCATCCTCATCCCCATGTTCGCTGTGCTGGTGGAGGCGCCTGTGCTCCGTGACAGGCAAGCCGAACCTTGTGCTCGAGGAGGTTGACCTGGGCTCTGGGAAGAAACGTGCGGCGGCGGCGACATCGTACCCGAAGCGATTGTGCAAGGCGCTGGCGCGCACCCTCCGCCTTGCGGCCGAAAACAATCTCAGCCGGAATAAACACTCTTGGGCGTTGGGGGTGAAGCCTGCCGATTTTCCCCTGCAGGCTAGCTCTTCTGGGTTTGAAATCTGGACTTTTTGAGTTCGGCCGTGCGGCCAGTTCCACCTTTCGGGCTCGGGCCTAGACGAAACCCTCGTCTTTGTTTGAACGCTCATGTTTCGTCTGCGTGGTAGCTCTCCGCTCGCCTATTGAGCTCGCCGTTCAGCCGGGTGGACCACGCAGACAATCTTGCGCAGTATCGCGGGTCGATCCTTGGCGCGTGGGGGGGGATGGTGGACGTATCTATCGATCTATCTATCTATCTATCTATCTATCTATATCTATCTATCTATCTATCTATCTATCTATCTATCCATATATGTACCCAAACATATTCATATACAGTTGCATGTACACTTACATTTACCTATACATACATACACACATATATATATACATACATATATATATAGATATATACATGTGGGTATAATACATTCTCAAGATCCCCCCGCGCAGTTGACTAAATATCAATGTTGCGTGCGGCTCCCCGAAACACCCGTCCGTTTGAAGTTGCATGAATCTTGAGGGGACAGCTTCCGTCTCCAAGAAGACACCCGGTACTCAACAGCTTCCGTCTCCAAGGCAGCACCCAATACTCAACATGCTCCCGATGCAAGAGAGAATCCGTAAGGGGGCGATTCACATCCCAATCCGCAGGCCCAACGCCCGCCCGCCGCTTGCCCGCCCGCCTTCCGCGTAGCACGCACCACCTTATATTCAACAGCGTCCGTTTTCCAAAACAACACCTTGTAGTCAGCGCCTCCGTTTTTTTAAAATAATATCCAGCAATCAACAGGTTCCCGCTGCAATAGAATATCCGTAAGGAGTCTATGAACATCCCAGCCCGCCCGCCCGCCCGCCCGCCCGCCGCCTGCCTACCCGCCCGCCCGCCCGCCCGCCCGCCTTCCGTGTTGCACGCACCAGTTTGTACCCAATAACTTTCACCAGCCTCCGTTTTCAAGACAACACTTTGTAGTCAACGCCTTCCGTCTCCACGACAACACCCAATACTCAAAAGGCTCCCGCTGCAAGAAATAATCCTTAAGGAGTCTAGTATAATGCCGACCCGCCTGCCCGCTGCCCGCCCGCCCGTCCGCCGCTTGCCCGCCCGCCTTCCGTGTAGCATGCGCCACCGTGTACTCAACGACCTCCCGCTGCACGAGAGAATATTTAAGGAGTCGGCTCAAATCCCGACCCGCCAGCCGCCCGCCCGCCTCCCTGCCCGCCCGCCCCCCCGCCCTTCCGTTCATCACCCCATAATTTCCCTCTCCGCCCACATCACCCGCTCCACCCATGCACACGATTTCAAGATTTTGGCTTTGGGACAACAGGTCGGCGGATCTTGAATTGGCTATACCGAAATATAAATCTATATAAGTGATGCGATCTGTGTTGGTCCATCTGTGTTGGCCAGCATAGGTGGTGCGGCCTGTGTTGTGCTGTGCTCTATATATGGTGCATTTAGGTGGAACGATTTATGCTGAGCAATCATACTGGTGCAATCCGTGTGGGGCAAGCTACGCGGTGCAATCTATGTGGCCCGATCCATGTTGTGCTATTTTGTATCGCCACATAGGCTGTGCGATCCATGTTGTGCAACCAAGTGGTGCAATCCATAAGGATACAACATATGCGGTGCAATGTAGGTGGCGCAATAGATTCGGCGCGCTGTATGCGGTGCAATCTCTGCGAGGCGGCGACGGGGCGGCGGCGGCGGCGTCGGCGGGGCGGAGACGGCGAGCACGGCGCCGCCAGACCAACCGTCAGGCCCAGACGACGGGTGGCGACGAGGCGGCGACGGGCCGGCGACGGCGAGCACGGAGCTGCCAGATCGCCCGTCAGGCCCACCGGACGCGCGGCGACGAGGCGGCGTTTGGGGGGCGACTGCGAGCACGAAGCTGCCAGACCGCCCGTCAGGCCCAGCTCCTCGGAACAGAAATATGAACCCCTAAGTGAAACATTGTATTGGGACCGACTTCTACTCTGCTCTCTCTGTCCCTCTGCGCGTACTGTTTTTACAGTCAGAATATCAGCATGTGTTGTTTGTTTTTTCCAATCCCATTGTTTTCGGTGTTTCAACATGGTGTTCCCGTTGCAGCGTGGGTCTCGTTTTCGGATCGTCGTTATGCTCCCGTCGTTCAGAGTGGTGCTCTCGCCTCAGCGCGGGCTACTCTTCTTGATCCGAGTCCTTTTTCATCGATATCGCCCCCCTCATTTCCTCTTCTCCTCCTTCCCCTGGTCCTGCTGCCCTTCACTTCTTCCACTTCAGTTCATTATGCTGCTGTTCGTCCGCGTCCTCCTTCCTCATCTTCCTCGTTTTGCTCCTGCTCATCTTCCTGCTCACACCCGCAACCTCCTCCCTGCTTGTGCACGCAGCCGCCCTTGTCCGATTGCGCATAACACGATGGGATCCTGTTTGGAGTTCCAGGTCGGCTAGATAGAGAAAACATCAGAGCAATGGGAAGGGATGGGAGGGAAGATTGGGACATCAGATTTGGTGCGAACGCACCTGGCTTGCCCTCCCCCCTCTCTTCTCCTCCCCTCCCATTCCCCGCCCGCCCCTCGTCCACCCCTTCCCCCCCCCCTCCCCTCCTCCCCCCTCCCCCCTCCTCCCCCTCCCCCCCCCCTCCCTCCTCCCCCTCCCCTCCCCCCCCCTCCCCACTCCAGGCTCGAGCTGGAGGCGGCGA
>CAUYUJ010014726.1:958384-963384 GCA_963575745.1 Prorocentrum cordatum
TTCCAGCCTCGGGGTGCTCTCCAGCAGCTCGCGCCTCGCCGAGGGCGCTCCGGGGGTGGCCGGACCGTCCCGGTCCCGAACGGCTGCACGAGAGCCGAGTTGTGACCCCAAAGCCACGGGACAACGTTAGGGCGTGATGGGCTCATTTTGGGATGCGTAAGCCCCAACCGCCCACTCATCGCCAATAGGGGTCGAACAGTCCACCCCGCCCAGCAGCGTGCGGATTTGCCATCGGGGGCCCCTCGCCAATCTATCGGCGATGCATCGCCGCTTCGTGGTCGATGTTCCCCTCTCCCCCCTTAGATGGTCCCCCCTTCAAGGTAGATTGGTGCGGTTGATCGCGCCACATCGCCGATGCATTGGCGATGCGGCTGGATGCTCGGCATCTGGGGCCGAAGTCCCGATGCCTCCTCCCTCCGCTCGTCGTCTCCAGGCCGCCCAGATTTCCTGGGCGGCCAAGAGGGGGGTTAGGACTAGGTGGAGGGGGTGAAATGTCATGGCGGGGGCTGTGATACCACCGCGGGTTTCATGGTCCCCCCTCTTCTTTCAAATGTTAGCCAGCGCGGACCCCAAACTGTTTGTTTCTAGCAATATATGTTGTGCAATCTCAGTTGAGCGATCTCTGTGAAGCAATGTACGTGGTGCAATCTATGTTGTGCAAGTCACTTTGACTGTCTTGAAGCTGTCCTCTCCACTGCTCGTGCAAACATCCCACCCTCCCACCCACAACTTGGTCGCAAGACCTCTGAAGACCTCTGACGGTAGGTACCACATGGCACTTGGCAACGACGCCGGCGACGACAGCGACAACGACGACGCCGACGACGACTGCGACGACCGACGACGACTCCGACGACTCCGACGACTTCGACGACGACGACAATGACGACGACGACGACGACACCGACGACGACGACGCCGACGCCGAATGACGACGATGACGACGCCGACGACGACGCCGACGACGACGCCGACGACGACGAAGACGACGACGACGAGGTCGCCAACGAAGACGACGAGGAAGGATGTAGGACGACGACGGCGACAACAACGAGGGAGGCGGGAGGACGGTGACGACGCGAACGACGAGGGAGGAGGCAGGACGGCGACGCCGACGACGACAACGACGAGGGAAGACGACGACGACGCCGACGACGACGACGACGACGACGGCGACAAAATTGTAGGGACGACGACGAGACGCCGACGACGGACGACGACGACAACGACGAGGGAGGAAAAAGGACAATCACGACGACGGCGACGACGACGATGACGAGGGAGGAGGGAGGACGGCGACGACGACGACGGACGTCGCAAGAGCACGCGCGCACGCTTTTATTGAAAATCCGTGTTGCGAAATCCTGTGTTTTGTTTGGACACTCGATTTTGAAATCCTTCCGAATCCGAAGGTTTTTTGAAGGATTTCGGCATGCCCGCGCGACGACGCGCGCGCGTGCAATTCGTTTCGTTTTTTGCAGAGGATTTTCGCGACGGCACGCGCGAAAGTGCGTTCGAACGATTCCGACATGCGTGCGCGAATTCGCTTGGTAGTTTTCGCTGAAAATGTGTTCGGTAGTATTAGTATTAACATACTGTTTTCGGAAGAATTCGCAAGAGCGCGCGAGCGTGCTTTGTTTTGAAAATCCGCGTTGCGAAACCATGTTTTTTCTATGTTTTTTTGAAACTCGATTTTGACATCCTTCCGAAACCGACGGTTTTTTGAAGTATTTTGGCATGCGCGCGCGACGACGCGCGCGTGTGCGCTTCGTCCGGTTTTTGCACGGCTTTGTAGAACATTTTGATTTTTGATATACGAGTGCGTGCGCATCGTATTTTGTGCAGAGGACGGCGGGTGGGTGCGATGCCGGCCCCCCCTGGGATAGTGTAAATTGATTTTTTTTGATGGACGATGGGGGAGAATCACATGTACATGTCAATACGACAAGGGGATGGTTAAGTCCAGGGGGGGAGGGTGGTAGAACTTATTTTCGTGTTAGAGCGTCGAATTAATTTCTGTTCGCAGTGAGTTGTCCATTCCACTGCTCGCGCAAACGTCCCACCCACCCACCCGCAATTTGGCTTGCAAGCCTCATGTGGCGGCGATTGCGATGAGTGCTTGGCGCTGGCTGGCGCATCTCTGCGGCCGCGCCAGCCCGCGCATGCGCGCGCGCAGCGGCCAGCGCGACCGACGCGGCTCCAGCGGCGCTGACCGCTCGGCACATCCCAGCGGGCTTCTCAGTGCGAGTCGGCGACTTGGGCGGGCGCGGCATCCTGGCAACGTCGATGAGCGTAGAGACGATGACGATGATAGTGGCGACGTTGGTGACGATGCTGACGGCGACGACGGCGCGGCCAGCGAAGGCGCCGATGCCGATCGCGCCGACGACGATGACGGCGTCTTCGCGTCGGTGATGAAGGTTTTGGAAGGAGTCCGAACTGCGCGCGGCAGTCGCGCGAGGGCAGCTTGCATGGTTTTATATAGCGCGGATCGTGCCACCCCAGCACGCGCGCAAGGGCGTTCGAACGGTTTCGACATGCGCTCGCGCGAAGCCCGTCTGGTAGCATTTTATGCGAACGTTGACGTATTTACAGTTTTTTGACATGCTCGCAAGGGCGCGCGCGCTTTTGTTGAAAATCCGCGTTGCGAAACCATGTTATATAATGTTTCGGGGCACTCGCTTTTGAAATCTTTCCGACACCGCAGGTGTTTGAAGGATTTCGGCACGCGCGCGCGACGACGCGCGCGCGTGTACTTCGTCTCATTTTTGGCCGAGGATTCTCGCGACGGCGCGCGCGCAAGGGCGTTCGAGCGATTCCGACATGCGCGCGCGAAGCCCGTTTGGCAGTATTCTCTGAAAGTTGGTTAACACATTGTTTTCTGAAGAATTCGCAAGAGCGCGCGCGCTTTGCCTTGAAAATCCGCGTTGAGATTTTTATATATATATATATATATATATAATATATATATATATATATATATATATATATATTGCGCTCGATTTTGACATCCTTCCGAAACCGGCGGTTTTTGAAGGGTTGTGGCGTGCGCGCGTGCGCTTCGCCCCGCCTTTGCAGGGAATTTTGAAGCGTTGTTTCTTTCGCGGGGGATGGCGGGGGGGGGCGATGCCGGCGCCCCCCGGGCGGTGCAAATTCATATTTCGGATGGGCGATGGGGCAGAATCGCACGCGGATTGCAATGCGAAGCGGGGGCGGTTAAGTCTGGGGGGGGGGGGGGCTATTTTTTTTTTTTGGGGGGGGGAAGGGGAATGTACGTTGCGCAATCGCAATCTTTGCGGGGCAGGCTGTTCGCGACGCAGTCGATGTCGTGTAATTATTTTCTTTTCGCAGTGAGTTGCCCACTCCGCTGCTCGCGCAGACGCCCCGCCCGTCCGCCCGCAACTTGGTCTGCAAACCTCATGCGGCGGCGATTGCGATGAGTGCTCGGCGCTGGCTGGTGAATCTCTGCTGCCGCGCTTGCCCGCGCGCGCGCGGCGGCCAGCTAGTTTGGCGCGACCGACGCGAGCGCGGCGGCGCTGACCGCTCGGCGCACCCCGGCGGGCACTTCAGTGCGAGTCGGCGACTTGGGCGGGCGCGGCATCATGGCGACGTCGACAGCGGCAGACGCAGCGACGTCAGTGGCGCCGCTGGCGACGATGCTGACGGCGACGACGGGGCAGCCAGTGACGGCGCCGATGCCGATCGCGCCGACGACGATGACGGCGTCTTCGCGTCGGTGATGAAGGTTTTGGGAACAATTCGACATGCGCGCGCGGCAGTCGCGCGAGGGCAGCCCGCGTGGTTTTATATATCGCGGATCGCGCCGCCCTGGCACGCGCGCAAGGGCGCTCGAACGATTCCGGCATGCGCGCCCGAAACCCGTCTGGTAGAATTGCATGAAAATATTGAACAGTTTATGTTTATCTTAAGAATTCCTTGGAACGAGCGCGCACTTTTCTGGAACATCCGCGCTGCGAAACCCTATGTTTGGGACACTCGATTTTGATGTCTTTCCGAAGCCATTGGTTTTTTTGAAGGATTCGGTACTTCGTCTCATCGTTTGCAGAGGATTCTCGCGACGACGCGCGCGCGGGCGTCCGAGCGATTTTGACGTGCGCGCGCGCGAAGTTTGGTAGTATTGTCTGAACTTCTTGAACATCCCATGGTTTTCTTGAGATTTCGCAGCGGCACGCGCGATCTTTTTATATAAAAAAAGAAGCCGCCTTGCGAAACCGGGTGTTTTTGTATGTTTTGTTTGGGGAACTCGATTTTGAAATCCTTTCGAGGCCGAAGGTTTTTGCAGGATTCCGGCACGCGCGCGCGACGACGCGCGCGCGCTTCGTTTCATCTTTCGCCGGGGGTTCTCGAAGACGCATGACTCCTGATAGGCGAGTGCGCGCGCGCAATAGTTTTTCAAAGGATGGCGGGGGGGGGGCGATGCCGGCCCTCCTGGGATAGCGTGAACTCATATCCAGGATGGACGATGGGGCCGAATCATATGTAAATTGCAACGCGGAAAGGTGGGCGGTTCAGTTCGGGGGGGGGGTAGAACCTATATTCTGTTAGACAGGAGATCCCATGTGTTGAAACTCGCCCATGCTCAATTTAAAGTTGCCCACTCCACTGCTCGCGTAAGCACCCGGCCCGCCCACCCGCAACATGGTTTGCAAACCCAGCGCGGAAGCGGTTGCGACGAGTGCATGGCGTTGGCTGGTGCATGCCCGCGCATGCTCGCGCGCGCGGCGGCCAGTTAGTTTGGCGCGACCGACGCGAGCGCGGCGGCGCCGACCGCTCGGCGCATCCCAGCGGGCACATCAGTGCGAGTCGGTGACTTGGGCGGGCGCTGTATCATGGCAGCGTCGGAGCGGTAGACATGATGATAGCGGCGACGTTGGCGGCGATGCTGACGGCGACGACGGGGCAGCCAGTGACGGCGCCGATGCTGATCGCACCAACGACGATGACGGCGCCCTCGCGTCGGCGATGAAAGTACGCGCGCG
>CAUYUJ010014726.1:968384-973384 GCA_963575745.1 Prorocentrum cordatum
GCATGCGACAACTAGTAGTAATAGTAATACCATGTGTCGTATATACATACTACTAGTATGAATCAGGCTAGTCGTGCAGCGAATCGTATTTATAATGCGATACATACCAATGCGCATGCTCATGATATGCAGAAGGAGACACATACTACTAATACTAATGGAAAGGAGCTGCGAAGCATACTACGACGAACAAGAAGACGACTCATACGATCAATACTGCCATACTTTCCCAGAGGAAGAACATTAATGCCACCGCTAAAAGGACACGACGAATAATACCACTACTCAGACGAATGAGCATACGACTAATAGTATTGATAAGAAGACGAGGAGGATGAGGAGGATGAGAGTCAGGATAAGTTAACGGAGGAGGAGGACGATGACGATCAGCAGGAGGAGGAGGGCAAGCAGCAGGATAGGATCGGGAGTAGCAGGAGGAACAGGAGGAGTAGGAGGAGGAGGAGGAAGAGGAGGACATGCCTCAGGACGAACAAGGAACAGGGGAGGAAGAGGACGAGCAGCGGGAATGGGAGGAGGAGGAAGACGACGATGAGGAGGACCAGCCGCCGCAGGAGGAGCAGGCATATGACGACGAGGAGCAGGGGCGTCGATGTGAGCCGCGTGCGCTCGCGGAGCGTCGGCCCCCCTCCCCGTGTTGGCGGCAGCAGGCGCGGCAGGCGGCGACGGGGGCCGCGGCGGCCGGGTCGCCAACGGCGAACAACGACCTCACCACGGGGACCTTCGTCTTCGCCCCCCCCCCGCCCGCCCCCCCTCGCTCCCCCCCCCTTTCCACCCCCGTCTTTCCGTTACAGATGAGTCCTCCCTGCCGCGCACCCAGACCTGTAGGGAGGGCGGCCTGGGCGTTTCGCGTGGGTCCTCGCAGTGTCTGGCCCTGAAGCCTGAGACTTCTACCAGCTTCGAGGACGGACGGCGGGCCGTTTTCACAATGTTGCTCTTGTATCAGCGCCGCACACATCCGTCTTAAACGTTTGCACCAGCTGCACAGATTAAGGGCAGGGCGTTTTTCAAATTCTGCTCTCGCCTTAGCGCCGCGCGCGCTCGTCTCCAAAGCTTGCACCACTTTCAAACATGGAGAGAAGCTCCTTTCCAAGATGTTGGCTCGCGCCTTAGCGCCGCGCACGTTTGTCTGACACACGCACAGCTTGTTTGTTTAACATTCGTGAGGTTTAAACCGCATAAGCGTTTTTTGGGGGCGCGATGTAGAGCTGTCAGGACGTAAAAGTCACGTTGGTCCGCGGTGTAGAAGTTTGCCACGGTTTAGGGTTGTCAGGACGCAACAGTCACGTTCATTCGCAGCGCTGGCGCGATTTAGGATTCGCACCGTCAAATTGCATTTCCCAGAATGCAGAAATTTCTTCGTAGGGACCTTCGAAGAGGAAACTTGGTTGGAGGGTTTATTTCACCATCGTGGGTGGATCTTGGGTTAACGCTGGCCCTCCTCCCTCTCCCTCCCTCCCTCTCTCCATCCCTCCCTCCCAGGAGCATCGTCGGTTCTCGGCGGCTTTCCAGCTTCGGGGTGCTCTCCAGACGCTGCGCCTCGCCGAGTGCGTTTCGCGGGTGCCCGAAACGAACGGCCGCCAGAGAGCCGAGTTATGATCCGAAGGCAACCGGCCAATGTGGGGGGAGGCCATTTCGGGCGTGCCAGTCGTCCTCGCCGCCCCGCAGATCTTCAGCGATATGGTGTTTTTGTTCAGCCAGGCGTTTGTCCAGACTCAGGCCCTTGGGGTGGCCGTTATCGGACCTCAGAGCCATCAAGAACGTGTCTTGAACGGAAACTACTCCCAGGGAAGCGGTCGGGACCTTGGGTTGCGTATTGAAAAATACAGATCGGCGGGTGTCAGAGAGGTACGAGGGGGTTTTCTTTCAGTTTTCGTCCCCGAGGGGGCCCGCTTCGGGCTCCTGGGACATCAGAACTTGGCCCGGGGTGAGAAACTGCCTAGGGGTGGATCCTGGGAAGGGTCCCGTGACAACTTTTTGAGTGGATTTCGGCCGCGGAAGATCGAGGAGTGACCATCCTTGGTCGTCCTTGTCCTCGTCCTCGTCCTCCTCTTCCTCCGCCTCGGTCGAGGCACTTGCCAAGTGCCTTTTCGGATGCCCTCATTGTCCATCGCATTTTTCCCACAACCTCATTCGCCCTCGTCTTCTTGGCTTCATGTCCCTCGTCCGCTCCCCTCTCCCCTCCGATCCCGTCATCAGCATCAGGCTCGAGCTCACACCATAGTATACCTCTCAATTCGAGGAGAGCGCGCCCATGCATACACAGTGCTGTCATTCCACTTTGGAACAAAGTGCGGCTTGCTGGGTCCCTGCCCCAATCCTCCTGACCATGCGTTCACTCACTGCGCGCAGCTCAGGCTCCCATCAGTATGTAGATGATGAGATTGGCACCCGCCGCGCCTCATGCTTCGTGCGCTCCTCCTCCTCTTCCTCCTCCTCCTTCTGCTCCTCCGCCTCGTCCTCCTTGTCCTGGTCCTCGTCTCCGCTCCCGCTGGCATCTGCCTCCTCGTCTTCATCGTCGTCCTGTGTCCTCTCGTCTTTCTCCTCGTTCTGGACCTTATCCTCCTCGTTATGAGGGCAATCTGAGGGTCATCTCACTGGAGCGTATTGCCACGTCGCGCTGTTTCTTGGGCAGGCACTTGCTCAGCCTGAAGCATCCCCGTTCTGGTGTCCACGCAGCCGTCCTAAGTTATAGTCCTCTGCCTCCTGCTGCTCCTCGTTTTCCTCCTCGAAGTACCCCTTCTCTTTTCTCCTCCTCCACATCCACCCCGTTGTTCTCACGCTGTCCCTCCCTTCCGCCCCCACCCCCCCTCCTTGGTCCCTGGGTCGTCCTGCAGGACACGCATTCTCGCGGCCCTGGCGTACCTGCTGCCGCTCATCGACTCGATCCAATTCGGGATCGCGCTGACTCAGGTGTTTCCCATCTTCACGCCCGTCCTCGCACTCCTGGCGATCCCCTCCCTCGTCATCAACGCGCTCCCGTTCGGCATCGGCACGATCATCCTGTTCGGGGCCTGGCTCTTCCTGGCCAGCAGGCCCGAGTACCCCAGACTGGTGCGCTTCAACTTGCTGCAGGCGGTGTACCTGGACATTGCGTTCTACTTGCCCACCACCTTCCTGGCGCTCATCGGGGGGGCGAGTGGAAGCCACGCCCGGCACACCTTCTCCTTTTCCAGGCTCCTTCCCCCTATACCCCGTCCTATCGCCTCTCCTTCCCCCCTCCCTCCCTCCCCGCTCTCTCCCTCCGGCCCCCTCCTCGCCCCTCATTGCTCTGCTGGGTGGGTGGGTGGGTGGGCGTGCCTTCCCTGCTCCCCGTCATCAGCGGGGGGCTGCCTCCAGAGATCGGTGGGTTCCTGTATTTGGCTCTGTTCGCAGTGTGCTCCTACTGCGCGTTCAAGAACTCGCAGGGGGAGTATCCCGACGGCTTGCCGGTCGTTTCAGATTTCGCCCAGAGGAATGTCGACCAGCTTACAGATGAAGCCCAGAGATGATAGACTCGGATCAGGACGGGCGGCCCTAGAGGGAAGCCAAGCATCACGTACAGGACAGAACATAACAGGACTGCTGTTGACGCGGCCCAGATTTTTCGCTCGTCCTGGCCTACGAGCCAGGTAGCCTCACAGCAAGCGCACGTTCTTAATTGCACGTGCTCACAGTCATGCTGAACTTTTTAACGTCCCGCGCCTAGGCGAGAACACTTGTGTGCGTGGTCCTTACGTCGAGCTTGTTCGATTTTTGTTCGGCGGTCCAACTAATATGTCCAACCAGTATGATAACAATTGCCAGCAAGGCTACGATCCCAACTAGACAGGGAACTCCCTCCTTGCCTCCTCCTATCTCTGTGGCTGTCTCTGCCCGTCTATCCGTCTGTCCTTTTTTCCGTCCGTCTGCCTGTCCGTTTGCGTGTGTGTGTGTGTGTCTATATTCCTTCCCTCCCTCGCTCTCGCTCTAATTTCGGCCCGAGGGTCTTTGACCCATCGCGCAGCCAAGGCACGAAACGCCCAACACTTCCGTCGAGCGCATCGCGGGACAGGACGCGCCATCACGCCGTGTGACTGATTCGTGCCAAAATACCTTCAATATCCGCGCGCGCCATGTCTCAGAAAAATCCTCGGCGCGCGTCCCCTGCACCACGGCAACCCAAACCACCAGGCAGAGGCCGCCAACATGCCACCGCACCCAATAACAATTTGTCCCGAAGGACGCTTGCATCTCCGCCCTCCAGAGCAATTGTGGCGTTGACTGAGCAGTCGTTGCATACAACGACCTCGGTCACAAGCACCGCGCCGATCTCGATACCATACCAAGAACACCGCTCCGTCCAACGCAATTTGAGGAGCGAACCCATGAGATCGAACGGACATGAAGATAAGCTACACCATGCCGCGCTACTATACTCTCTCATGCGCAAGAAGGCATCATGACGTGACCCGCCAGGCGTCGCGGTCGATGCCGATGCCCACCAGGGCAAAGGCAGGGTTTTCTCATCAGCTCCGACGCACAACACTAGGACGCCCCCGTTGCCATTGCGCCCGTCTGAGAGGGCGACGGGACGTCGTAACGTCTCACTTCACACGCTAGAGTAGGCGGCCGCCTACTACAGCATATTCACACGAGAAAACTCTCGAGCGCTTGCGGGCCTGGGATCCGTCAGCGCCGACTACCATGGACAATGGTTCCAAATTTAACTCTTCCGCCGCGCGGCCAGGGCCACCATACCGTGGCCTGGGCACATCCAAGAGGCCATCTACCAGCTAGTTTCGTGGTCCGAGCCACTTTCGACCCAGCGGACGGAGTCGTCTGGGCCCGCGCAGCAATCTGCGAGACAGGCGCCATTGCCGTCGCACCCGCGATGGAACAACCCTTCACGGCCCGGTTCTTTTGAACAGCACCCATCAACGGCAACCGTCACCCAGGCGGATCAGGCACGGCCCAACACAAGGCCAATAAACACCATGAACCGGTCAATCGGGACGCCTCGC
>CAUYUJ010014726.1:978384-1060884 GCA_963575745.1 Prorocentrum cordatum
GGAGTGGAACAAGCTCTCCTGAACGGCCCCCCTGGCGACCTGCTTGCGCCCGACCCGCGGCGCGCGTCGTCGACCCGCTCGCGTCGACCGGGTCGAAAACCTTGCGCAACAACAGAAGGCCAGCGGTGTTGCGTGGATCCGGGGAGACGCTGCCATGTCGGGGTACATTGCATTCCAGCGGCTCGCGTCGGATCTCGCTGGGTCGACGGGGCGCGCGGGCGCGCGCGGGTCTTTCTTCTGCGCTGATAGGGTTGAAAACCTCGATCGCAGCCCTAGCGGGGGGCCGCCGCTGGTGCCGCGGCGGGCGGCGGCGGCGCGAAGTCGCCAGGCCGCGTTCATGTCGAAACGCACCCCGCGCGCGCTGCAGCGCACGTTGCCCCGCTGCTCGCCGCCGAGCTAGGGGTGGCGGAGCGCCCTGCGGCGGCGGGCCCCGTCGCCGCGCTGCGACGAGAGCCAAGACCTGCCCCGGCAGGCGCTGTGGACATCGGGCCCCCTGCGCAGACAGTCAATCCAGACGCTCGCCCCGCCGCGCCCATCCACCCGAAGGTCCCTTTGCATTTCGCCCGATGGGGCGCCTCGGGCCCAGGCGCAGCGTCGCCCCGGGCGCGCGGGCAGCGGGGCGCAAGCGGAGCCGGCGACCGCGCGCAGGCGCTCATCGCAGCAGGCGTCGCGGACGCCGCCGCGCGCGAGGTGGCAGATCTCCTCGACGGGGGGATTTCCGGAGGCCGCGCTGCGCTGGGCAAGCCGCGCCCCGCGGGCGTAGAGCTGCGCGGCCCCGCAGCGGGGCGTGGGTGGCTGACCCTCGGGGGGCGCGGAGCGATCCCTGAGGGTGGCGCCCGCCCCGCGCCCCTGTCCTTGGGCTCGTGGAGATGGGCGCCCCATTGAGACCCGCTAGCCTCGACGAGGCGCAGAGGCGGCGGCCGGCGCCCCAGCTGCGCCCCAGCCCTGATGGCGCGTCGCAGCGACGGGCCTCTCGGGCGCCAGTGCGAGTCGAGGCGCGCCCGCTAGCCCGCGACCAGCGCGCCCCCGCTGCGGAACAAGCCATCGACGTTGCGCGCCAATGTTTGGCCGCCAAAAGCCAGAGACAAGGCGGCCGGCGGGGGCTCGCGGGGGGGGGGGGGGCGCCGCGAAGGACTGGCGCACATGAGCCGCAAGTTACATGGGCGAGGCGAAATCGCGAAAGCCGCGGCATCGCACGCGAGGTTCAATCCAGCCCCCGCTGACCAGGTGGCCCCGGGTGCCGGGGGGGGCCCGCCAGGGCCCCGCGTCGGAGCCCCAGGAAACCGGTGGACAAGCAAACCTTTCGCACGGTGCATCTGCCCGATTCGCGCGCCGAGCCCTTATGCCCATCAGTCGACAGCAGTCGCGACGAGCCAGACGTCGAAAGGCTGATGGGTGAGCGCTAGCTCGATCCAGAAATTAACCAGACCCTATTATGTGACGCGCCGGGGTGTCCGCCGCACCCCCGGCGCGGCCGGCGCGCCTGGCTGGCCGTTAATCGACGCGCCCGACGGCCGCCAAACCCATGGCGGAACCATCTCCCGTGGCGGGTTGCATCCGAAGGGTGCCGTGCCCATTCGAATGCGAGGTTCCACATGCGGGTTCTCTCCGTCGTTAATGGGCAAACCCCGTGGACGAAACTTAGGCACCATGCTAACGGGAACGTCGCTCTCCTTGAAATCCCGTAAATCCAGGAACGCTGGCCCTCGCTCTGACCACGCAATCCCGTGAATCAGGCGCTGAATCAGTCCCTGGTCGTTTAGACCACCAGCCGCAGCTGGGGCCCTGATGCGCGGTGGCGCAGACTGGCCACCGCATGAGATGCCCCCAGGCAGATGGGTATGTCCTGGAGCCAACTGCGGCTTCACCGCGTGCTCCTTCTGCGCCCGACGCCGGCAGCACTCCCGGCAAAAGTCGGGCATGGACAGGGCCCCAGCTTGGGGGGCCAGTTAATGATTGGGCCCCGAAGCCTGAAATATGGATTGGAAACACTAACCAGGTCTGCCGTAGCTGGTGCTTTTCGGGTGACGGCAGTTCCGGTTAGTGGAATGGGATGAGGGGGGCGTCCCTAGTATAGATCATTAAACCAGGTCCCACTAAACCCAGTCCTGCAATCGCCCGAAAACGGGCCATGGTGCCCCGCGCTGCGAACAGCGCAGAATAATCCACGTCATTCTAGGGTGGCCCAACAAGCAGAAGCATACCAGAGGGGCAAACAACTGGGTCTGCTCCTGCTCTCTTGCCGAAGGTGTCAACGCTTGTGGCCTCAACTGCCTCGACGTCCGAGCGACTCCCGGGCCCCCCCGGGCCCAGCGCCGCAGCTGAGGCGCGCGACGGCGAGTCGCGCGCGCCGAGGTCGACCAGGGCGACGCGGGCGCCGAGCAACCAGGCAACGCGGGCAAGCAGAGACTGCTGGGTCTCGAGAGCGCCCAGCACCATCGGCCCAGGGAAGCATTTGTCTTCAGGGAGGAACCCGGGGCCATGTTCGACCCAGTTTGGCATCTCTCCAATGCAAGAGGTGCTTTCGTGTTCTACCTGGACAATGGCATCCCCTGCCCTCAAAAAAGTCAGGCCGCTCACCGTCGCAGCGAGTAATGTCGGGCTTCGCTGGGGGGCAGAGGCGCGCCGTCAACGTCCAGCGCATCGGGCTACTCATTGCTGGGAGATTCCACAAAGACGACACCAGGTGTGAAGAGGCAGAGTTCACATGGCGAGCCGCAGTTCCGCGCCTGCAGCCCCTCCTCTTCGACGTCCTAACAAGTGCGAACAACGCTCGCGGGGTCTTTTGCCCCTGCGGGCCAGTAGCCTCAACTCTGTAAAACAGACGCGGATCGAGATTGCCGCCAGGTCCGCCGCCGACAGGACATGCCAGGTGGCTCACTAAAGCGGCGCTAGTATTTTCAGGGCCAGGTACAGAGCCAGCGCCAGATCTAGGGGCCGAACTCCAGCGCCGGGTCAGCCCCGTGACCGCGCGCCGCAGCGTGGCGCCGCCGATCGGCAGCCGCCGAGGCCGCCGCCGCAAGCCGCGCGCGACGCGATCGCGGGCGGGGGGCGAATGCAAACCACCCTCGCCACTTGGGCCGCCGCTGGTGGCGTGGGAGCCGAGGCGCGCGGTCTGGCCTCGAGATCCCACCTCTCGGCAGGGAGGTAAAGGGGAAGCAAGCGGCAGTTGGTCAAAGACGGGGGTCGCCCGAGGCAGGGAACAACCCCCGGCGCGGACGCGTCCAGCAGGCAATCGGCCACCGCGCGCGGCGGCAGCGGCATCGGCCGGCGGTGGCGCGGCGCCGCCTGCAGGTGCCTCCCGGCAGGCGCCCCGCGCAAATCCTTGTCCAGGACCAAACACGCCCCGGCTAATTTGTTCAGGGCCAGCTCGTGAGATTTCGCCCGCTCCGAAGACTGTGCCGGCTCCGAGGGCTTTCCCAAGCGAGGCGATGGCAAGGCGCGACCCGCCGCAATCCGGCGACGGCAGGGCGGGGCCCGAGGCCCGCAGCGAACCGCGCGGGCCAGCCATGGCGCTGGGCGACAGCTCTGCAGCACCGAGCTTCGCCGCCCAGGCAAACAGCGGGCACTTCGCAGCGCGGGGAGGGGGGGGGCAGTCCGCCCGCCAGCGCGGTCGCCGCTGGCAAGGCCCTCTTCTCCAGGCCAAGCGGTCCGAGCCTGTCTGCGGGCCGAGTGGCGATGGCCACGCCCGCGTCGCCTGAGCCCGGGGCCGACGCCCCTCCGCGGGCCCCCGCCAGGCCCCGGGCCCACCGGGGCACTGGGCATGAAGTGCTAGTCCACGTTGATCTGGAGACGACGGAATTGCCCGACGTCGACGCACACGGGGCGGGCGAGAAGGGGCTGGGATCAGCCGATATCGATTGCAAGGCGGACGCGCTGGACAAGACGGACAACGAGACCGGCCGCGGCGCGGGCCGAGCGCGGCATCTGCCGCGGGCGCCAGGCTGATCGTCACGCCCCACGGGCCGGGCTCACTTGCGGGGGCTTCCCCTTTCTCCTCCACGAGGCCGGCGGTCGGGCCCAGCGGGCCCGCGTCGTCCTGCGCAGCGCAGCCGTTTCATTCAGTCACAACGGACCTGCGCGTGGCGCATTGATGTGCAAGAAAAAATGCCCGTCTATCTTCTCAAGAGTGGCTGGGTGGGATTGCAGGTAGGGAAGTGCGTGTCCGTTATTTCCTGATTGTGGCACTGGCATCCAAGAGCTCGCCGTGTGCGTGTCTATATGTTTGCGTTTGTGTGTAATTATGTCTGTGTGAAGGGCTGTGTGTATGTTATATTCATATATATAGCTCTCTCTACCATTACCTCCCTCTCTTTCTCTCTTACTCGCGCTCTCTCTCTCTCTCTTTTTCTCTCAGTCTCAGTTGTCCTCTCTCTATCCCTCTTTCTCTTTTTTTCGCGTTTGCCTTCTCAAATGGTTCTCACACGCGCATGTGATGTTATTGTTTAGATGTTGTGTTCATCTCTCTTTCATCTGTATAAAAAGCGTGATGGTCCCTTGCCACACACACACACACTGTGCAGGCGTGTTGCCTCTTCCTCCTCTTCCACCTCGCCTCCCCCCACTGATCATTCACATCCACCTTGCCCGACCTATCTCTTCCATAATCTAATCTCCGCTTCCCTACACCTTGCCTATATCCACCTATCTTCTTGTTATCTCCACTTTGTCTATCTCTCTCACATCCACCTTGCCCTACACGCTTTCCTCATCTTCCACCGTCCGTCTCCCCCTACCCTTTTCCCGCTCTCCCTCCCCCTCCCCGTTTCTTCTCCCCGTCTGCTTCTCCTTTTTCATCTTGCGAAAAATATGCTCACGAAACCGAAACATGCACGGGGAGTGGACGTCCGAGCGATGGAGACCAGGGGCAACGTTGCGAGGGGGGGATCGGCGCAGGGAGGGATGTATCGACCCCCGGTCGCCCATGGACTGCCGACGGGGGCCTGATAGCTCAACCCCGCCCAGGAACGTGCGGTTTCGCTGCTGGGAGCGTGTCGCTGATCTATCGGCGACGCATAGCCGATTCCATGTCGATGCTTCGCCCGCTGAGCCGGTCCCCCCCTTAACGCCCCCCTCGTTTCCTAAGGCGGGGGTGCGCGCTTTGGCCGCATTGGTCGTCATCTGGACTCTGGACCGTGCCTTCCGAGAATGAAGGCGGCGGGCTGAACGGCTGCGATGGCCGATGGGCGGGGCGGTGTGCTCTCGGCGGTGCGGGGGCCGTTGCCCGTGTCGAAGGCGCACGCCCAACCTGGCGCAAGGTGCGCCGTCGCGCAGGCTTCTTAGATCCCTGGATGTTGTTTGCAGGCGGCCTGCCTCCGCGCCGACTCTTCGTGCCCTGCGACGCCGCCGATAAAACATGCTCGCAGGGCGCTGCTTTTGCGTTGACTGCACGGGGCGTTCAGAGAGCCCCCGCCTTAGATTCATCTTGGCTGGAGGCCATGTCCACAAGCTTTCAGATCATTGCTTGACAGCAGCGGTGGAGAGGCACCCGGCGCGGCAGCCATGGCTCGGCAGCGGTCGCAAACGACGGCTCCGCCTGGCCAAGGGGCTGGGCTGCCTCGAGCGGTGCCGAGAGACCCCGCGGCGCTTCTCGTGTTGTCCTCGAGCAGGGGGCGGCCGCAGCCAGCGCCTCAAGCAGCTCCGCCGCGCTGTGGCCCAGCCTGGCTCGCCGCTGCCTCCCTCGAGCCGCATCCCGGGCGGCGCTGCCCCGCGCCGGGGCGGCGGGGCGGCAAGGGGCAGCGGCGCGGGAGGCGGCGGGAAGGGCGGTGGGCCGCGCTGCCCTGGGGGGCCGCTCCGCGGCAGAGCGCCGCGGCACGAGATCTCGGCGCTGCCCCCGCCTGTCGCGGAGGGCTTCGGCGGCCGTCGCGCGACAGCGCGCGATCTCGGAAGCGCAGTGGGAAGGGATGGGTGAGAGGGGTCGGGTGTTCAGTACTGCGCGAGCGCACTTGGCTTGCGCCTTCCTCCCTCTGTCTCCCTTCCTCGCTCCTCCGTCCTCCGTTCCCCCTTGCCCTCCCGCCTCCCCCAGCCTCCCTTCTCCCCCGTCTCCCCCCTCCACTTTACCCTCCTGCGCGTTTTTCGCTCCGTCTGCCTCTCGTCTCTGCCGTTGTCCTCCTCCAGCACCCCCAAGCCCTCGGATCCCTTGACACCATATCGTCCAACCATTGTTTTCTTCAGAGTTCGCTGGACCTCTTCACATCATCAGTGTCGTTCGGCTTGACTTTTGCGCGCCACCGCCAGGATGCCGAGGATTTCGACGGTCTTGTGCTGGGGATTTCGAACGGCACGCTGCTCCTCGGGGCCCTCAGCTTGGTCGGCTGCGGTGTTCTCGGGCTCTTCTGCTTCTTCGTCGTGATGCCCATGCTGGGTGCAACGGCGGCCGCGGGCGCGACTGACGCCGGCGCATAGCGATCAGTTGCCACGACAGCCCGTGCCGCGGAAGGGGCATGCTCTGCCACAGTCCCGCGCGCGCGAGCTCTCTCGCAGATAACCTGCATCCTGCAAAGGCCTTACGGCCAGTTCCGCCGACCCAGGGAATGGAGAACAGCTTGTGCACAAGAGGCGGAAGAGCGATTGGGAAACTGGGCAGTGGCAGCTTTGATGGGAGGGCCGCCACTGTGCGCTGATCGCGTGAAGGGCTTTTGAAACATTTTGGGTTGCCTTGGGGGTCTTCTTGGAAGGCTTCTTGGGGCCTTTGCTGTCCAGATGTGCGTCTTGGGGCCTCCTAGGGCCTGTTGGGAGCCTAGAGGTCATGTTGGATGGGTTGGCTTCCAGCGGCGCGGCGGTGGCGCCGCTTGGGCCCTTCTTGAGGCCGTTTTGGGGGCCCTTGGGTCCCTCTTGGGTGCCTCTTGGGCGATCTTGGCCAGTCTTGAGGGTTCCTTTCGAGGAAGCTCAAACATGTATCGGGGCGCGTGGATTAGTGACGGGCCCTGATCCCATATCAAATCGGCGCCCTCCTTCGCCAAATCAAGCGGCATCGGCGCCATGTTTCGGGGGCTACGTTCCCCGGTCCCCAGATCTCTGTTCCATGGCAGCGTGTGCCCGATGCTCGGGCTGTTTTGCACGCTCTGGCGATCGATGTGGCGAGAATGTGAACATCATGTGAAAATCTACGAAAATCGGGCTGGCGCCTAGGGCTTCCAGCACAGCCCGAGTTCCCCCCCAAGAGCACCACCGGAGTTAGCCGAGGCTGGCCCCGAGAGGGCCTCGGCGGGTCTGGGTAGCTCAAATATTACCCCCAAGATCGCCCGAGTGACTTCAGGGAGGATGAAGGGACTGGCGGGGTTGGGGGTCACCACCCCTGGGACCAACCGCCCTCCCCCACCACCCTGGGACCCAACCGCGTCTCTAGGACCCCCCCCCGCTCGGCGGGAGAGGGATCAAAGGGAAGTGGCTTCCCTTCGATTCGATTGCGACCTGGGTCGACTCACACCCCGGGCTGGCGAACTTGGAGAGCCCCAGGTGTCTGCAGGAAGGGGGAGCTCCTGGGGACGATCGTGCAATGAATACGTAATTACATACGAGCCATAGATTTTAGGCTAGCGCGAATTTCTTGGATCTGCGCTGGCGCCGCCTCTGGCGCCGCCCCTGGCGCGCTGCGCGTGCGAGGGTAGGGTCCAGCGACGATCCGAGAAGTCCGCGCGGACATTCGACAGTTTACGCTGGTGCCTTTTTTCTTGCCCTACGACGGGGCCCCAGGTTGGCCACAGGGACAGGAGAGCTTCGAGTGAGAAAACCCTTCGCACGCGGACAGGGCCGGCTGACTCGACGGCGTGACGCTGCTCTTTTTGTGGCCTCCCCGTCGTCCCTGGCCTCGGAGACTCTGTGGAGGCGCGGTCGGGGGACGTCAGCTGACCACCACGCCGATCCTGGCCCGCCCGATCTTGGGCCCAGGATCGGTGCGTCCGCCTTCCTGGGCTTGGCCAGAGGGGCGAACGACACCGATTTTGGGCCCAGGGTCGGCCAGGGCCAGGACAGGACTGGTGTAGGAGGTCAGTTGAGCGACGGAAGGAGACGGGGTCCACTGCGCTGACATTCGCGCGCACGCTTCCTGCGTAATGCTGCGCGTAAGCGCCCTCTTATCCACGCGGCGTGCCATGCTGGTGGGCCGCGTAAGCCACCGTGCAAGGTCGTCGTGTCATCGTACGTGAGGCAGAGTCTCGGCTGGTACCCACGGCCACAAGAGTGCCGCCCAGGATGTGCGGATGAGGCATAGGTCGGGGGCGCCCAGCGGGCCCGCCCGGGGGCTCGGCCTTGTGCATTGTGGGGCTTCCCTGGCCTTCCCAAGGGAGGGCCTCGGGAGGGCCTTCCAAGGCCCTCGCGCGAGCCTTGGGAGGGCAACCCCCGGCGGCTGCAGGGAAGCTGGGAGACGTGGCCGGGGCCAGCCCTTCCACTCCTTTCCAGCCCTGGCCAGTTTCCCTGCAGCTTTCCAGCCCTGACGGCCTCGTCCCAACTGTCTTGGGCCAGCCCTGGCCACTTCCACTGTCACAGGATTTCCTGCTTGCGTACCCCGGGGCCTCTCGGTGGCCTCGCTCCCGAGGCCTCCTGGCGGCTGCCTGGTGCTGCCCGGGTAGTCTCCCAGAGCCCTCCAGGGCTTGGGCAAGGATGGAGGGCGGATCCTTGTCAAACGAGGCTCTCGCCTGTGTGGCAGGCGCCTGGGGCGCTCGTCTTTCAGGGGGGGGCGCTCCCCGGAGTGAACAGGAAAGAATACCTGCAGGGTTCTATGAAGCGGGATTCGGGACGGGAGTGCACGGGAGCACCGTTGACGCTGTGGTGGTCGCACAAGCTCGCTCGTTCGCGGGCACAGTTCGCAGGTGGCAGCGGGAAGCGGCGCGCAGTGCGCATCCTGCAGGTGTACGTGGATCGCTTGGCAGGCGCGCGCGGGGCAAGTCCGCGCGCGCGGCCCGACGGGGCGTGCGCGCGCCGCGGCGCCGCGCTGGCAACCACGGCATACGCAAGACGGGTGGGCCCGCTGCCTTTTGCGCTCTCCCGACCCACCCTCACCTGGCGCGCCGTGTTGCGCGTGTTGGGTGCGACAGTGGCGTTGCGTCTAGAGATGTCAGGCCTGGGCGCTGCTCCTTCGCCGCACGCCGCAGTGGATTCTACCACGGAGGCGGCGCCGCGCCGCAGTTGGTTCTGCCGCTGGTGCGGCACTCGCGAGGGGGGGCGTCGCGCCCATCGACGGACCATGACGCGCCTGGGCGCTTGTCGCCACCGAGGTGTGGTTATTGTCCCCCTCCGCCTCGTCGTCCTCGCCGCCTCGTCGTCCTCATTCTCCCTCCTCGCAGCTGCCGCCGGTAGCTCGAGGGGCCAGGAGGTATAAGCCCCTCTCCCTACGCGAGGGGGCACCCCGCCTTTCCGCGATGGAGCAGGGGGAGCGGCGCAAGGGCAAGAAACCGCGGCGCGCGGGCGGAGCGGCTGGCGCGCCCGAGGGGGCCGAGGCGGAGCAGGCGGGGCTTGGTCGCTGCCGCGCCCCGAGGGTGGGGAAGGGGCGGGGGGGGGCGGGTGGGTGATGATGAGGGGGGATCGTTTTTCCCTCCTCCCTCCCCCTTTCTCATCCCTCCCTTTCCCCCCGCTCCCCTTCCCTCCTCTCCTCTTCCCCCTCCCCATAGTTCCCCATTTTCGTCTTCTTTCCCCTCCCCATCCCGGATATCCCTCCTTCACCTTCATAGGGCGAGGCCGCGGGCCTTGCGATTCTCAGGCTGAAGCGGCACGCGGCGCGCGCGCGCGCCGTATGGTCCCACTTCTCTACGCATGGCGTTGTATGGTTTGCTTGGGCTCACCGGTTTATTTTCCCGGGTCAGACTTAAAATCCCACGTCAATCCACGTTCCATGCGCCATCCCGTTTGGTACCGCAAGACATGTCCGTGGGCCGAGCTGGGCGCTCCATTCGGGCACTCTTTTCAGCTTGCTATATTGGAGGTCCTGAAGGTTACGCGAGTACGGCTGCAAGGTTCGAGGGCCGGTGGTTTTCGATATGCGGAAAGTTTCCAGCAGTTGCGAGGAGGTTTGGGGCGGGCGTTTCCAACATGTGGCTCTCATGCGTTACCGCCGCACGCAATCGGTTCAAACGTTTCGCTCCGCGGATTGAGGCCTTTCCGTTTTCAATATGGGGCTGTCGCTTGGGATCTCACATTAACCAGCTGCTGGCAGCAAGTCCCGCCGCCGTGCCAGCCCAGCATTGTGGGTGGCAGCTGTTCGAAAGGGCTGTGGGAACCGGCTCGTGTGATACATCGTGTTTCGACGCTTGGACGAGCCGTGATTAGGTGATGAGGACAATGGGGATGCTGCGGGTGATGACGAAGCTGTTGATGATGATGGTGGTGATGTCGTTGATGATGATGATGATGATGATGATGATGATGATGATGATGATGATGATGATGATGATGATGATGATGATGATGGTGTCGGTGATGTTGATGATGTTGATGATGCTGGTGATGATGATGTCGATGGTGATGCTGCTGCTGCTGATGTTTGTGATGCTGATTACGGCCATGATGATGCTGCTGATGATGATGAGGATGGTAAAGATGATGCTGATTATTGTTATTATGATGATGCCATTGGTGGCGATGCTGATGATTAAGATGAGGACGATCACGATGATTACGACCATGAGGATGACGATAATGTTGTTTAGTTATGATGATGGCGATGCTGGTGATGTTGGCGATGCTGATGATAAAGATGAAGATGGTGATTGATGATGATGGTGACCATGCTGAGTATGATGATGATGCTGATGCTGATGATGATGCCGATGATGCTGATGTCGTTATTGATGCTGCTGATGATGCTGCTGAGATTGACGGTGATGCTGATGACGACGATGCTGCTGCTGATGATTATCATGATGATGACGATGATGATGACGATGGTGGTGGTGATGATGATGATGATGCTGATTATGATGGAAATGACGATGATGCTGATGATGATGCTGCTGATGTTCATGATGATGACGATGACGGTGGCGATGATGATGCTGATGATGATGATGAGTGCAGACTGTACGTGTTTCCAGGAAGCGCAGCAAAGCACCTGACAGTGCTGTTACCCCTGCAGAGCATCGAGGACTACGAATGGTGTTTGGACAACTGCAGTGGTCTGCGCGAATGATTTGCTTCGAAGAGGCGTTCGAGGCATCCCGGTTAGCATCGACACTGGGAGCTCCGACGGCGAAAAATCTTCAGGACGGAAGTGCAGCTATCTGGAGAATCCAGAAGCGTGACGACTTACTGATCAAGTTCAGCTGGCCTGAACCTGTGGAAAACCATGGTGATCAACGTGACCGACAGTGCTTTCGCCAACCTGCCGAAACACAGATCGCAACGAGGACACTTCGTTACTCTAGGGGGCGAGAAGATCGATGAGGACCGCGGCAACCAGTACAAGGTACATAGCTTTGGGGGTGGCAGTCTTCAAATATTCAACGAGTGGTGTGCTCTACTCTATCGGCGGAGGCATAGTCCTGTGCAGATTCGGTGGATATGTTGATTTGGACAAGGTCAGCCTTGGCGGATATCCTGTACCCAGAGATGGATGCGGCCGAGATCGTGCATGACACCTGCCCGGTGACATGCATTTCGGTGACCGACTGCAAGAGCCTGTATGACATGATCGCGAAGGAGAAGGTATCTATGACAGATCGGAGACTTTCTCTGGAGGCGGTTATACCACGTCACACAGTAAAGGAGGTCAGTATCAAGTGGGTCAAGAGCGAGCAGATGCGAGCGGACTGTCTGACGAACGTGCTTCCAGGAGGCTGCGCTAGGAAGATTGGTATCTAACTTGCGGACTCTTGGGCCCGATGACAGAGCACCATCATCGCGCGGACGGAAGCTAGTTGGACCTGAGAAGGTGGCAGCGAACAAGGGGGTCGACGACCTGAACGCGAGGATGGCTACGTACGTCAAGAAGCAGCTGTGCTACTTGGCCGGTGGAGACCTACAAGTATGTGAACGAGTGCTTCAACGATGGCAAGGACGAGAATTATGACGAGACCGAGTACGTCGAAGCATTCTACATGGACGATGCGACTGACGACTCCCCAATGGACAGGAGTGGCGCGCAGCGAACCACCCAGATGCCTGACCAAGGTGCAGTTCTGCTACAGTTCTGTGCAGTCGCAGTGTATTGAGTTTGTCTTTCGATGTCTCCTGCGGTGGTGCCGTTCGTCTCTATCCTTGTGGGAAGTGCCAGGTTTATCTGCATTATGCAGCCTAAGCAGAGTGACGACGAGGACTTCGGTATGGCATCGATGGGGGTGGACAGTTCAAGCAGCGACAACATTCCCCAGGCGGAGGTGCCCAAGCAGGCAAACCTCGAGACAGCTACACTACGCCTGAAAGCGGAGCCTGAGGTGGAGACGCACTCCGACGAGATCACAGAGGATGGACATATCTACATGGGGGCAGTGCTCTCCTGAGGCAGTGGTTGGCTACATTGGGACCGATGCGCATCGAGAGTGGCAAATACGAGGGCATCAGCTTCGCAGACATACGCAGCAAGGACAAACACCACGTCAATTGCTTGGGCTGTTGTCTAAAGCTGGACGCAGATGAGAGCAGGAGCTGCAGTCTTGGTTCGAGCATCGAGACTTACGTCGCCTGCAGCATCATCAAGTCAGGCCAGGTACGCTGAGACTTCATTACCAACTTTGTATGTACGTTGGGTGATGGAGAGATTGTTTTGAGATGTCACTACCATCTTTGCGTTTACATTGGGTGGTTCAAGAGATTGTATTCATATTCGCTACCAATTTGGTATTTGCGTTGGCTGAGTGAGGAGATTGCGTGCGCACCCTCTCACGTGAAGAGATGATGAGCGCACGCTCTCAAGTTAAGGAGTGATGTTTGCATCAACGTTTGGTCGAATATCTTGATAGTGGTTGCTGGAGATTCGATGATAATTTGATATTTGTTGCTCAAGATTTGATGTGGTATCTTGATTGTTGTTGTTCGGTGCGCGGGCGGCTTTTGGCCAGTCGAGCCGACAAGCATATTTATGAATATTCTGGGGGTTTGCTTCAGAAGTTGCTACGCATGCTTTAGCAACGTTTCCTTTTCCTGTGTGAAAATCAGATAGGCGAGGATGTGCGGTCCAGGGTGATAATGAATTATCATTCCCTTCCGCCCGTGGCCGTTGTGGCTCACAGGCTGGGCGGGGGGGGGTGGACGCACCTATTCACGATTGCGTTGAGTACTGAGATAAATTGATCCTATATGTTTTGCTTTGTGCTTGCATCAAGTACTGATGGGAGGGGTGCTGTGATCTGTATTTACACTCCGTGTACAGGAGGGCGTGGTGTTCCGTGCATTGCTCGTCGCATTCGGCGTAGGGCTGCTGATGCTGGGTCCCGTAGCACTGCGCACCGTAGTGGTTTTCGATTCCGTCGTGATGTACTGAGTCCCAGTGCCGGTCGCGTAGGCGCTGCTGGTGGACGTGTTGCTCGTAGCTTTGCTTGTTGAAGTCGTGAGTGTGAGGCTGCTTTTGCCCACGTGCGCGAGCCCTGGTGAGCTGGCCATGGACCTCATTGCGCTGCTCGTTACATTCATGGCGGTGGTCCCTGACGTGCTGATCGAAGTCATGGTGCCCGTCGCCCTGCTCGTATCACTCGTAAGTGTGAGGCTGTTGGTACTGAATCCCGTCGTGTTGTCCATCGCCGTTGTGCTCAATTCCGTCGCTCTCCCCGGTGTCCAAGTGCTGGTCGCAGCCGTGTTGCTGAAGGACGTGTTAGTTTGGTGGACTGTTCCTCCAACTCTTGAGTGGGAGTTTGCTGGGACTGAAGCTCGTCGTGCTTCTCGACGTCGTAGTGCTCGATTTCGTCGTTCTACACAGTGACACGATGGTCGCAGCTGTGCCGTTCGGGGATTTGGTGCTCATTTCGCTACTCGTATCACTCTTTGATGTGTGGTTGTTGGTAACGGATCCTGGTTTGATGCGCAACGTCGTGGTGTGATCCCGTCGTATTGCACAGTTCCGAGGCGCTGGTCCTTGACATGTTGCTCGAATGCGTGATGCTTGTTGCTCTGCTCGTCTTGCTCGTAAGAGTGAAGCTATTGGTACTCGAGTCCTTCGTGCTGGGCAGTGCGCGCGGTCCCCCCCCCCATCGTCACCCTCCAGGATAAGGGGAAAGGGAACGTCATGGCCTTTGGTCCCTGCGTCCTCTTCTTGTCCGCGAGCCCTGGTATGTTGTTCGTGAGCGTGAAGAAGCGCACGAGGAGAGCTCATGGCGATATGCGCCCGAGCGGAGCCTGTTGAGGCGCTTCCCCTGCCCCCGGGTGTACGTGGGCCCTGTCGGTGCCGCAGTCCCTTGTGCAACGTCTGGCGTCGGAGGTGCGAGCTCAGGCCCTGGCACAGGCTTCCGCATGTGTGCAGGCGGGCCTGGTGTCTCCGCCGTAGATCCCGCCGTCGACGGGTCTGACGTCTCTGCTGACCTGCGTCCTGCCGCTGGCGCAGGGTTATCCCTCGCTGGCCGCTGCTGGGAGCGAGGGGTCAAATTTGACGCGAACATGATGGTAGCATTGCCACTGGTCAGCAGGACCACCCAGTCATGGTTCTGATCCCCCGTGCGGCCAATGACGGTGCCGGGGTTCTTCTTTGGTTGGTGACCGTTGCCTCGGTGCCTTCCTGGATGGGCGGAGGCCCAGGTGGCAGGACGAGGCTTGTGGCGTCGGGCAGCGCTTCGGCCCTGGTGGACCTTGCGTTTGCCCTGGTGGGCCCAGGGCGCAGGGGGTGGTGCTGTCAGTGGCGCTTGCCGCTCCGTGGGTTTCACCGAAGCCTCGTCTGGATTCGCCTTGGGCTCCACCCTGGCGGGTGTACCGAACGGGCTTGGCGGTGGCTGCAGGGGATGAATCCAGGGTCCTCTGGTGGCGGTTACCCCCACCGAGGCAACGCGTTGGGAAGGCGACGGAGTCCCACGGATCCTCGGTCTGTGCGTTTGGGCCCGGTGGGGTGCTCGTGGATGCCATCGGCGTGTGGGGACCCCGTGATCGGCCTTGCTCCACGGCGGCGATCGGGACGTCCCGATTTGGTGCATCACGGCTGATGGGAGGGGCGGTGCCGTTGCCGTGGTGGGCGTCGGCTGCGGCCGTGAACCCTGCCGGGCCACGGCTGGTGCCAGTGTTTTGCTTCAGGGAGTGATGCAGATCGGTGTAGGCGATCATGCTTCTCCCGCACCGTTTACGTTCGCCCCTGAGCTTACGCTGGTCAGAGCGAAGTTGAGGGTAGATGTTGTAGATGTTGTCGATGCCGACTTCTTGCTTACGAGCAATCTCGTTATGAGCAGCGACTGTTTGGTCGACGCCACCGCTTCTCTAGAGTGCGGCGATGCAGGTTTCCTTTCGGGTGACGTCGGGATCCTGCCCTGCCTTTGGGCGACCCGTGCCTGGTGGCTTGGGCTCTGGTGGCAGATGAAGCACGCGGCGAGGGCTCTCTAGAACAATTGCGGCGCGCGCGGGCATATGAAAGAGGATGTGACACGAATCAGTCCTGTGGTGAGGGCCACATGCCCGGTCTCGCCACGCTATCTATAGAATGCTGGGGGGCTTCGTGTCTGGAGAGAGGAGTGGCGTGGAGAGGTACGGCTGTGTCAGGGGATAGGGGGAGGAGAGGAGAGCGCCAGGTTGGGGTGCAGATGACGAGAGGGAGGGAGGGAGGGAGGCAGTGGAGGGGGGGGGCTGCAGGGGATGAGGGGGCTTGGGGGGGAGTGGACAGGGAGGGGGACAGAGGGGGAGAGGCGGGAAGAGGATGACAAGAGGGGGGGAGGCAATGGCAAGCAGACGGTGGAACGGGGAGAAGTTCGCGGAGTCGGTTCGCGCTCCGCTCAAGCCAGAGTGCGAGGTCGCGGCAGACCTTTTCCGGTGATTCCCTTCGATTGCCATCTGCCAGCGTCTCAATCGGGTTTTGGCCGCTGAGGGAGGGAAGGGGGATAGGGGGGAGGGAGTTTTGAGGGATACTTGCGGGAGAAGGGCGGAGTGGAAAGACAGAGTCGTGGTGGTGCTTGACGTTTCCCTAGCACCAGCGGGGGCAGCGACTTGGCGCACAGTGATGCATTCTGCATTCCGAACTCTTTTCCTAAAGCTTGTCGGAGCTTGGAGTGCTGCTATGGGCCTTGCGGTGGGCTTCAAACTCAACGTCGTGTCGCAAACCTCCAGGACTTTGTGCGAGTCGAGGCGACGAGATCGACGGTTTTTGATCCATGCCAACATTGACCAGAGCACGTTCTGCCTGTCGGCCGACATCCAGCTCTTTCTCTTCCGAAGGCTCCCCCCCTTCCTCACTCCCCCCATCGCTTCCTCCCCCCCTCCCTGACGCAGGGGGACAGGACCAGGAAGTTCCATCCGCACGAGGGGCCCGGCAAGGCCGTGGCGGGGACAGCTCGCTGCGGGGCCCCTGTGCGAAACCTCCCCTGAGTCCGGTTCTCGGCCCGGCTGGGGAGCGGGTGAAAGCTGCAGCAGGGACGGCCTGGCAGAGGAGGGGGGAGGAAGGAGGAGGGAGGAGGGATGAGGGAGGAGGGATGAGGGAGGAGGAGGAGGAGGAGGAGGAGGAGGAGGAGGAGGAGGAGGAGGAGGAGGAGGAGGAAGAGGAGGAGGAGGAGGAGGAGGAGGAGGGGGGGCGGAGGGCGGTTGTGGTCGTCGTGCTGGTGGCCGCGATGGTGGGGTCGGGGCGGTGGTGGACGTGCTGGTGGTGGCCGTGGTGGTGGTGGTAGTCGTGGCGGTGTTCGTCGGCGCCTGTGGTTCTGATTGTGGTCGTCATGGTTGTGGGCGTCTTGACGGTGGCCCCCGTCTGGTGTAGTGGACTGCCTCGCGGTGATGGTAGCCGTGCGGTGTCAAGGCGGGAGAGGGCGTCGTGATGGGCGTGGTAGTCGTCATGATCGCTGTGATCGCAGAAGCGATTTTCTCAGCGCTTACTTGCCCAGGGCACTGAGGATCATCCCTGCGTTTCTTTGCTGGAGGGTGCGGGAGGTGTCGCGCCAAATCCGGCTGAGAAGCTCGGACCGCTCGGCGTCCTCCAGGCAGGCGCCGTAGCTGCGCGCGAAGCTCACTGCCTCGTCGGACGGCCCCCCCCTGGTCTCGAAAACCATCGGGACGAGGTCAAGGCCCTCCTGGCGGGGGATAGTGGTCGCGTTTGTCGTCGACGATTTGGGCAGCCGCGAGACCGTGTTTTTTGTGGAGCGGGCGAGCCTGCGTGGAACGTCGGTAGAGTGTACGCATGTCACCTGGTACTAGGGTTGAGTGTCTGGATGCCCAGCTGGGGGTCTGGGGGTTACCGCGGTCCCAACCTGGCACCCGTCGTTGTGTTGGTGCAGCATGGCCCGTGATGTCCCTGTGCATCGTAGCATGTTAGTCACTTAGCTGGTTGTGCTGGTCGGTTCGAGAGTTGTCCACCTCGCATGACTTGGCGTGAAATCCATGGGTGTCGAAGGGCACCCCGCACAGCGTTCGATCTTGTTGTCGGTGTTGGCAGTGTGATCCGGCGGGGCAGACCAGCACTCGAAGTCGGCGCATGAGCTTCATTTCGAAATGGACATTTGGTTGAAGAGGGTCACCTGGTTGTCGCGGTTGAAGGAAAGCTCCTGCGCCAGCTCCCCCGCTCTCCCGTAGCGCTAGCCGCCCGCCTTCGGAGAGCTCCCGCAACGTCGTTCTCTGATTTTTCTGGAAGCTGCCTTGCTCCACGGGCCCTGGAGTTTGGCTTGGGACTCTTTTGAAGGCTGTGGGCCCACTCGGTGGGCTGACCGGCTGTCGCCCCCGAGGCTTGCAGCGCTTGCTCACCTTGGGCCAGTGCCTGGAGGGTCCACGGGCAGCGTGTCTGGAACCGCGCCAGCGTGCGCACGTCCAGACACTCCGCCACGTTGTGGAGGCAGAGCGCCCCCAGGGCCTTCTCTCGGGGATGGGCCTCCCGCTGTGTGCCGACCCTCCCAGCAGGTGCGCAAAGCAGCATCTTGCCCGTGGTGCTCTGTGCCCCCTCGCAGTGCGACCAATACCCTCTGCTCCCCTCCCCTCCCCTCAGCGGCGGGGGCGGGGAGCGGCTTCCCCCCCCTCCCCGGAGGCCGCCGCGGTGGAGAAGCCGCCGAAGAAGAGGCGCAGGGTGGACGCGGAGGCGGCGGGCGAGGCCCAGGAGGAGGCGCCGCGTTGGCGCGTCGGGGTGGGGGGACGGAGGGAGGGGAGGGAGGGAGGCAGGGGAGGCAGGGGGGGAGGCAGGGGGGGGGGCGAGGGCGGCGGGTGTAGCCACCGACAGGCAGGACACTGGCAGTGACAGAGATTGAGTGGAGGGAGGGCTGGTGTTGGACGGGGAGGAGACGGAGGACGATGCTGAGGAACAGGGAGGAGGAGGAAAATGGATTAGGAGGATGAGGAGTGAAGAGAAGAGCGACAAAAGGATAGAAGATGGGTGAGGCATGGTGAATGCCAAACAGCGGAAGTGACCCCGCAAGCGTGCAAGCAGACAAGCGTGCACTCGCAGTTCACCGGGTATGCAGGCGAGCAGCCAATCAATAGAGCAATCGAGGAAACATGTTGCGATGTAGAAAGAGTCTGCCTGGAGGACGGGAGTCCTACAGAGTCGACAGAGTCTGGCACGTGAGCAGCAGCATGAAGGCAGCAGGCAGCATTGTGCGACCGCAGCCTCCGAGCGGCCCAGTGCCGCAAAGGCTCGAGAACAATGTGAAGACACAACTCATTGTCGCAGATCTCGGCCTGACTCGTTCCAAAGTCGGTCGATTCTTTCAGCGAGGCGGGGCCCCGCCGCAGGAGAAGTCCCACAATCGATCCACGACCAGGGAGACGACTAAGAGACGACGACGACAAGGGGAGGGTCACACAGCCGATCGATGCCTCCAGATGGGTGGGACTTTAGCTGATTACCTTATTGATCGTATCCAGGCCCGGTTTAGGTCCAGCCAGGACCAGTGAGGTGCTCAGTTGACGTCCCCGACCTCCGCCGATGCGTTTTTTTATGGTTCGCGGACCCGACCCGTTCCCCAGGGATACCTTTCCGTCCCAGAGCCAATCTTGATGGCCCTGAGGCCCGATGACGGGCCCCAGGGGCCGAAATCGAGGAAACACGCAGAGGGACGTCGGCCCCAGACGCAGACAGATCCCCAGAGATCTGAGCCCGTTCCCCTGGATCGGACTTTCATCCCGAGCAGTTTTTTGGACGGCCCCTGGACCCACTTGGGGCCCGCGAAGGCCGAGACCGCCCCCAAAACCGTCCGCCGCGATTCTTTCGCGACGTGAGGAAAGGAAGGGAAGTGAGCGAGCGAGCCAGCATGCGTCCAGGTGGGTCACTAGGACGCCGCCGAAGAGGTGAGAGAAAGGGCCGCAGCGGCGGCCAAGTAGCGCCGGCACCTCCCACAGGTGCAGTGCCTCCACGCTCTGGACAAAGAGAACTGGCTAGCGGCCAGCCGCAGGGCCACAGAGGCACAGACATGGAGCGGGTGCGGGCACCTCCCGAAGGTGCAGTGCCACCACACCCCGTCCATAGGGATCTCACCGCAGCGCGGTGAGGGAGGACCTCCAGGAGGAGCGGTGGCTCGGTGAAACCGTGCCACCACTCACCGTGCCACCACTCGCAAGGGGGAACGGAATATTGCAACTACGAGCAGGATGCGTAAGAACCATGTCCGCACACAGCCACAACTACAATCAAGCTACTGATCGCATACGTAACCTCAGGCGGACTTGTCGTGACGGTCTTGCAGCCAGTGCTGCCCACCTTGTATGTGAGGAGGACGGGGAGACGGAACAGGTGGACGAGGAGGGGGGAGGCTTTTGGGTCTTCGGAGCCTCTTGGGGGGTCTCTTGGGAGCTTCCTGAGGGTCTCTTGGGTCTTGCTGGGGGCCTCTTGGGGGGCCTCTTGGGACCTCTTGGGGCCTCGGAGACTGGTACCGAAGATTCCAAAGCTCCTTTCGAGTCCTTTGTGTGGGCACGCTCTTTGGCCATCTTGGAGTTTTCTTGGGCTGTCTGGGGACCCTCTTGGGTCGATTCGGCGCCCTCTTGGAGACTTCTGGGGCGATCTTGGGGCGATCGTGACGGCCTCTGGGACCGTCTTGGAACGTCGGGAAGCCGAGAAGGCGAGAATACCCAAATCTTTCAGAACAGAAAGAACATATACCTCTTTGGGCTCTTTTCGGAGTGCTATTGGAGGCCTCGTGGAGCGTCTAGGAGGTGCCTTGGACCGTCTGGAGGCCACCTGTGGCGTCTGGGACGAGTAATTCTGCCATTCGCGGCCCTCTTTCTGATTTCGAGGATGTTCATGATGGATATCTCGTGAGGGGTCTGCTCGAGTCTCCCGTCCCTGCAGCCTGTTTGGCTCGGCAGCGGGCGGGTGGGTTTTATATAGCAGGCGGAGTACCGCCACAGGACGGCGCGGCTTGGCGCGCCGCCGCTTCACATAGCGAAAAGGGTTCGCATCACATTCTTTATTCTATTCAGAGACTTACGTCACGAACGACGGTGACGAGAAGGGCTCTAGGGTGCCCTGGTATTCAGATTGGTAGCGAGAGCATAGTGACGACCACGGTCTACATTGTGGCGATCACGATCGACGACAACAATGTCGAGTGGCGTGACTACGACCGGAGGAGCTGCTAGCGGCTCAGCAGCACTCCGATTAGACGTCCCACCATGGGACGGAGAGCCCGACAAGCTGCTTGCATACAAGTTCGACGTCGGGCTCTTCAGCAAGAGCTATAAGGTGCAGGACAGGTACGTGGTGGGACCCCAGCTGGTGAGAGCTCTGGGGGCAAGAACACGTAGACTGGCACAGGCGTGCCCAGACATCGACAAGATCGACGAAGTCACCGACGAGGGCAAACTGTCAGGATGGCAACGCGTCTTCGACTACCTCTTGTCGAAGCTTGACCTGTCCAACGTGAACGAGATGGGTAACTCTGCGGAGAAGTTCTTCAACAAGCTCCAGCGGGAGCCGGGTGAGGGCTTCCCCGACTGGACGGCGCGCTGGGAGGCGGACGAGCGTGACCTCTTGTCGCAGCTGAAGGCGGTGGACAGCTCGGTCGAGGAGGTTATCGCAGCGCCGCTGAGGACGTGGTGGTACCTCCGCCGATCGCGCCTGAGCCCTGTGGCCAGGGGCGAGATCACCGCTACGGCGGGGGGCGACTACGAATTCGGCAGTTTGTACAAGGCGCTGTGCACGAGGTACCCGCTGGAGGCGCTAAAGGGGGTCGACGGGGTCCGCGAGAAGAAGGACAGGCGCGCGGGTTTTTTTCGGCGAGGCCGAGGAGGCCGAGCAGGAGGACCGCGACTTCGAGGACAGGTCCGCGATCGCGGACATTGTGGACCAGCTGGTGAACTTAGCGGACGCGGAGGACTCGACCCTCTTCGAAGACTCCGAGCTTGTCGACGACTACGAGGACGGCATCTACGCGGAGTTCAGGCAGCTGGGCAGGAACTTCAAGGACGCGAGGGACCTCATCAGGAAGCTCAAGGTGGCGAGGGAGTACTACTCCGTGCTCGCTCCTCGACTGGCAGAGGGGCCCCCTCGTCCTCGACAACTACGCGATGGTCAACGATCTTCTCGTCAGGACGGTGGTCAAGAACCTGCGCGTGACAGGCGTAGGATGAGATGTCTAGCTTGCCGCAAGTTCGGACACCAGGCGAAGGACTGCCCCGAGAGGACGAAGGACCGCGGTAAGCCACAGCCCAACGAGACGACCTCGTTTGCGCTTCTAGAGCTCGGCGACCTGGTGCTCCTCTTGGACGACGTGGGCGGCATCTGGGCGATCTTTGACTGCGGCGCCACGAGGGGCCTCATCGGTGCGACGATGGCCGGGCACCTCATCTACGACATGGAGGAGAAGCACAACATACTGTTCGACGTGGTGGAACGGACGCGGCACTTCACTTTCGGCGACGGCAGGCGCAAGAGCTCGATGGGCACCATGACGGGTGCCATCTTTCTCGGTGACGACCAGGAGAAGATCGAGATCTCGATCATGGACAACGAGGTGTCCCTGCTGATCGGCATGGACGTGCTGGGGCCTGATGATACCAACGCCCTCATCGACTGCGGTAACGGATACCTGATGCTGCCGAAGATCTCACATCACGTCTTCCAGTGCCGGAAGATGCCCAGTGGTCACCTCGCCATCAACGTGGCGACTCCGACGCGGTGGCAGAACATCCCACAGAGACTCCCGAACATCGTCGGAATCACACAGTGCAACGCCATGGAGGGCGAGGCTGAGACGCCCGCGGTCGTGGACGTGGCGGTGCTGGAGCTGGCGCCCGCGGCTGGCGCGGGGGCCTCGAGCTAGGGGCAGCACCCTCTGGATCCGAGAAAAGTTCCTTCCTCTAGTCCACTGGGGGGGCCCAAGAAGATTCCAGAAAAGCTTCGCACCCTCGAGAGATCTTCAGACTTCCCGAAGCTCGAAGACGCTGACAGGGGTCAGGATGTCCTCGCTGTACCCCCTGGGCCTGCTCCTACACACCCAAGCCTCTCGAGATCTCCTACAGCATCTCCCACGAGGGCATCTTGGGGACCATCTTCGGGGACCACGAGTTCGAGGGCAACGATCAAAGAAACCGAGACATCTCCAAGAGCGCAGACTAGTACGAGCACGAAACTCCCGACACGGCAGTCTGAGCCTCCTCCCGATCCTGATGATTTGGATGCGCACCGAGCTCTTTCGGCTCGAAAGGGCGTTCAATCAGGAGGAGATCCTCAATATTCATCTACGCTTCCATATCCAGCGGATGTCGTGCCGCCGTGGCACCATCTCGTCGCCTTCGGGCATGCCACCACCGCCATCCCCTACTACGGAGCATCCGCGAGATCGCAGAGCGACTCCTTTCACGTCAAGGCTGCCGACAACAGCCGAGGCGAGCACGTCGACGTCAGCTCAGATCCAGTCCGGGGCCAGGGTCATCCGAGGCGAGTTCTGCACCCCCAAAGGATGTGACCACGAAGGCTGCTGGATCGGACCCGACCGCCACCCTCGTCCAGGCGGCCAAGTCCAAGGCGCCGGCATGCCAGAGGTGCGGCTGCTGCAGACAACCAGGTCGCGGCTGTGGGAGGCCGGGTACCCGTCGCTGAACTTCGCGCAGAACTACCGTCCACCTCGTCGGAAGAACGACCCGCCACAAGCAGGCCCCCCCGAGTGCATGATTCCCAGGCCGGCGAGCCCAGAGGCCAGTTGGCGGTGCAGGTCCGAGGTGATCTACCTGAGGTGGAGGCGGATGCTGTCCAAGATCCCGAAGAGACTGGCGAACGACCCGTCTTCGGAATCCTTCGAGATGCTGGACGACTCGCCCGAGAAGGAGATGGCCAGCAAGAGAGGGCGCGAGTGTCCCTGACCAGCGAGGACCTGGGCATCATGCAGAAGGCTATCGATCAGTACGCTCGGGACTACACGAAGGAGATCGGCGACGACGTTAACTTTCTGTCCCGCAACGGCCGCTACGACCTGCTCGAGGTCTGCACGCCTCCGAAGTCTCGTCTTTCCCAGGCGGTGATCGACCTCGGTGGAGCTGCCTTCCGAGCTGGGGTGCGCAACGGGTTCGACATGGCGACGAAGACTGGAGTACGACGGCTTACTCTGTGGATTCGGCAACATCGGCCTCGACGCATCGTCATGAGTCCTCCGTGCACCGCGGACTGCCAACTCCAGAACTGGAATAAGAAGACCCCCGAGGACTGCGAACGTCTACGTAAAAAGGTGCAACAGGCTCGTCGGATACAAGCTGTGTGCGAGACCATCATGTCAGTCGGGCTCCAATTCCGTGGGGCCGAGATCGACCTGGAGCAGCCGCAGAGATCTCATAGCTGGGGACGTTCGGATGCACTGAAGCGCATCAGGGAGCAGACCTACGAGACGCCGGTGTCTGGCTGTGCTTACGGCCTCCGCTGCCCCCGCCGCGGTCTCCTCTTGCCCAAGGTCTGGGGGATCTGCTCTACCGACCCCGAGCTGCAGAAGGCCATCGGCAAGCGCTGCAGTAATCGCCCTGGTCGGCATGACAACCACGAGCATGGTGAGATCATCGGGGGGAAGGTGGTAGCGGCCACAGCGTTCTACCCCGAGGCGTTGTGCAAGGCCTGGGCGAAGCGTGCCGGAGGTGGTACTACAGCCGGAACCTCAGCTCTCTTGGCGACGGACCAGGACACTGACGATGGCATCTTCGAGGGCATCGACGAAGACGGCGACCAGGAGATGGAGGAACCGCAGGCGTCAGACGAGGAGCTCGACGAGGATGACCTCAGGGAGCTCTCCAAGGACGGCGGCACGCTGAGCACCAAGGAGGCCCAGGAGATAGAGCACCGCCTCAGCCGACTTCATCGCAATCTGGGTCACCCCAGCGTCCGAACCATGTTCAAGATTCTCAAGAACTCGGGCGCGAGCATCCAGGTTCTGAAGATGGTCAAGAAGTTTAAGTGCCATGCCTGCGACTCCTCGGTGTTGCCGAAGGCCGTCAGAACGGCTGCTGGCATCGACATTCCCGAGGTCTTCGGGGTGATGGGGAGTGACGGTCTCGAGTGGACCGACCCTGTGGACGACGCGACCTACTTGTTCACGCTGAACCTTGACGAGGGGTCTGGACTCACGCAGATCTTCAACCACGGCGACAAGTCCCAGAGGTCCGGCAACCGATCAGCAGCGGACCTCCTCGAGACCTGGAGATCGTGGACGAATCACTACCGCGCTCCTCGCCTCATTCGCTGCGACGCTGAGGGATGTCATCGAGCGGAACTGACCAAAAGCTGGTGCAGTACGCGCGGGATCGAGATGTTCATCGCTCCTGGCGAGGCGCACTGGCTAATGGGCAAGGTTGAGCGCAGGATCCAGCTGTTCAAGCTGACTCTCACTAAGTTCAGGAAACAGAATCACGACTGCGACATCGACGAGGCCATCAGCCAGGTCACGCATGCGATCAACGAATCAACGATCTTGACAAGGTCGGGAACCATTCACCCTTCGTACACGCCTTTGGTACTGGAGGCCATCGGGGCTCAGGCAACCCCTTTGCCATCGTGGACGACTGCAACGGAGAGTCCCGGGAGCAGAGGCGACTTCTGGCACGTCAGAGCTTCGTCGAGGTGGAGTACTCAGAGCGACGCCGACATGCAGAACATGCCCGCAGCCGCGTGACTACTCGCTGGAACACCGGCGAACACTGCTACTACTGGCGGAAGGGCCGTGGGCCTGTCAAGGCAACCTGGTATGGTCCTGCGCGCGTCTTAGTTCAAGAACAACGTGTACTTGCTCGCTCTACACGCCCAACTTCAGTCGTGTGGATCTCGCACGGGGATGTTCTACTTCGGTGTGCTCCTGAGCAACTGCGTCCAGCTACGGAGGCCGAGCGAATGGTCGTGGAACTCAACAACATGGAGAGACGCGGGGCTACCATGTCCGACTTGATGGAGGTCGCCCGCCGCGGAACGTTCGAGGACCTCACTAACGAGAGCCGACCACACATCCAGAACTTCGAACCGCAGGTGATCCAGCCGTCTGAATCACCTGAGGACCATGACGATCGGATGGACGAAGAAGCTGCTGAACCTGATCCCTCGGACGGACGTACGGAACCAGCAGGCGAGCCGACGCCGCCTGAATCGTCCCCGCCTTCCCCTTCAAGTATCTCCTTCATCGAGCAGCCTGTCTCGAAGCAGTCTCGGTTAAGTTCACCGTCCAGAGCGAGCTCGGCCCCACCTGCGGAACCACCTCATCGACGCTGGCGCATGGCCTCCAAGGGCGACGAGACCACCTACCGACAGTCACCTGCTGAACGACGACAGGACCGACCTGGGCCCTACTCTTGAGGGCAAGCCAACAGTCGAGGACAACGATGAGGAGCTCTTCTCCCGGATCACCTTCGACGGGAAACGGGGCGGCACCGACTTCGAGCTGATCGACGAGAACATGACGGCCTACTTCGAGATGGTCAAGTCCGAACTTGCGGACAGCCAGGGCGGACGTCGTTTCACTTCTCAGATTCTGGACTGCTTCGTTGCCAACCAGAAGCGGAAGGATAAGATCGAGTTTCACTGGGGAAAAGCTTTCCCCCTCCGAGAAGGCTGAGTTCCGCAAGGCCATGACGAAGGAGGTCGCCAACTGGAAGCAGTGCAAAGGTCTCCGTCGTGTGCCCGTTTCCGAGGTAAAGGACCCTGCGGACGTGATCAGGCGCCGCTGGGTGCTGACGCGCAAGAGCGATGGGACCGCGAAGGCGCGCCTCGTCCTCCTCGGCTACCAGACCAAGGACATCGGACAGGAGCCGACTGCCTCACCAACGGCCTCGCGCCGCGCTCGGAATCTACTCCTCACGGTCGCGGCCGCCAACTCCTGGAGCATCGTCAAGGGCGACGTGACCAGTGCGTCCCTGCAGGCGAACGACCTGAAGAAGGATCTCTCCGTGGAAGCCGACGAGGCGCTATCTGCTGAGTTTGGCGCTCAACCTGGCCAAGTGCTACGCGTGGTGAAGCCGGGCTACGGCATCGGCGAGGCTCCTCGCAAATGGTGGCAGACGGTGAAGCAGGACTTCGCCAAGCTGGGATTGCAAGCGTGCGAACTCGAACCATGCCTGTGGAGTCTACGTTGTCCCGAGTCCAAGGCGCTGTTGGGGCTCATCATGTGCCGCGTGGATGACTTCATTCTCTGCGGTGACCGAGACCATCCTGCATGGCGGAAGGCGCTGAAGAGCATCAAGGACCTCTACACGTGGGGCACCTGGGAGGACATGGACGACGGGATCGACTCCATCGAGCAGTGCGGCGTTACGATCGTGAGGAACGAGAAGGGTTTCTTCCAGCACCAGCAGGGCTACATCGACAAGCTGAAGGAGATCTTCCCGAAGTACCCGAAGGCCAAGAGCGGCGACCGATTGGCCGAGGCGGACCAGAGTACTCTGAGAACTTGGTGTGGAGCTCTTTCTTGGCTTGGTGTCAATGCACTTCCCTGGGTTTCAGCATGGGTTGCCGATGTTCAAAGCAAGATACCCATTGGTGACTACAAGCTCTTTTCGACATCGAACAACATTACCAAGATGGTCAAAGCCAATCGGACTGACGGCATCCAGATCTTTCGCCACCAACTGCCAGGATGCGGACGAGTTGGTTCCGATTTTCGTATCTACACCTGGTGCGACGCTGCTTGGGCCAGCCGACCAGATGGACATTCCCAAGGAGGTCACGTTACAGCTCTCAGTTCGGTGGAAGGACCTTTTCAGGAGGCATGCGACTTTACCGTCTTGGACTGGGGATCTCGCAAGCTCAAGCGGGTTGCCAGGTCCAGCCTGTACGCAGAGATCCAGGAGGCCAGCGACGCGGAGGGCGAGCAGATGATGGTGCGCCTGGTGCTCTACGAGGTGCTCTTGGTTCGGTCGATCTCCATAACCGTGCTGCTGCTCTGCATCACATCCCAGGAGCTCTCGTGACGGACTGCAAGGCGTTCTACGACGGCGTGGTGAAGTCTGAGTCGGCCGGCTTGGGCCTCGCTGAAAGGAGGACGGCCATAGAGGCGCTCGCCTTGCGCCGGGCCCTCGAGGAGGGCGAGACGATCGTGCGCTGGGTGCATGGCCATGCACAGCTGGCCGATGGCATGACCAAAGCCAGCCAGCAGGCTTTCAACGTGCTCCACTCCTTTCCTGAAGAGCCAGCGCTGGAAGATCGTTCACGGCGAGAGATTCCTGTCGGCTCGCAAACGGTCTGCCCTTGGTAAAGGGATCTTCGACGAGACGACCGAGACCGACCACAGCGAGGCCAGGAAGATCCTGGAAGGCAGGAGGCGGGCCCAGCCCCCATGCGAGCGACGTGGCCACGGCAGGTTCCACGCGCTACGAGCTCGAGCAGATCCCTTTTCCCCCTGTCTGATTTCGAGGATGTTCATGATGGATATCTCGTGAGGGGTCTGCTCGAGTCTCCCGCCCCTGCAGCCTGTTTGGCTCGGCAGCGGGCGGGTGGGTTTTATATAGCAGGCGGAGTACCGCCACAGGACGGCGCGGGTTGGCGCGCCACCGCTTCACATAGCGAAAAGGGTTCGCATCACATTCTGTATTCTATTCAGAGACTTACGTCACGAACGACGGTGACGAGAAGGGCCCTAGGGTGCCCTGGTATTCAGACTCTTGGACCGTCTTGGAGGCCTCTAGGGGTACTCTTGGCCCGCCTTACCGTTTTTTCCCCACATCCAAAGTGGGGTTCTTGTTTTCTCTGGACACCCCGCGCAGGAACAGGAACACACACACACACACACCCACTCACACTCACTCACACTCTCTCATCATCAACCTCATCAGCATCATCGATGATGCTCTCTCACATGCTTAGTCACTCACATACTCATCATCATCACCACTCGCACTCTCTCACACGCTCCCGAACATCATCATCATCATCATCGGCATCGGCATCATCCTCATTCAAACATCATCATCGCCACCAACTCACAATCAATCATCATCCTCTTCACCACTCATCTTCACCACCACTCATCATCCTCATCCTCATCATCGTTGAGTAATTGTGAGGAAGTCTCAGGCGGGAGCCCCCTCCCTATGGGGCCCGCAGATAATGTTGGTAATCCGAGCGGGTCATCGGAACCCCGTAACTGTCGTCAATTTTGGGCTCCCCAGGCCTGAAATTGGAGGAAGTCTCAGGCGGGAGCCTCGTCTGTGAGTGAATTGGGAGGAAGTCTCAGGCGGGAGCTCCCTCCCTATGGGGCCCGCAGATCATGTTGGTAATCCGAGCGGGTCATCGGAACCTTGTAACTGTCGTCACTTTTGGGCTCCTCAAGCCTGAATTTGGAGGAAGTCTCAGGCGGGAGCCTCGTCTGTGAGTGAATTGTGAGGAAGGCTCAGGCGGGAGCCCCCTCCCTATGGGGCCCGCAGATCATGTTGGTAATCCGAGCGGGTCATCGGAACCCTGTAACTGTCGTCACTTTGGGGCTCGTCAAGCCTGAATATGGAGGAAGTCTCAGGCGGGAGCCTCGTCTCTGAGTGAATTGTGAGGAAGTCTCAGGCGGGAGCCCCCTCCTTATGGGGCCCGCAGATCATGTTGGTAATCCGAGCGGGTCATCGGAGCCCTGGTTATAACTGTCGTCACTTTTGGGCTCCTCAAGCCTGCCTGAATATGGAGGAAGTCTCAGGCGGGAGCCTCGTCTGTGAGTGAACTGCGAGGAAGTCTCAGGCGGGAGCCCCGTCCCTATGGGGCCCGCAGATCATGTTGGTAATCCGAGCGGGTCATCCAAAACCTGTAACTGTCGTCAATTTTGGGTTCTCGCGCTGCCAGAACGAGAAGAGGCTGATCTGGAACCGGAGCCGGTCGCGCCGGTCGCGCCGGTCGCGCCGGTTGCGCCGGTCGCGCCGGTCGCGCCGGTCGCGCCGGTCGCGCCGGTCGCGCCGGTTGCGCCGGCTGCGCCGGTCGCGCCGGTTGCGCCGGTCGCGCCGGTCGCGCCGGTCGCGCCGGTCGCGCCGGTCGCGCCGGCTGCGCCAGCTGCGCCGGTCGCGCCGGTTGCGCCGGTTGCGCCGGTCGCGCCGGTCGCGCCGGTCGCGCTGGTTGCGCCGGCTGCGCCGGCTGCGCCAGCGGCGCCGGCTGCGCCAGCGGCGCGTCGATTGTGATATCAACACAGACATCACAGTCGTCATGTCGCTCTCCCGTCGTGTCCCGTGGGTGGTGTCATGATCTCGTGGCGTGGCGTGGCGTGGTGTGGGGTACGGTGTGATGTGGCGTGATGTTGTGTGGCGTGGTGTGTGGTGTGGTGTGTGCGTGTGTGTGGTGTGGTGTGGTGTGTGTGTGTGTGTGTGTGTGTGTGTGTGCGTGTGTGTGTGCGGTGCGGTGTGGTGCGGTGCGGTGCGGTGCGGTGCGGCGTGGTGTAGTGTGTAAGTGAGGTCGGTTGCGACACCATCACAGAGATCGCACTTGCCATGTAGGTGCCCCATGGGAGGTGTCATGAGGACGTGATGTCGTGATGTCGTGCCTTTCTGCGGGGGGGATGCCCGGGCAGACTCCTGCCGGCCTTAGTCAAAATGAAGAACACGAGAGGCCGCGGGGGCAGGAATGGAGGAGGGGGAAAGGAGGGCCGAGAGCGAGGATACCACATCAGGAGCAACCTTTTTGACATCGGATCTCGAATGTGTGCGTCGCGAGCTACGCCTCGTAGTCGCCGACGCATCGCCGGGCCGGCCCGTCGGCTGCGCCGGCGCGCACCGCCGCGGGAGGAGCAAGAGGAAACGATGCGGTACTGCGTGCGGAAGTCGCATGCAGAAGGCGCTGGAAAAGTCCCCGGCCGCACCCCGCCCTGCAGCGGATGGCGCGCGGAAGCGTCGAGTAAACAGAAAAACTGCGTCAGCAGCCCGGGTGTGCGTGCAACCCCGGGTGCCTTTCTGCGAACGCAGCGGCGGGGAAAACGACATGCTTGAGCAGCTCGGGCGTGCGTGTAATCCCGAGTGCCTTTCTGCGGGAGCATGCCCGTGGAGACTTCTGCCGGCCCTCGTCAAAATTAAACGCGAGAGGCCGCGGGGGCAGGAATGGAGGAGGGGGAAAGGAGGGCCGAGAGCGAGGAAACCACATTAGGAGCAACCTTTTTGACATCGGATCTCGAATGTGTGCGTCGCGAGCTACGCCTCGTAGTCGCCGACGCCTCGTAGTCGCCGACTCGAAGATAGAACAAGAAGGAGAGAGGTAAATCAACGTACACCTCACAACAATGCCGTGACCCCCCAACATATCGTGGCCAACGATTGTGAAAACCGCTCTTACCAATCTCATCAGGGCGAGGCATGCAAGATATTTGAGGCACCAGACGGTATCGATACCGATGCTTCATGGCCCTCTCCTGGGGTGCCTTCTGACCAGACTCCCGAGGCGAATCCAGCGGTGGCGACGAGGGCCTCCCAGGAGGCCCAACGAGGCGCAAACGAGGCAAGGGTAGCGGTATGTGTGTCTGGAGAACCTGGGGCGGATCGGGAAAGGAGACGCTGCCATGAGCTCTCGGTGGCACGGAGGGCGTGGCCCTGCAGGTAGGGGTGACCTTTGGTGTGCAGCTTGGGGGGGGGGCTGCGGGGGAGGGAGGGGGCCAGATCCAAGCGCGTGGGCCAGTGCCTGAGGGAGCCCTGGTGGGCCCGCACCAAAGGTCAATTTGGCGAAGGGTCGCTCTCACGCGCAGCTGAATCTTGGTCCTGCAGGATCTGCCTCGTGGCAGCCCAACGCGCTGGGACAGCGCAGTAGAACATGATCGACCCACGAACCCGGAAAGGAATATAGAAATGTAAGGCATTGTAACATTTCAAAGACACCTGATTGGGCGACGGGCACATGCAATGCTAAATGTATCGATGATGATGTACTGTGCCGAGGGCTGTGCTGTGCTACGCCGTGCTGAACTGCGATGTGCCATGCCGCGATTGTTTTCTATATAGCGTTGTGGATCGAGTCCTCCCTGGCATCCGAGTCCTCACCGAACTGATCTGGAGCGTAAGCTCGAGCTGCTCAGGATGGTAGCTGCCCCAGAATTAATCGACAGAGGGAACATGCCAAGAGGACGCGCCGCGGAACGTCCCAAGGGACGCGCCAGGCGACGTGCCAGGGGACGTGCCATGGGGACGCACCGTGGGACGTGCCAAGGGGACGCGCTACGGAACGTGCCAATGGACGTGCCGAGGGACGTGCCATGGGACGCGCCGCGCGACGTGCCAGGTGGACTCGCCACGGAACGCGCCAAGGAACGTGCCAAAGTGTATAGTTGAGTGTATCGATATTGATGTACCGTGCCGACGGCTGTGCTGTGCTGGGCCGTGCTGAACTGCGATGCGTCATGCCGCGATTGTGCTCTCTCTCTCTCGTGCCAAAGTGTATAGTTGAGTGTATCGATATTGATGTACCGTGCCGACGGCTGTGCTGTGCTGGGCCGTGCTGAACTGCGATGCGTCATGCCGCGATTGTGCTCTCTCTCTCTCTCTCTCTATAGATATAGATATAGCGTTGTGGATCGAGTCCTCCCTGGCATCCGAGTCCTCACCGAACTGATCTGGATCGTAAGCTCGAGCTGCCTGAGCAGATGGTAGCTGCCCCAGAACTAATCGACAGAGGGAACATGCCAAGAGGACGCGCCGCGGAACGTCCCAAGGGACGCGCCAGGCGACGTGCCAGGGGACGTGCCATGGGCACGCACCGCGGGACGTGCCAAGGGGACGCGCTACGGAACGTGCCAATGGACGTGCACCGCGCGACGTGCCAGGGGGACTCGCCACGGGACGCTCCGCGGAACGTGCCAAGCAACATGCCAGGCTGCAATGCTAAAGGTATCGATATTGATGTACCGTGCCGAGGGCTGTGCTGTGCCTGGGCGACCTGGACACGTGAAAACACGCGTTTCGCTCAAGACGTTGTCAGCACATCCTCATGCTAGACATCCGCTTGGGCAACCTGGACACGTGCAAACAAAGCGTCTCGCTCGAGACATCCTCAACAAATGCTCATGTTAGACATCCGCCTGGGCGACCTGGACACGTGAAAACAAGCCTCTGGTTCGAGACATCCTCAACAAATCCTCATGCTAGACATCTGTCTGGGCCACCTGGAGGCGTGAAACCAAGCGTCTCGCTCGAGGCATCCTCAAGACCAGGGCACGAATCCACTTGAGAGATCCTCAGAATTCAGGCCCCCAGGAGAGGACAATCTATAACACAAAACAAGCGTTTCGCTCGAGACATCCTCAACAAATTCTGAAAAACAAGCGTTTCGCTCGAGACATCCTCAAATCCCACCAGCCCTTTGGGCGTGAGTGGTTCAGCGAGCTCTCTCTGTCCTCAACCCCCCTTCTTCCCCTTCGGGGAGGGGTTTACCCCTCCCCCTACCCCCTCCCCCTGGGCCTGGAGGGGGTGTTCCGCGGGTCGCCGGGGGGGTCTTTTTCGACTCCTCGGAGGGCTAAAAAACGACACCCCTCACGAGGATTCTGGCCCCGACGGGGGGACGGAGATAAGGTACCCTCCTCTTCCTTGAAGCCAAAAACATTGATTTTACTACGGTTTTGGCTCCATTTGGCCCTTCTGAGGGGGCAGCGCTCATGCAAGCTCCCCCCTCCCGTCAAGGCAATATTATTGATTTTACTAAGGTTTTGGGCTCATTTTGCCCTTCCGAGGGAGCAGCGCTCATTAAAGCTCCCCTCTTCTTGGATCCATGCCCTCCAAGATGGCCCCCCGAAGCGCCCAGGAGGCACCAAGAGGCCCCAAGATGGCCCCAAGAGGCCCCCCGGAGGCCCCCAACCGGGCGCGCCGGGCGCGCCGGTCGCGCCGGTCGCGCCGGTCGTGCTGATCGTGCCGGTCGCGCCGGTCGCGCCGGTGCCGGTCGCGCCGGTCGAGCCGGTTGTGCCGGTCGCGCCGGTCGCGCCGGTCGCGCCGGGTGCGCCGGTCGCGCCGGTCGCGCCGGTCGCGCCGGTCGCCGGTGCCGGTCGCGCCGGTCGCGCCGGTCGCGCCGGTGCCGGTCGCGCCGGTTGCGCCGGTCGCGCCGGTCGCGCCGGTCGCAATCGCGCTGGTCGCGCCGGTGCCGGTCGCGCCGGTCGCGCCGGTCGCGCCGGTTGGTTCTAGTTCGGTCCCCTTTGGCCAGAACGCAGCTCCCAGGCCACATTTTGGACGCAACAAGGAAGTTTTTGGGCTCCTCAGGCTTGAATTTGGAGGAAGTCTCAGGCGGGAGCCTCGTCTCTGAGTGAATTGCGAGGAGCCAACTGTAGGCCACTTCGTGTTCGTCGTGTTTCCAGAACGCTATTCCCGGCACGCATCCACTGGGGCGCACCCCTGTGCGCTTCCTCTGGGTCGTGCCCCCGCACGTATCCACTGGGGCGCACCCTTGTGCGCTTCCTCTGGGTCGTGCCCCTGGCACGTATCCACTGGCACGTGCCTGCGCGCGCCTCAAGGCGACCACCGGTGGAGGCGCCGGCGAAGACGAGGGCGCCGAGGCGGGCGAGGGCGTAGAGCACCCACCCGGGCGCGCCTCCAAAGGGGGTCCGAGAGCACTTGCACTACCAGCCGGTCCCGACGTGGGGCATCGACGGGGAGCAGGACATGGCGGACGTGCTGAACTTCGCGCACCGCAAGCGTCTCACGAAGCTGGCCAAGGAGCTCCTGGCGCTCCCGTGCATGTCCGAGGCGGCCCGCGAGGACGTGGGCGCGCCCGCGCCAGCGGACGCAGCGACCGCTCCTGCGCCCGCGGCCGGGTACCGACCGCTGGTGACTGCGGCGCGCGAGGAGAGACACTCCTGGGCGAAGCTGCAGGACGACCGCCTCCAGAGCACTGGCGACGAGGATGACGCGGGCGTCGACGACGGCGCGGCCGAGAGCGCCGGCGGCCTGGGCACCGACCCCTCTGCGGCAAGCTTCGACCGAAGCGCGTGCTCCACGCCCAGCGCGTATATCGCCCAACTGGTCGCTAAATTGCCGGAGGACCAGAGACTCACGCAGGACCAGACGCTCTTCGTCGCCAAGTTCGCCAAGGCCTGCGACGAGGCCTGGGAGGACGACGTGCAGAAGAAGCCCTGGAGCGAGAGAAAGGTGACGCACTTGCTCCTGCTGGGCCAGGGCGGCTCGGGGAAGACGCACGTCGTGCAGAAGATCGTCTTCCCAGTGGTGGAATACGTGTGGCCCTCGCCGGCGCCGGACAGGGCCAGCATGATGGTCGTGGCTTTCTCGAACGCGCAGGCGAAGAACATCTCCGCCGAGACTGTCAAAGCCAGAACGCTGCACAATGCCTGTGCCATGCGAGTTCAGAAGTACACCAACGCGAAGCTGCGGCCGGGGGGCATGCAGAAGAGGCTGAAGTGGTTGTGGGAGCACGTCCGCGTTCTTGCCATCGAGGAGATAAGCATGGTGGCAGCCGCGCTGTACAACACGCTGGACCTTCGCGCCTGCGACGGACGCAGTGACACGCACGACGTGCAGGAGTCGAACTACCAGCGGCCACACCACCACTTCGGGCGCGTGCCCATCGTGTTGCACCTCGGCGATTTCCTGCAGCTGAAGCCCACCGGCAGCGTTGGCCTCCTGACGGACGTGAACGAGCGCCTGGACGACGACGAGTCGTACAGGTACGCGGACCCGCCGACGGTGGAGATCCAGCACGCCATCAAGGTCTTCTCTCAGATCCCCTGCGTCTTCGAGCTGAAGGGCACGAAGCGCTTCGAGCCCGGGGACCCTCTGATCAGCTGCGCGAGGGCAAGCCCTTCCCACCTGAGGTCTGGTCCGCCTGGGAGAAGACGTTGGCCACGGACAACCAGGGCGTCCTGGGCCCTCGGCACCAGCACGAGAACTTTCGGCTCGGCTACGGCATGGGCATATACTGGGAGACGCTGGCGAGGTGGATCAACACGCGCGCTCGTCGCGACGCTCGGCGTCTGGGCGTGCCCCTTGTTTTCCTGCAGGCCGTTGACGAGTGCGGCGCGATTCAGGGCGAGCCCGACGCGGGTCGGCGCCTCCTGAACGTCCCGAACATGCACAAGACGGGGGACATCCACGGCGTTTTGCCGGCCCACGTCGGCATGGAGGTGCGGTTCACGGCAGCGCAGGAGGAGCTGAAGAAGAAGTTGGGGCTCGTGCAGGAGCAGCGGGCCACCATCGTGTCCTTCGAGTTCCACCACGAGGACGAGCAGCGCTACGAGGAGTGCTCGGCAGGCCAGCTCTTTCGCCCCCGCTTCCTACCGCAGGGAATCTGGCTGCAGGTGCACGGCTTCAAGGAGTCTCCGATCTACCAGGAGGTCGCCGAGGTGCTGCGACAGGGCGCCGAAGGCGCCGACGACGACGGCCAGGCCGAGGCGCGGGCGCGGAGCTTGCTGATGTTCAGGCCCAGCGAAAGGGAGTTCACATGGCAGAGCTCGGGGGCGCACAGCGTGCGCCGCTCGGGGTTCACCCTGACGCACGCGTCCTACCTGACCTCCACGCTGTCGCAGGGCCAGACGCTGCGCAAGGGCGTCACCATCGACTGCGCGAGAGACGAGGACGCTGGCCGCACGGGCATGTCGGACGAGCAGTGGTGGCTGCACCTCTACGTCATGTTCTCCCGCGCCACGTGCATGCGGAACATGCTGATCCTGCGGCCGCCGCCGCGAGAGTTCCTGGAGTGCGGGCCGCCGGCGTCCCTGCGGAAGGCGCTCCTGGAGTTCGACAAGAGAGCGGTTTTGTCCAGGGCGGAGGCGAAGCAGCTCGCGGCAGAGCTGGGCTTCGTGCTGCCTTCCGCCTGAGCGCGGCTGCGCCTCGCTCGAAGCCCGCGGGGTTGTCCCAACGGCTTGGTCTTGCGCGCCAACGGCTCGCGGGGTTGTCCCGACAGCCTGGCCCGCGGGGTTGTCCCAACGGCTGCGCGTCGTGACCAGTAGAGAACGCGCCTGTGCTGGCCGTGGCGGCGACGGCGCCGAGGAACATCGACATGCGCGCTCATGCAACAGGAAGGGGAGGAGGTGGCGGGGCGCGGAACAAACAGGGGGGCGAGGATGGGGACAACGTAAGGAGTGGAAGGGGGGCCCGCGCCAAGGCGAGAGGAAATATATGCAGAAGAGACAGCCAGGACGCCTCGCCAACCACGAGGACGACGGTGATGGCTTTTTCCAGATTCGCCCAGAGGATTCTTATGTGGGGTTCTTCCGTCGGAGTAATTTGACCTCGGGACCCCCGGGGGGGATGGTATTCTGACTCGAGACCCCCCTCGACCCCACCCTGGGACCCCCCCTCCTCGCGGGGAACGGATCAAAAGGGCTTCCCTTCGACTCAAGTACGACTTTGCTCAATTCTCTTTGGCTGGCGCACCTCAGGAGGAGGGCCAAGGAAAATTGGGGAGCGGCGACGGCGACGACGACGACGGCGACGAGGGGTAGCGGCGACGGCGACGACGACTACTACGACGACGAACGGAAGAGCTTCTTCCACGCGCCGACAGGGTCGGTGGATTTCCGATGGAGCTTCGCTTTGATCTTTCGTCTGCCGTGCGCGCTGCACTTGATGTGCCCGCTGGGAATTCAGACCGCGTCAGGGTCGCGGACCACTTCAGAGAGGATGTTCGCGGCCGAGACCGGGCGGGCACTGTCCACCATGGCCATCAAAGCCCCGTATGGCATCGGGCTCTTCCTCGCGCAACGCTTTGCGGATACTGACCACATCCATGGAGAAGAACATGTTAAGGGACGAAGTTGGCAGCTGCAAGCTGGGATCGGCCGAAGGCATAGCCTCGACCGAGGCGTCGTGAGCAGCCCCATCAACGCTCGCATCCAGAGCATCGGTCCCTTGCTCGTGGTCCAGAAGTAAGACTTCTCCAGCAACTGCGTCGTGGCCGCGGCAACGACGTTGTCAGGATCCTGGGAATAGCGCCCAACCGTGCACATGACCTCGATGACCGGGCTGGATGTTTTGACGGACGCTGGGAACTTCTGCGCCGCCTGTACGACCACGTAGTCTGCGCCCCCGTTGTCTTCCATCGCAGTGTGCACGCCGTCCACGTCGAAGCTGACCCAGACGGCCTCCGTGTGCACTCCGACCTCCAGCGTGACGGGCAGCTCCTTGGACACCTCGCACTTCTTATGAAGCTTGGGGTCCTCCTCGGTGAACTTCGGCTCGACCTGGAGAGCCCTGGTGACATCAGAGGCCAACCCGACGTCGGGGTGGCTGGCAGAATTGCGTAGCCTCGAGAGCTTCCCACTTCTCGCTGTAATATCGTGTTCGCCGCGAAATCGCAGGGCACCCTTCAGCTCAGGCACAGTGGTTTTCCAGTGCCCAGCGCCGGGCCCTGCCATAGCCAACACCTCTGATTCGAGGAACTCTGGCGTGGTAGTGGGCGAAATCCTGTGTAGGCCTACCCCAGAAGTTGCAGCACCACGTGCAGCAGCAGCAGCAGCAGCAGCAGCAGCAGCAGCAGCAGCAGCAGCAGCAGCAGCAGCAGCAGCAGCAGACACCACTGTCGCGAGCAGGCGGCCCGTGACTCCTTTGTCCAGCGCAGTGCAGATAACCCCGTAGACAGCGGCCGCCGCGTGAGACTCCAATGCAACGTCCATGAACGTACAGGAGGGCACACTTTCCGAACAATGCGGTGATGGAGTGCGTGCCGTGGGAATGACCTGGGACACATGCCAGAACCTTTGAGCCGAATGGCTACGGGGTGAGGAAAGTGACGGGGAAGGGGAGGAGGGGGAGGGGGAGGAAGGCCAGGAGGAACGGGAAGGGAGGAGCAGGAACCGCATTGAGGAAGCGCAAACATGGATAAAGGTTAAGGCGCGTGGATTAGCGACGCCGTACAGAGTCGGCGCTGTCCGTCGCCAAATCGTGCGGCACTGGCCTCATGCTTCGAGGGGTACCTTCTGCGATCCGTGGATATGGCGCCCACGCGCAGCTTCCACGCATCTGTAGTCCGTGTTTTGCGTGCGCCGGAGTCGTTCCATTTTCCCCCGTGCTCCTGCTCGCTCTTGTTGCCCCACTGGCCTTTGCCCGGGAACGGGCGGGCCATGAAGTCTCACCCGATCTCATGCCCCCCGCTTGTTCGTGTCTCGGGTCATGATCTGCGAGCCCCCCTCTTGGAAGCTCCCCTCTTGGACGCCCCCCACCATTCTGCTGCCGTGCTCCTGCTCGGGCCTGGGGGATCGATCTTCGGGGACCTCGGCCGGCAGTGGATTATTATGGATACACTTGGACCTCCCAGGGCCAACATGTATCCATATCCACCGCCCGCTCGGGTCCCAAGACGTCGGTTCCGCAGGTGGTAGATCTTCCGAGGCGGGGCTTTATCCATAACCACCGACTGGGGGATCCTTGGCAGGCGATGTGTCTAAACTCGCCTCCCTCCCCTCCCCCCCCCCTGGGGCCACAATATAGTCGTACCCACCGTCCGCTGGGGTGCTAAGACGTCGCTTCCGCAGGCGGTCGATATGGACATATCCCCGCAACCGATGTGCGGGACAGCCGTTTTGGCAACCGTGCTGCCCACTCTCCCCCCTCGTCGTCGTCTTTCCCCTCCTCCTCCTCCTCCTCCTCCTCCTCCTCCTCCTCCTACGCCTCTTCCTCCTCCTCGGCGTTGTGCGCGTCTGATCCGCACGCTGGGTGAGAGGAAGTAAACGGTTTTCAAGTGTAACCTCACCGGCCGCATTAACATGTCTTTGAGCCAGGCTTGAGCTGTGTGGCGGCATCCGCATTTTTTCTCCAGCTGTTGAATGGTGTTGTCCGCTCCCTTCTTTTCCATCCTCAGCAGCAAAACATATGGACACATCCCCGCCTCGCACCCCATGGGCCTCTGCCCAGGGCCTTGGGCGGGCCCTCGCCGCAGGCTGCGGCCGCCACCCGGCCGGCCAAGAGCCGCCGCGGCGGCGGCGGCGCGGCGGCCACCGAGCAGGCCGAGGCGCCGCAGGCCGCCACGGATGAGCAGCGGAGGGAGGCGCGCCCGCGCCTGCGGCTGGGAGGGGAGGGCGGGGAGAGAAGGGGGGAGGGGCGGGAGGGGGAGGGGGGAGGATGGAGGAGGGAGGAGGGAGGAGGGAGGAGGGAGGAGGGAGGAGGAGGGGAGGAGGAGGAGGAGGAGGAGGAGGAGGAGGAGGAGGAGGAGGAGGAGGAGGAGGAGGAGGAGGAGGAGGACGAGGACGAGGACGAGGACGAGGACGAGGACGAGGACGAGGACGAGGTAGGAGGAGGAGGAGGAGGACGAGGAGGAGGAGGAGGAGGAGAAGGGAGAAACCAGAAACCTTGAAACCTAGAGAACAACTGCACTGGAACGCAGATCACCTTGGTAATGGACCTCAGAACCACGACATCGTAGGGAGATGGCTGCCGATGGCGGCCGGGCGCGCCCCTGCAGTCTTTGACGTGGTTCCCATACTGCTCCTCTTGGGGGGGCCCTTGAGGATTGGGGGTGGCTTCGTGGTTGCACCAAGCTTTTTGCGGGGACAGGCCCCATGCTGCCACCCTGCTTGGGCCTTGGGCTGAAGTTCCCATGAAAAAGCTGGGCCAGGGGGGGGGCCCTCCAACCTCAGGTTGTGAGCCCTTCGCTCCAAGCACTCCCCTTAGCCTTCGCCCGCGCGCGCGATCGATCGGATGGCGGATTTGTGCATCTCTTCGGATCCCCGGTGACGATGAGGACAATCTGGCAGAAGAAACTCTGGATCGACCGTTGGCTGCTGTTCCGTCCACTGCAGTCCCAAAACACACTTCACACGTGGGTCATCACCACAGACGCCAGCACAGGCAGGAAGGCCAGCAGTACCTGAGCCTCTCTGGGCTGACAGTCGTGGCGAGGCGCCTCGCTCGACTGGACGCCAGGAGGGGCCCCCAGGGTTACCTATACCACCACAACCACCAACAACACCAGCACCGAACGCCCCACCTGACGTGAACGCTTTCCTCATGTGCAAGCTTGGGGAGAGCCTGGCAGAGGTCGCGTGGGAGCTGGCGGCCATGCAGTCCGGCGGCGGCGGGGGCAGCAGCAGTTCCAGGCAGCCGTTGCGCGCCCTGCCATGCCATGATCGATGAGAGAGCCTTCGGCAGCTTTATCGCGCCTCGTGGTGCAATTAGATGGGAGAAGTTACTCTCCTCCAAGTCGATCAGGCCGGCCTGACTTGGGAAGGTTCCGAGGGCCTTGGTTCCGGTCGCCCAGGATGGCCCACGGGCCCGATAGGCTGTCCACAACAAATGCAGAGACAGCCGCAGTAATCTGCTTGTTTTGACCCGGCCACAAGCACAGCGCGATAACAGCCAAGTTGCCCGAGGCGAGATGTAGCACCATCGCCGCAAGTCCTTTGCACGGGTCGGCTTCGCGCGCAGCTAGGGCGCGCTGTCGAACGCTTTGAGAGGAAGTCGCAGCCAACTTTTGACCAGCACCAGCTCGCCGCCCGAGGGGCCGCCGCGACCAGCGGGGGCACCGCCCGTTGCCGTTTTCCAAACATCCTTATCCAAATCTTGCCCAATCTTGGAATGGAGCGTAGCAGCTTGAATGTTCGGTTCAGCGAAACGCAGCGCGTCGAAGGAGCGCGCGAGAGAAAACGACGTGCCTGCGTGCCTGAGGGCTCCGGTCCACAATGTCCCCCTACAGAGTGGGCGCGTCGTTGGGATCAACGGGCAGGCGCTGTGGAGGTTGAGTCTCAGTAGCAGGAGACTCCTCTGCAACGGGAGCTAAAAGCTCCTTGATATTCGCGTTCGGCTGGCCGCCCGCCCCCGGCGCGTTGCCCATCGACGACGGAGGAAGCGGCGTCACCAAAACAGTTGGGACAGCACTGGCCGCGGAATCCGCGCCAGTCGCGCCAGGAGCCGACGAGCCTCCATGCGCGGCCCCGTCTAGCAGCGCATCGCCATCGTGGCCCAGCTCCTCGCGCGGGACCACGTCGCGCCCGCTCGAACTCGAGGCGCGCGCCGCCGCGAGCCCTGGCTGTCCGTGGGCAGCGGCGACGGGCAAACTGGGGTCGTCGTCGCAGCAGTGGTTGCGGGGATCTGGGTGGGGCGCGGTCGCCCAGAAGTTCCCGCGCCCCAGTCTGCGACGGCTGGTTCCCGAGCGCGTGGGTCGTCCAGGCCAGCAGGCCAAGCTTGAAACTGAAGGATGCTTCCTCTTTGGTTGCGGCCCCTCGCCATGCTTCCTGACGATTCTCGCGGGCGACCTCTGGAATGGGCCTCGCGGGCGACCGCTGGAATGAGTCGACGGTCCCGGATTGAAGAACGCCGGGAAGACTGAAGGTGGCCAGTAACCAGGTCCAGCCAGGACAGGTCGGCCACCGCGAGGTGAGCTTGCTTGCCAAGTAGCCCCGGGCGCGGCCGAGGGCGAAACGCGAACGTCGGGCCGAAACGCAAGCCGGGCAATTTATCAGAGGTCGCCCCGATCCCTTGTGCCAGTCCACGTGGAAAGTAGGGCTGACGGCCAAACGCGAGGGTGAAGGGTCTGCAGGTCCGCGGAGATGGCCCTCGACCTCGTCGCGGCCAATGGGCCCCGCGCTGCCTGGCGCGTAAAAGCGAGGATGGAGCGGCCCTGAGGTTCCAGCCGATCCGCCAGTGGGAGAACTGCGCGGTCTGTTTCGCGCCTTCGCCACCAGCGCCGCAAGGTCGACGGCTCTAACGCTGGCGGGCCCAGCGAGAGCCACCTGACAAAGCAGTCCGGGGCGGGGGCCTAGATGGGGAGCTGGGCACTGAAGCGCCCGAGGTCCGCGAAGCATTGGCCAGTCTGAAACTGAACATCTTGTGCGCCGCCCAGGGGAATGCACTTCCCTGGCCACTGGCGCGGAAGACGCAATGCGCCTCCATGCAGACTGGATGCCGACACTAATGCTTGGAAAATTCGGCGCGAGCCGCCCAGGGGAATGCGCGCCCCTGGCCACTGGCTCCTGGGCGCGAGCAGCGGCGCCATCTGAGCGACCAAGGGCCTGCGCTGCAGGCCGCCCAGGGGAATGCGCATCCCTGGCCACTGGCCCATGAAAACCTGCACCTGAACTGCTCGCATCAACGGCACAACGCCGCTCTGGGGAACGCACCTCCTAGACCACTGGCGTGAGATATCAAGATGCAGGCCGTTGTCTGACAGCAGCTCCGACCTCGAGCTCGGTCTCCTCTGCTGAGGAGAATGCGGCCCCAGTGCTGCCGAGGTGCGTTGCTGCGCGTCGGCCGATTGCGGCCAATTCCAGGCGCCGCTAAGGGCGCTGAACATGCAGCTAGCGGGGGCCGCCCAGGGAAATGCATGTCCCTGGCCACTGGCCAAGTAGCAGCCGCTTCAGCAGACTCGAAGGGACCCGGCGCCGCTAAGGGCGCAATCAGCGATGCAGCTGGCTCGGCGCGGAGGTGCGCGACGCCGAAACCAATATCCCCAGCTGGCGAAAGAAACGCTGCCACCGCACAGGGCCAAGGAGACCCTCCGAACAGAGGCATGCGGCGGCTACTCCAGCGTCTCTGCTGCAGCTGCCTGCGTGGCGCCCTCGGCTGCAGCTCCTTCTTGTTTCTTCTGAGCGCGAGCTCTGCTTGCCATCCGAAGAGCCTCGGGGCCAGCAGCGCCGCCGCTGCCACCGGCGAGAACACTGCCGAGATCGGCGTCATGCTCGGGCCCGCTGGCTTGGCCGCCGCCTCATCGGCCGCGCGCGCGGCCCCTGGCTCGGGCGCGTTGCGACTGCGGCGCCGGCTTCACCGCGCCGCCGTTTGGCCCGGGGCCCCGCGCGCGCGGCAGCGGCCTCTGCCTTGAGAGAGGCAATGCGCCGGCAAATGGCCCCGAGAGCGGAAGAGACTGCCTTCTGGACTTCTCGGTCTTCTTGGCGCCCGAGAGCTCGAGCCGCTGATGTCGAACGGGGGCCCTCGACGACGGGGCCCCCTCCTTCTGCTTCGAGGAGCGAAGACAGGATGATCGCCGAAACGACGGATGCTGCCGACGACGACGGAAGCGACGGTGCTTGCTTGGCGCTGGCTGCCTGCCGCGCCAGCTTTGCCTCGCTGGCTGCCTGTGCCGCCGCCGCCTCGTCCTCGCGAGCCTGCCTCTAGGAACCTGGGCGCGCGAAGGTCGAGACGGCCCTGAGCGCGGCGGGCGGCCTGCCAGAGTTTCGTCCACCGACTCGAGGAGGCCTGAGCGGTCCGCGCGCGTCGAGCTGAAACCGCAGCAGCGCCGCGACGTAGGGCGCAGCAGGGGGCGGATGCGCCACCCAGCCTTGTGCGCGGCACGTAGGAGTAGACGTAGCTCATCGAAGAAAGTGCACTAACTGCCTTGGACTGCGGGGGGGCCCAGGGCTGTTCTTGCTATTGCCCTTGGCGCCACGAGAGCCCTTGGTGCCGCCAGTAGCAAGCTCGCCGCTGCCGCCGCTGCCCGACGATCCCGAGTCCCGAACCTGGCCTTGATCACAGAAAGGCGAGTTCTCCACGGCTGGGCTTTCGGTCGAGCGCCGTGAACTCGACGCCTTTCCCATCCGTCTGCCAAAATATGAGAGAATGTTGTAGATTTGCTCCGACAGGAGCTCACATTATCCTGCACAGCCATGGTGCTCGTGCAGAAGTGCAATGGAAATGGATGTTCAGTGTGCTGAATACACAGGAGCCTTGAGCCGTCCCCATCGATTGTGTCCAAGCTCCAGCCGCGGGAGCGACGTTTGGTACTTGAACCAAATGGCCACGGAGGAGGAGGGATGGCTGGAAGGAGGGAGGGAGGGAGGGAGAAAGAGAGGGAGGAGGAGGAAGAAGAAGAGGAGGAAATGGAACATGATGAGGAGGAAGAAAAGGATGAATAGACGAGGAAGAGGAGGAAGAAAAGGAGGAGGGAGTGGAACCCCATAGGTGTGTGGAGGCTGAAAGTTCTACGTGCGGAAGGATACGCAGACACGCCTTAGAAGTCCAAGCTACCACCGGGAAGTGCAGCAGACAGGGCAGGAGGGACGGGAAGCCATAGCATAAGGTTCTGATTAGCTTCCGAAGAGTGCGACGCACATGGCTGCCCGACGGAAAGCCGCAGGAGTCCAAGCAACCACCGAACAGTTCGACACACAGCGCCAGTGGGGCGGGAAACCATAAGCTAAGCAGCCACCAGCACGTGCGACACACAGACTCCTTTCTTCTAAGCTTGAGCAAGAACCCCTACGCACAAGCACTTTCCCGCTCTGGTGCTCAACGCCCCACCCTTTAAGGAAACGTAGTGGCAGCCGCGAACACATCAAGAGCAATGCTCTTCATGCGTCGCGACAACCAACAGGGCCAAAACCGCAATTCGCCTCCACAATTACTGCCACCAGCAGTAACAATCACCGCCGACCTCCGCCGACGACGCTGCCGCGGACACCACCGCTGCCTGTGGCCGCTGCCACCGCGATCGGCCCGAAAGGTGCAGAGGCAGATACAGCAGCTCGTGGTCAGGCGTGCCCGCCGGGTGCAGACAAGTGGGGTAGTTCTTTCTCCTTTCAGCTCTGCATGTTGCCCTTGGCTTTGCAGTCGACGTCGTCATCGCCAGCATGCCAGTTTTCCCCTGCGTTTTCCCCTCCAGCTGCTGATCCTTCTATTCGTTTTTCCTTTTTGATCTACTCGTCCTTGCATTTTCCTTCCTTGTAGCGTTCATTACCGATGCTCCTGTTCCTTTTCATGCTCCCATGGTTCCATGGTTTGCTTTTGCTACTCCCGTTATTGTACAGGTTCTGGCGCTGCTACTCTTAGTGTTCGTAGCCTGTTTCGGACGCAGTCAGCGTCGACACGTTGTGGTAGTAGGCAGAAGCGGGGCACAAGTGTGCGATAACAGACCAGTGATGCGATAGTGAAATCCTCTCGCTTCGCGGGTGCACGTCCGGACCGCACAGAGTATGGGCATCTTGGGCATCCTGGAAGTTTTTGAGGCTTCTCCGGGGCCTCGGGGGGGCTTCTGGGAGGCCTCTTGGGGCCTCTTGGGGCTTCTCGGGGGCGTCTTGGGTCGTCTTTGGGTGTTCTTCGGCCGTTTTACGCCTCGGAGGCTGGCTTGCGGCCTTCTCTCGGCAGTCTTGGGGCTTGGGCCGTGTTGTGTGCTTCTTGGGCCACCTCGGGGCTCTCTTGGGTCGTCTTGGGGCCCTCTTGGGTTTTTTTTGGGCCGTCTTGGAGCCATCTGGGAGGCTTGACAGTCTTCTGGTGCCGGAAGTCAGACAAGGCGAGAACGCCGAAATCTATCAACAAGCAGCATCAATGATGATTGCTTCTCGGGGTCCTCTTCAGGGTCTTGTTGGGGCCTCTTGGGGCTTTTTCGTGGCTTCCTGGGCCGTGGGGCCCGTCTTGGGTGCCTTTCGGGCCACCTGGGGGCTTTGCTGGGTCGCACTTGGGCAATCTCGGTGCACTCAACTGTTATCTGCAAGTTGTTGCGCATTCGCGAGGCCCAGATAGGAGACTCCAGGTGCAAGTTAAAAGTGATTGGAACAAGGTCGCCAGCTGGGGCGAGGACCCTGGGGGAATTTGAAGGGGGTGCACTGCGAATTATAATATGGTAGTGTATGACATGTGTAGGTAGCACACTTCTTTGACGTACCGAAACTGGGCTGCTTTGAACGTATCGTGCATTGGCCCTTGCGCCATGCACCAGTTCATCGAATTGCCGAGACGCTTCGCTGCAGTTCTGATGTTGATTCCTCTCGCTTCGCGGGGTGCACGTCAGGACTGCGTAGAGTATGGACGGTTGGGCCCCCCCTGCAAGTTTTGTTGGAGGCTTCTCGGGGGCCTCTGAGGGGCCTCTGGGGGGCATCTCTGGCCGTCTGTGGGTGGCTTCTGGCCTTCTGGCGCCTTCGGAGTCCAGCTTGGGGCCCCGTTCGGCAGTCGTGGGGCTTTCGTGGGGCCCTCGAGGGCAGTCTCGGGGCTCTCTTGGGCCGTCTTGTGGGTCTCCTATGCCGTCTTGCATCTTAGGCCATTTTGGTGTCAGCTTGGCTGTCCTGGAATCCGTCTTGGAGGCCATCCTGGCCGTCTAGTGGCCGAACAAAAAACGCCAGAGAGCAATTCGAGGGAGGACGATCTCAGAACGATGCGCGCTGGTAGGCGGGGGGCCGTCCCTGGTACACATTAAAACACCTCCCAGACAGCAGACGAGCATGACGGAAAGAGCGCCAGCAAGAGAAGTTTTGCACAGGGTTTTAGCTCAAACGGGACCGGGGGGGGGGCGGGACGAAATGTCTAACACGCCCTCTCGGGGTCATGTTGACAGCCTAGGAGGTATCCAAGGCAGCCGAAGAAACCTCCAAGACGCCCTCAGAGAGGCCCACGAGGACCCGAAGACGTTACAAGAGCGTTCCAAGAGGGTCCAAGATGGCCTCGGTACGGCCCAAGAGGTCCCCAATGACGCCCCAAGAGGACCCTAAGAATCCCCAAGAGGCCTGGAGGAGGCAATGAACACACATTTCCGTATTGCTTTTGAAGGGTTTTGGGGTTCTCCCTTTTTCTGGCCAAGAACGGCCCAATACGGCTCTGGGGACCTACGAGATCACCCCTTCACGTCCCATGAGGCTTCCAAGAGGGCTTCAAGATGACCCAAGCGGGCCTCAAGACAGCCTGAGAGAGCGCAACAACTATCCAAGGAGAGCTTCACAAGGGACCCAAGAGGCTTCCAGGAGAGCCCAAAGAGGGCCATATGACGTGCCCAAGAGGGTCCCTAGAGCGCCCCAAGCTGGCCCAAGCCCCCCAACACAACACGGTCCACGAGGGCCCCAAATTGGCCTAAACGAGCCCCCAAAGGCTTTCAATATGCTTGTAAGAGCATCTTCTCAAGGCCCCCCCAAAGAGCGAACAGCGACGTGACACTTTGAACGCCAAGGTTCCCAAGAGCGACCAGTGACGTTAACATATCTGATCGCCAAGGCTCCCAAGAGCTCGCAGTGACGTAAAAATCTATAAACGCCAAGGCATAACAGAGAGAACGATGATGCAACAAGCTCTGAGCACCAAGGCTCCCCGTAGCTCCGTAGCTCACAGTGACGTGACAAGCTCTGACCACCAAGGCTCCGAAGAGCTCACAGTGACGTGACAAGTTCCTAACACCGAGACTCTCAAGAGCGATCGGTGACGTCAACTCTGAACACCAAAGTTCCAAAGAGCTCACAGAGACGTGGAAAGCTCTGAATACCAATGCCTCCGAAAGCGAACACTGACGTGGAAACCTTCGAACGGCAAGTCTCTCACTACGAACGATGACGTAAAGAGCTCTGAACGCCAAGGCTCCCAAGAGTGAATGGTGACGCTGAACGTTTTTCACACTAAGGTTCTCAGGACCGAACGGCGACATGAGCCCTCCCGGGCAAGTTTCGGCCCAGCGATGCATTATTCTGACGCCCAGGCTCGCGCCCCCAGGCGGCCCAGTGACGGACACAGCTTTGACGCCAAGGCTCCGAAACGTTGCAGATGATAGAACACCTCTTTTCGAGACGAGTCGGAGACGTAAGAGTCCGCTGACGTCAAGACTCCCAAGAGTTCCCGATGACATTAAGAGCTCTGAGCGCCAAGGCTCACAAGAGTGAACTGTTACGTACGGAGCTCTTAACACCAAGGCTCCCAAGGGCGAACGGTGACGTGAAACGCCCTTAGTACCAAGGCTCCCAAGGGCAGCCATTGACGCCGCGAGCACTCCTAAAGCCAAGGCTTGAAAGAGCTACCAGTGATGCACACATCGCTTAACGCCACGGCTCCCATGAGCGCGCGGTGCCATGATGATGATAATCATCAACCATCATCATCATCATCACCATTATCATCACCATCATCATCATTATCATCATCAGCATCATCATCATCATCGTCGTCGGCGTCGGCTTCGGCGTCGGCGTCGGCGTGGTCATCTTGGTGGTGGTGGTCGTCGTCGTCGTCGTCATCATCAGCATCACCAATATCCATCACCATCACCGTCACCATCACCATCACTATTACCACCACCATCATCATCACCACCATCATCATCATCATCAGCATCAGCATCATCATCGTCGTCATCGTCATCGTCATTGTCATCCTCATCATCATCATCATCATCATCATCATCATCATCATCAGTATCAGCATCATACTCGTTGTCGTCGGCGTCGGCGACGTCGTCGTCGTCGGCGTCGGCGTCGGCTTCGTCGTCGGCGTCGTCGTCGCCATCACAATCGCCACCACCACCACCATCATCATCATGATAATGATGATGATCATCATCATCTTCATCATCGTCGTCGTCATCGACATCGCCATCATCATTATCACCATCATCATCGTCGTCATCATCATCATCATCATCATCATCATCATCATCATCATCATCATCATCATCATCATTGTCATCACCACCATCATCATCACCACCAGCATCATCGACCACCACCACCAGCATCAGCATCAGCATCATCATCAGCATCAGCCTCATCAGCATCAGCATCATCATCATCAGCAGCAGCAGCATCAGCATCAGCCTCATCATGTCCTTGCTGCCCTGGGGAGCGCCGGATTCTGGTGGGCTGGCGGTCCGTGCGGAGCAGGCGGACTCACCCGCCTTCGCGCTCTGTCGGAGCGGGCCATTTTCTCACGCGCCGATGCTCTTGTGTCGTCTGGCCTGGTCTGTCCCTGTCTTTTGGGGACCCCTAATGGGGCCGCGCAGCGTGTGAGGGGTGTGGGCGAGGTCACGCGTGCGATTCCTGCCACTGGGGCCTTCGGTGGAGACCCCATTGGGCCGCGAATCATGCGAGGGGTGTGCCCACATGGCCGCGGTCACACATGCGATTCCTGCCACTGGGGCCTTCGGTGGAGCTCCGATGGGCCGCCAAACGTGTGAGGGGCGTGCTCAAGGCGCGGTCGCGTATGCGATTTCTGCCTCTCAGCGCGAACGGGCCCGTGAGATAATCGAGCGATTCGCTGGAGACGTCCTCGCGCTGAAAACGTCCACCCTTTCCCCCCTCTCCCCCCCTCTCTGGGGGAAGGAGAAGCGACGTCACTGCCATCAGTTGACAAGGGGTGCACCTCCAGCGAGGAGGTCCACGATGCGAGGCGCGCCACCAGTGGGGCCCCGAGAAGAGTTCGCCGCTGCGGACGGGCCAGCATCCATGGCCGGCGAAAGCCAAAGCCAGCCTCTGCGTCGGAGGCCTCCGTGGCGCCCGCCTGTCCATGGGCGACCTGGGGACTTACGCGGCAGACTTGGGTGCGGCCTTCATGCCTGGCGACGGGCAGCCCGACCAGCAGCTGCCCGTTACTCATGCCCCAGCCTCGCAGGGGCTACCCCGCTTGGACGCGAATCAGTTGATCGAGATCTCCAAAGCCTTTTTCGGACTGGCCACCGCCCCGAGGCCGAGGCAGCGGTGGACGGCGGAGGGTAGTCACTGGATCCACCTCTGTACTGCGGGTTCGATCAGGACGGAGAGCAGTGCGTGATGGTGGTCGCCAGCGTGGGCGACTTGCCGCTTGGCGCGTCGCCCAATGGCCCTGCGCTTCGCAACAGACAAAACGAATTACTGCTGCGGGGGGGTTGGGCGCGGCGATGCGAGGGTTGCGCGGTGCATCTGCTGGCGAGCGCGGCCCGCAAAGACAAGAAGGTCAAGATCCGTTCGCAGGCGAAGGAGATGTCACGGTCTATCAATACGTGGCTCATCTATGCGCGGAACAACTGATCCCAACGCGACCCAAACTAAGGGAACGTTTCCTATTGCATGGGCGCATTGTTTCGCATGCATTGCTTGTGCTGCTTGGCCTTGTTTGTCGTTGATTGTTGTTGCCTGGCGTTGTTTGTCTCTGCTAGGCAGCAAGTAACCAGCGCCAGCTGAACCGATGAAGCGAGAGAAGGGAAGGAAAGGGGGGAGGGAACAAGGGAGGGGGAAGAGGGAGACTACGCGGAGGCCACGGACGAGGAGGATAAGGTTGAATATGGATGAGGATGACGACGGGAAAAGCGAAAGAAAACGAGGGTACTCCAGATACTTTTGTACAGAGAGAGGGCGGCCTTGAGCCCCACACGGGGCGAGGGCTGGGCCGACGGCCTGGCTTCGGCTCTGGCGCCAGCTCCTGGGGATGCTGTGCTGGCTGGCTGGAGGAGTGCTGGGGTCTGAGTGGGGCCAGGACCCCCGCCCAGTCCAGGCAGGGGCGGAGGGCCCCGTGGCCTGAGGCGTCGGCTGCGGCCGTCGCCCGCTGCGGTGCTGGCGTGGGGCGCTGGCCTGCGGCACGGCCTGAGCGCGCGGGCGCGAGAGGCGCCCCGAGCTTTGGCGGAGAGAGCGCGCGGCGTCGAGGGCTTGCACCCTGCGCGTCGCGCAAGCGGTGCGCAGAGAGAGAGAGAGAGAGAGAAAGAGAGAGAGAGAGAGAGACAGACAGAGAAAGAGAAAGAGAGAGAGAGAGAGAAGGAGAGAGAGAGAGAGAGGGACACACACACAACGCCCACGCGCACGTGCACGCGCACGCGCACGCGCACGCGCACGCGCAAGCGCACGCACACGCACACGCGCACGCGCACGCGCACGCGCACGCACACGCACACGCACACGCACACGCACACGCACGCGCACACGCACACGCACGCACACGCACACGCACACGCACTCGCACGCGCACACACACACAATTACATAAACAACACAACACAAACAAACGCGCAAATCCGAGCCAGCCATGGTCTACACCCCGGCCGCCTCCGTGGCCGAATCCCGACAGCTAGGCCCCACTCTTGGGCGATCATTCCCCGAACCAAGCCCCGGGCCACCTCGCCGAATCTTGTCCCCTGGGCGACTTCACCCCTGGGCGGCCTCACCCCTGGACGACCTCCTCGGACGCGTCTCCTCCCCAGTCGACCTGGCAAAGAGAGCCCAGCAAGCAAGACTCCATGCGCCAGTCTTTGGCACTGCGCTTTGGCGTATCTAATAATGCAAATTGTCTTACTTTGTAGGGGACTGGGAACCGAGAGATCCAAGGAGATGGACGACGACGCCGACGCCGACGCCGATGACGACGACGACGAAGACGACGACGACGACGACGACGACGACGACGACGACGACGACGACGACGACGAGGGGGGTAGCCCAGCAGCATGGTGAAAACAGTGTGACGCATTTATGTGCTTGTTGTCTCTCGCCCTTGGTGCTCCCAAGGACGCCCCAAGATGGCCCCGATACGTCTCTCAGATCAGAGGCGTATTTCTCCCACTATTACTTTAAACGAGCTGTGGGTACAAAAAAACACGATGTCCTTCTGGGCCCCCGTCGGGGGAGCGGAAATGCGAGCGCAATGGCGTGCGCGGTCGCGCGCGACCGCTGCGGGCAAGAAGCGGGCGTCGCGGCGACGACAACGGCGGCGGCGACGACGACGGCGGCGTCTGCGCCGATGGTGACGAGGACAGCGGCAGCGGTGACCGGGCCCGGGCCCACGGGCGAATTTGTGCCCTTCCCTCGTTCCTGGGGTCCCGCGCCAGATTTTGATGGGAGGAACGAAATGTCTGTGCGCAGTGCCGTCTTTCCACTTTACTGGAGCTCTGTCGTTGCTTTACTTAAACGTCGCTTTCCCATAATATCTTGAGCGGCGCGCCTTCACTAACCCCGCTTCCTCGCTTTAGTAAAGCCGCTCCCTCGCTTTAGTTAAGCCGCTTCCTCGCTTTAGTTAAGCCGCTTCCTCGTTTTAGTAAAGGCGCTGCTTCGCTTGAGCAAAAACCGCGGTCTGCCTTAGCAAAGCCTTGGGCATGCGGTGATGCGTGGCCTGGGCCTGGTCGGGGGGCGGGGGGCCCGCGTCTTCCCTGCCAGTTTTTTCCGCGATGCATTTGCTCGAGTAATCAGGGTCGTTTTGCGTCGGGCGCGGCGATCCTTGGACAGTTGTTCAGCGAATTGTACAAGCTCCTTGGCAGGAGATCCAGGGCGCGAGCGCAGAACGTGGCTCGGCAATTCGGACGCGCCGCCGCGGCTGTCGCGCAACAGGGCGACAACATGTTACTAAAAGGCTTGTTTCATTTAGCAAATAGCTTCTTCAAAATGATGGTTTGAATTTCGGCTTCGAAGGAATGGTGACTCCAATCTGCGAATTGGCTCCGACTTGCACAGGGTGGCCCCAACTTTTCGCCCCCGAACTTCAAAATGCTTCCATGGTCGCCTAACATGGTCCAATAGAGCCTCGATGTGCCCCCAAACTGCCCCTGATAATCCTCGGATATCCCCCGCGTGTTCCAATATGTCCATGGCGCCGCCCGATAGGACGATCGGTGGAAGGAGTAATCCAGCATGGTAATCCCCAAAAGGACTCAAGGTGGCCGAAACCGTGACGATGCTTGATTGATCGGTCGCTTGCTTGTGTGAGTTGTAATTTTTGGCGTGCGTTTGTGTTTGCATGTTTGCTCGATTGAGTGAGCTGTTGCTTGCTTGCGCGCTGGCGTGCTCAGCATGCCTGTCTGTATGTGGTGGAAGAATTGCCCAGCCGTTTGCTTGCACGAGTCATTGGTTGCCCAGTTGCATGATTGCCTGTTGTTGCAGCCGTGTTCCAACTACGGCATGCGTCCCTACACGATTGCATGCGCGGTTGATCGAGCAATTCCTTGATTCATCTGTTGATTGTAGCATTGCCTGGCTGCTGTCTGGTTGTTGCGTGACTGTTCGATGCTATAGTTGCGCAATTTCCTGCATGTTTTGTTGCACGAGTGCGAGCTTACTTCGCTGCTCTGATTCCGTGCGTGTGTGGTTTGTTGTTGTTGTGTTGCCGACGTTTCCATTTGCGGTCAGCGAGGGCGGAACATGTCATGTTGTGAATTCGCCAGCCTTTCCGCGAGGCACCGACTTGAGTGTCTTCAGGCACCTTCTGATTTCTATATGCAATAATAATATAAATGCAATTTGAGTCCCAGGCCCCGGATTTTCTCAACTCGCATGGCATGATCTTCTGAGCATTCCCAGCGCTCCACGCACGATGTTTCCTGGGGCCCTGGACGCGTGATCGGGTTTCCATTCTTCCTGCGTGTCACAGGATGGCCCCACAAGACCATATTGGGCCACTATTATAGGTGTTCCGTGAGCCGTCGTGGAAGCTCCAGAGGCTTTCCTCCGAGGTTAACCTCTTCGAAATCTCTTTGGGTTATTCGATGTTTGCACATTCGGCCGTTCGATCTTAGGAGCGTCCGAGACGGCCCAGCAGCCCCACATATTGCCCCAAGACGTGCCCCGAGGCTCCAAGAGGGGCCCAAGATGCCTCAACGAAGCCCCCAGCCGAGGCCCAAGAGAGAGACTTCGAAATATCATGCGGAACCCATCCACCCAAGATGACCTCAAGGAACGCCTCCAGGCACCTGAAAAGCCCCCCAGAGGCCCCAGGTCCCCCAAAGAGTTCCCCAGGAAGCTCTCAAGAGGCTTCCAAGAGGCCTCCAAGGGGCCTCAAACACACTTGAAATATGCCTCAATGGGCCTTTTAAGAAAATAATGAATTTGGAAATACATCTGCAGCAAAGCACGACCATGCATCATGCACTATCATGCATCATGTGGCTATCCGTTGTTAACGTGTGCAACGCTGTGAATCGGACAAATCATGCTTACAGCATCATCCACCCAAGCTTCTCCTCGAACAAACCCTTTCGCAGAGTCCGAAGCACGCATATGTTCCCGGTCTCCGGGCCTCCGCGCTGACACCGCCGCAGCGGCTCCTCGAAGTCTTGGAGGCCCGTCGTTTCGCATTTGATTTCCTAGACGACGTGGCGCAACACCGTCTTCAGCATCCCGTACTGCGTGGATGTGATTGCGCGCCCGTTCGTCTGCCCGTTTGCGCGGCGCTCTACCTTTTGCAACCATGCTGTCACTTCCCTGCGCGTCGCGCCTTTTGTGCATGCGAGGCCTGGTCCGCGTCTGTCATCGATACCTGATCGCACGTCGGCCTCCCGTGGTTCCGCGAATTCTGCGCCGCCCCAATCACGCGATCCACATCGCATTGCCCCCTTCTCGGCCATGCAAGGCGCACTCTGCGGAGCGACGTCTTCTCGTCCCGGGGGGCTCACGCGCGCTGCGAAACGCGCGTGACGTCCGCCGAATTTGCCAAATGTATGGCCCTTCCCAGTCCTCCTCCCTCACGCGTGTCCTCCACCCGTCCTCCTTTCCATTTTTCGTCTGCGACCGCCCGCGCCCGTCTTCAGCGTTTCATCCCACTGGTCGAATCCAATTTCCAGTTCCATATAAGTCACGACCTCGTCAGTCCGCGCGCACGGGTCCGCCCCGTCAATGGGGCACACCCTGACTTACGATACACATGTATGTGTATACATATGTATATGTGCATGATTCAAGTTACAGCCATATATACGCATACGTACACACATGCAGACAGGCAGAGACAGAGACAGAGACAGAGACAGAGACAGAGACAGAGACAGAGACAGAGACAGACAGACAGCCACATGCATACATACAAACATACATATTTACGTACGTACGTATGTACGTACTTATGTACATACGCACGTGCGTGCATACATACATACATGCATACGTACGTACGTGCAAACATACTAGATACATCCGTATCCATGTATACACACATCGGTCGATTATTCCCGCTCTCTGTATATCCTTCGTTCTCTCTCACTCTGTCTTCTCTCCCTCTCCCGTTTTCCCTCACAGTCAACACTCTCCACCTTGCCCTTCCCGTCCTTGGGGCACCGCTAGGCTGCGGAAGGAGGGCAAGTCGGAGAAGGACATCAAGGCGGCCAAGGAGGAGCTCAAGAGGCCCCATCCCCACCAGCACGGCCATCTATCTTGCCTTCCCCTCCTCCCGCTTGTTTCTTTCCCCTCCCTCCTTAGGCTGCCTGTTGTCCTCTCTGTCTGGATCTCGTGCCATTTTTGGGCGACCGCGTGGCCGACCCAGAATCCAAGAATCCTAGAAACCTTTCGCCTTCCTCCCCCCGCCGCTCTCTCCAGCCGATCACCCCATTCCTCTCTGGAACGGGCTCTGCCCGCAGGTGTGTATCTACCATCTTGCCTTTGCCCTGGTGACTACCCGAAATTCCCGCCGCCCTCGATCAAGGCATCATGCCCCTCAGTAGGCCGGGCGAACTGGTCCTTCTCGGAACGAGGGGCAGGAGGTAGGTGGATGAGGGATACGCCAGAATCATTATGAGGAGTGTGACGATGAGGACGATTGTAAGGGTGATGGTCATGGTGATGGTGATTGTGATAGTGATGTCGGCCATGGTGATTGTGATGATGATGATGATGGTGGTGGTGATGGTGATGATGGTGGAGTTGATGGTGATGATGCTGAAGCTGATTATGATGATGCTGCGGGTGACGCTGATAACGATGAGGATGATGATGGACATCGTGATGTTGATAGTGATGGTGATGCTGATGATGACGACGAGGATGCTGATGATGGCGATGATGCTGCTGATACTGATTATGATTATGATTATGATGATGGTGGTGGCGATGATGATGATGATGGTGATGATGATGTCGATGCTGATGATGATGATGAAGATGATGATGATGATGATGATGATGATGATGATGATGATGATGATGATGATGATGATGATACTGATGATGATGATCATGTGATGATGCTGCCGATGATAATGACGCTATTGATTAAATGCTGGCGATGATGATGACGATGGTGATGATGGTGATGATGGTGGTGTTGATGGTGATGATGCTGATGACGACGATTATGATGGCGATGCTGATGGTGCTGATAAAATGATGGTGATGATCATGATACTGATTATGATGCTGGTGATGCTGATGATGATGATGCTGACGATGATGATGATGATTATGCAGATGCTGATGATGCTGATGATGCTGATGATGATGCTGATGATGACGATGACGACGACGATAACGATCATGATGATCATGATCATGATGCTGATGATCAGGATGAGGATGAGGATGAGGATGAGGATGATGATGCCGATGATGATGCTGATGCTGATGATGCTGATGATGCTGCTGATGATGATAATGCTGATGATGACGATGACGACGACGATATAGATGATCATGGTCATGATCATGATGCTGATGATGAGGATGAGGATTATAATATTGATGATGATGATGCTGATGCTGATGCTGATGATGATGATGATGACGATGACGATGATGATGCTGATGATGATGATGATGATGATGATGATGATGATGATGCTGATGATGATGATGATGATGATGATGATGATGATGATGATGATGATGATGATGATGAGGATGATGATGATGATGATGATGATGATGATGATGATGATGATGATGATGATGATGATGATGACGGTAGGCGCGAGGAGGAGGAGGAGGAGGAAGACGAAGAGCCAGAGAACGAGGGTCACATCAGGAGAACAAGGCGTGACGAAGGAGGAGAAACGAGAAAGAGGTGGAATGAGACAAGGAGCAGGAAGGATGCAGATGATGGTAGTGATGGTGATGAGGAGCGGGACGCACAGGCTCCAGAAGCATGAGAAGGAGGAGGGGTGTGAGGGTTGTAGGAGGAAGAGGAGGGGAGCAGAAGGAATACGAGGAGGAGGAGGAGGAGGAGGAGGAGGAGGAGGAGGGGAGGAGGAGGAGGAGGAGGAGGAGGAGGAGGAGGAGGAGGAGGAGGAGGAGGAGGAGGAGGAGGAGGAAGAGGAAGAGGAGGAGCAGGAGCAGGAGGAGGAGGAGGAGGAGGAGGAGGAGGAGGAGGAGGAGAAGAGGGAGAAGAGATGGCAGACGAGACGCGGAGGTGGAGGAGGTGGAGGAGGAGGAGGAGGAGGAGAAGGAGGAGGAGGAGGAGGCGAAGGACGAGGATGGAAGATGAGGAGTGGAGCAAGAGGAGGAGGGGGGAAGAGCAGGAGGAAGGTGAGGGGAGGAGGAGGAAAAGGAGGATGAGGAGGACGAGGGGGCGGAGCAGCAGGAGGGAGGACAAGGGGTGGACCCTGAGGAGGAGGAGGGAAGACGCCTAAGGCGGTGGAGTGCTGAAGGAAGAGGAGGAGGAGGAGGAGGAGGAGGAGGAGGAGGAGGAGGAGGAGGAGGAGGAGGAGGAGTAGGAGGAGGAGGAGGAGGGTTGATGCCCGGCGCGGCTCCATGACTGGCGGCAGGTCAGCGCCCGCGCCGCTGGCCAAGCCCGACGGGTCGAGGGCCAGGAAGAAGCAGGCAATGCCCAGTCTCTCTCCGGGCCCTTTGCGCACGATTTCTGCTGCCGCTTTTCACCGACCTCAATCCTTCCCTTCTCATTCTCCTCCTTTTCCCCTCACCCTGCTCCTGTTCTCCCCCTCCCCCTGCTCCACTCCTCGTCTTCTTTTCAAGGATTCTCAGATGGGTTCCGAACAGATGGGGTCGGAGGACTGCGCCGCATCGCCGATGCATCGGCGATGCGGCTCGGTGTGGAGCCCGATTTTCTCCACGCCGACGCCACCGATGCATCGCCGACATCGCCGATGCGGCCCGATTCTCCGACACCATCTAGTCGTACTCCATTTGAGAAACGTCCCCCTTTTCCGCCTCCCCCTTATGCTGGAATTCCGTTTCCAGCCGTTGCCTTTCCATCCGTTGGGACGCATCCTTCATTCTGCGGGCGATCTGTCTACGCCTTTGTTGGACCAGCTTGATAAACGGGCACACGCGGCCGAGTCTTGTGTTCCCAAACAATGTATGCATTCAGGGAGTTTTTTAGCGAAGACGCCTACGGCGAATGTGAGATAGTGCATGTGTCACTTGTGTATATGCACCACTCGCTGCCCTTTGACCTCTAGGGGCCCCTTTTTGCCATCGCGCTAAAACGCATCATAATCACACTGGTATCGGTGCTACCACACGATCCCCCGTACCGTACCAAAGCGCGCACGCCTCGCCAGAGAGTGTCGCACAAACCTCTCTTTACTTTCTGTAGTGGCAGTTTCCGTCGCTATGGGACTGATCTTTGCGCCATGGCATTTTTTCCCTTCGCTACCAGCCGACGCGCTGACGCGGTCCGAGACGAAGACTGGCTCCTACATCTACGACGGCACGGTGAACAACTTTCACGAGTGGGAATTCCGCACAGAGATGCGCATGAGTGCCGCTGTGGCTTCAGTGGATCAAGAGACGGGCGCGCCACAGCAACACGTGATCACCGCAGCTGCCAACAAGGTTGTAGCAAGCCCCAGAGGTGACGCATTCGATGTTGCCATGGATGTCGGTAAGGACGTGCTTCGGACTCCGAGTGGGATCGGTCAGCTGGTGTTGGCGATTCGTACTTCACTTTGGCCCGTGGCGGCGCAGGTTGCGAAGATCCTGTTCCAGGTGGGGCAGATACCATATGGACCACTGACTCGGCAGCACGGTGAGTCTATGGTCTCGCACATTTCCCGAACGAAGCGCTGGTGGAAATTTGCTTCCAAGTTAGATCCCAAGATCTTGATGAGCGACGTTGTGATTGGCTCCCTTCTCTTGGGCCATGCAGGCCGATCGCCTTCGGAGAATATGATGGCGTTGACATCCAGAGGACATGTGGCGACCTTCGATAATATCAAGGACGCCTTGATCCTCCAGCACGGCCGCGTACACACCCGCCCAAAAAGCAAGGGTGAGTCTGGTGAAGGCTCCAGCTTCGACGTGGACGCAGCCCAGACCCAGCTACCAGAACATGAGCAAGGGCAAGGGTGAGGCGCGCTGCCCTAGACCACAACGCGCCATCTACACTGCTGATGAATGTGGCACGAGCAGGAGGAGCACTACTCTGAGGAACTGAGCCCCTATAGGCACTGCTCGTCCAGCTACGCGTCAGAGCACGGCTGGGGCGACGCGGCCTTGGACGACGGCGCCGACGAACGCGCCCACGTCGACGAGGAATCGCATGCTCACTGGGCCCCAGGCCAGGATAGCAGCGAGCTCGACGCCGAGGTGGTCGACGATATGGTCGCGGCCAGACACGCGGAGGAAGAGGCTTCTGACGCGATCCAAGAGGGCCTGGCCGCCGATTTCGGCGCCAAAGGGAGGGGCAAGGGCAAAGGAAAGAGCGGGGGCAAGGGCCACCATTGCACGCCCCGGTCGCCCACGGGAGACGACGAGGGAGGGCCTTCTCTGGAAGATCGCAAGAAGCGGCTCCAGGAGATTGAGAAACGCTCGACATGCAAGACCTGCCACGAAACAGGCCACTGGTCAGGGGGCCCTGAATGCAGGGGCAAGCCCAGGGCGGCAATGGTAGCGCGCGCTGGAGACACTGGCGAGCGCCATGTCCAGTTGCGCGAGGACGATGACAAACGAGAGTTCGCGTCCGTCAGTTCTGTTGCTGCGTCGCATTCACCCCCTCATCATTTCATTTGGACCGAGGAAGAGTCGATGCGGATGGATACTGGTGTTTCTCGCTTCTGCTTTTCTTTCTCTCCTCGCGCCATATGTGCACGAGGGGGGAATTGCGACGGGCATCGCAGCTTGCAGCGCAACCGCTTTGAGAGTCGTGCCTGCGTGTGCTGCGCGGGGATGACCGAAGCCGCTCTGGTTCCTGGGGGCCCGGGGCTCTGAAAGAAGAGTCTTCGGACCTCTGCAGAAGCTGAGGGGGGTGCTCCTGGGTTTATGGCTGCTCGCTCGACCGAACCCCGTCCCGTGGCTGGCGTTTCTGATGGGGAGCCCGAGGGGGGGTATGTTTCGGCCCCCAGCCGCCTCCGGCCAGGATGCTGCGTTTGCTTCGGGTCAGCACGAAGGGTTTAGTCATGGTCGCGTTCTAAGGGATGCTCCAGTTGACGTGGGTTGGGGTCGCTAGGTGAAGATGCCAAGTGAGGAAATTGTTCTGTTCTTTAGATGGGCCGATAGCAACTCCACTCGGAAGGGGGGCGGGCAGTTTGCGAGAGCTTCGGGGCCGAAGGTTTCCAGGGGCAGAATTCTGCCTTCTTCGAGTTCTTCTTCCGGCCTGAACAGGCGGCCTCCGAATGCCCCGTTGCCCCGCCCCCGCGCTCGAGGTTGCGAGAATCTCTCGGGGGTCGTTTCTAGCGCTCACTTCATTGTTCGCGCTGCAAGGATTGCGGGCGCAAGACCAAGATGGAGAGGTGCACGACGCTGCGCTTTCCGGGCGAGTGTCCGCGCGATCTCGTGAACAGTCGCGGCGGTGCCCCAGATGTCAGCCCTGCGCGTTGCTGCCGTTGCCTGCCGCGCATCGATGAGCGGCCCAGGAAGCTAGCAACGTACAAGAAAGAAACAGCTCAGAAAATCGAGCGCTCCAGCGACGTCCACGCAGGATCAATTGAGAATCTTAGTGAGGATGACCGCCGCATCACCTCTATAGAGCTAAAGGTTGCACTAAGGGTTTTCACTAAACGTGCCGCTGAGATTTGCGATGGTACGGGTGACATTTGCCCAGGTGAACTAACTTCTTTGCCCCGCGACTGTGTCGCAGAAGTCACAGATCACAGTCTTGTCGGCTTTATGGCTCCAACGCAGAACGCCTCGACCGACAATTCCGCTCTTTTCTAAGCGTCGCACGGTTGATGTATTCAAGGACGACGGTGTTTGGGTTGTCCTAAACGAGGGTTGTAATTCTCGTTGTCACGACAAAGCTTTGGCTCTTCACGCAGATGATCATTTCGAGAACTTGGGTTCTATCCTACGCGGGTTCACAGACAGCGTGGGGCGCGCCGCGGCGCGGGGGGGCAGGCAGGGAGTGAGACGACAGGTAAGAAGAGTTTCCCGTTCCGCATCGTTGCTTCTCGCGGTGCCGTGAGCGGGTGTCTCGAGTCGCATCGGTTGAGAGATTCGGATCAGGTTCCTCTCTTGACTCTTGTTGTCTCTTCCTGCGCGTGCTTCCCTCGGTCTCGCGAGGGACCCCGCTAGCGGTCGCGCTCTCTTGAGTCAGGAAGGCGAGGTAGAAATGTGTCGTTGTGCTCGTTCAGGCATTCTTATCATTCGTCTTGATCAGTTTGGCCCAGCGCGCGTTGCGGTGCGGAGTCCATTCGTCCGTTGCACATTTCGCATATAAGCAGTGACCAGCCGTGCTGCGCAGCCCCCGCCGGCCGCGCCGCGCCGCCTGCTGTCGCCGCGCCGCCCGCTGTCGTCGATCGCTCCAGTGACGACGGGATCGCGTGCGCGCCTGCGCCCGTTGATCACTACAGTGACGACGAGGACGTGCGGGTCGCCGCCATGGCTGCTGGCGCTGGTGCTCGCCCCGCACCGCAGGGCTCGGAGTTTGCTGCGATCGCGCTGGGCCTGGAGAACTTCGAGAACAAACCGAGGTGCCTGGGGCCGACGATGCTGAGGGAGCACATCCGCCGTCACCACCGCTCCAGTCATGAGATGACTACCAGGGAACGCGACGGGAATGCCGTCAGAGATGCGCTCGTTGCTGCAGATGAGACTATGGCGAACTATGATCGGCACGTGTTGGTGTACACCAGGGCTCTGAACGACCCGACTCACGCGCGCCATATCGGTCATCGCCCGGATATATTACGCAATTCAGTTGATAAAGAACATGTCGTTGGCATCGCTGAGTATGCGGGAAGATCTTTGGCGAATAGCGCGTCTTCACAGTCTGCGTGCATTGTGGCCATCTGTCGTTCCGATCGGCATCGCTGTGACGTTGCCAGTTATGGTGTTAAGCAGCTCTTGAAGCAGTGCGACATTGATTGCAGTTCTGCACGCCTGAGTAGACATTGGTGGCCCAGACGTGCTTGCAACGGTAAGTGTGATGATTGCTGCCACTTATCCGATTGGGCCCGTGAGATGGCGAATTCTGCGGCAGACAAGATGGCTTCGCCCCTCACTGAATCCTTCGAGAAGTTCAGTGCACCACCGCCTCCAGTTCCTGAGCCGTCTGCCATGCGCAGACCCCGTGACGGGGCTGAGCTGGCCAGGAGGGAGGAGAAGAGATCTCGCGCTTCATCGAGTGTGGTTGACGGAGTAGATGATGGTGATGTGGCCACTGTCATCCGCGAACGCATCAAATCGATCTGGCGCGAACGTCTCGGCGCTGACTATATTGAGGCGGCTTTCGAGACCATGATGAGGCGACGTGTTGGGCGCGGGCTGCAATTGCATTCGAAGATCTGCCACGAGGACAAGAGGCCGCCTGCAGATTGTGCGATTTGTACGCCATGCTCGTAAGTATGCAGAAAAACGGTGCATTGCCAAATCTGTTGTTGGTAGCATTCCTGCTGCTGCTGCTGCTTCGCCACCGCCCGTCGCCGCGTCGTCTTCTGCCGCTGCATCGCCCCCTTCATATCAGGTGCGATTCGCAGGGCGATGGCGACGACGCGCCGAAGAAGAAGGGAGGTTCGCATGGGCAGCGCTAGCAAGTTGACGGGTCTGCCGCCGGGCGACCCTTCACCTCTGGGCGCGGTCGTTCGCCCTCCTGGGGCGCCTTCTATGGCGCCGCCACCGGAGCACATGCCCGCTGTCCTCGCGCCGAGGCAGCCGGACGGACCGCCGCCGGCACACATTCACAGAGCTCCTCCTCTGCCGCCTCCGTCACCGGAGCCGCCGCGCAGGGTAGAGCCGCTGCCGCCACCACCGCCGCCTCTGGCGAGTACTGCTGCCGCTAGCAGCGACGACGAATCGAGCAAGACTCGCGAGCATCGTTCAGGATCCCCGACTTCTCCTGTCGAGAGGGACCTGGCCGCGGTGGGTGGTGAGCGGGCTGGAGATCCAGTCGTGGACTTCGAGCCGACTGCCGTTGGCGCAGCTCAGCTGAATTCTTTCTTCGAGCACGGCAAGAAGAGGAACTTCATCACATTCGTTGATCCTCGATCATTCCCATCAGAGGGGTCGAAGGGCCGCGCGGGAGAGCAGGGCGCTGGGAAATTGGTGCGCGCGAGCTGCAAAATTGATCCGTTCAACACTCAGATCAAGTTCCCGCCGGCGTGGGCTTCTTGTAAGAAGAGCTCCATGGGCCGCTCCAAGGACACCCAGTCCTAGCAGCGCATAGAAGATCGTGTTGCCATGAGTTCTTCTGTGGATGCTGAGGAGTTCGATATCCGCTTTGACGGAACATCGTATTTGCGCGCGCCACTGCAGCTGGGCCAGCACGAGATGACTACCATGAATGCTAAACGTCGCGTCAAACATCGCTCTGGATTGTGTGCAACCAGTACGCAAGATGAATTGTTATCCGCTTGTGTTGCCGAGCTGCCCGCACCAGGCATGTCTGCTACTGACAAGGAGATCGTCGAGGAGGTGATCAGGAACACCGATCCGCTTCGCGGACGTGCGGGGACAAACCTGGCTGGGGTGCTGCCCTGCGTCATCGGCGTCGCGTTCGTCTGCCCAGTCTCGAGCGACGCGGCGGCGCGCTCAGATGGGGGGCCTTCGGTGGCAAATGGCATCGTCGAGCGCAATCCTAATCTCGTTGTCGCCTAGGCATCATCATCAAATCATCATGTGATCAGTGATTGTTTCTGGCTTGGCTCAAGACAAGGGTCCTGCAACGGTTGCGCTCGGTTATAAGCCTGGATTCTCAAGCCTCGAGGTTACTAGCGCGCGGAACTCGTACCTCGAGTCAGACGCGGATATCGCGAGTCAGAAATTCTTTGAGTTCTTCAGAGAGTCAGGTCAGACATTTTGATTGGATAGACTTGCGCGTGCAGTCCGCAGAGGAGAGAGTTCGAGGCGATGTGGGCGCGACCATCGGTGATGACGACGTCGCTACAGTCTCTAGGGAACGCCAGCGAGATGAGGAACAATATGGAAAGAAAAGCCTAAGTCAAGTGGGATGTTGAACAAGTCAACCTACCTGGCGAGCCGAAGCACTAAGGAAAGAAAAGGACAGCGTGGTTGCAGATCCCGCCCCGCGCAAGGATCGCCATTAGACGACTACGCAGACAGTTTGGTCATGTGCCTGATCGTGTTTTCGCACAGCTGGTGAGAATCTCCAGGATGTCATCGGGCAACATTGAAGCCGCCGAGAACTATCGACGTGGATCTTGCGAACGAACATCACAAACCGCTAGCTCAGACTCACAAGGTTGCCTTACCCAAGAAGTTCTCCTTCAATTATAAAATCTGCGTCGATTGTTTAGTGGTGAAGGACAGCGATGGAGAACGCTACGCTTTCTTGAACATAGCGTGCCAGGGTGCAACATTTCAGCGTGTGATCTTTGTCAAGCAGGGAGGTGGCACGCCACGTTCGAGGGCATGCCTCGCTGCATTTCAGCAACGCTGGTGCGCATTGGCAGGTGAGCCCAAAAGAATGATGTTGGACCGCGGGCTGCACGACAGAGGAGAGTTTCTGCAAAAGGTATCGAGTCTCCCGCGCAGATAGGCCGCGCCGAGAGACATGGTGGACTTGGAAGAACATCTTCAAGAATATGGTACTCGACATGAATGTATCCGGAGTCGATGAAGTCATCTCTACTGCATCAGAAGTCGACAGCGCGAAGAATGAGATGTCACGAGTCGGCGGATTTGCGCTTGCTCAGTGGGTGCTCGGAAAGATGCCTCGCGTCCCGGGGAGTCAATTCGACGACAAGGAAGCTTTTGACTCAGGAGTGCTTGCGAATGTTTCAGTGGACGGAGCCGACGAGTTTTCTCGCCGGGCTGCGATCCGGGCGTCTGCCAGACAAGCATTCGCAGAACACGACGTCGGGGGTGGGGCGGCAAGGGCCGCTCTCCGAAAGGCAACGCCACTTGCTGGATAATATCAGGTAGGTGACGTAGCATGCTTTCGCAAGAGGCCGACCGACGGCGAGGTTACCGCTTAGTGGAGCACGGGTTCTCGCATCGTTGGATTCGATGGCAAGAACGCATGGGTTATCGCAGAGCGTGTACCTGTCTGCGTGGCTGTCAACAGGCTTCGACCGTGTATAGCGGCGGAAGCGTTGGCTTACCAATATCTCTCTAAGCACCACAACGGCGGTGTTCAGAGGCATGCACCTCCAGACGGGCAACAGCAGTCATTCGTGGACGAGCGATGCGAACTGCCATAACCACAGGCGCAAGAGCATTCTGCGCAAGAACACCTTATGGCGACGGAAGAGCTGCCGGGGATCCCAGAAGACCCCGAGTTCATAGAGGAAGCATTTCGCCAAATCGAATTAGATGAACTGTCAGAGGGGATGATTGTTCCTGTGCCACCCGCGTCGAGGTCGTCACAGGTGACTCGAGCGCCTCTTCAGAGGTCGTTACTAGACGATGCCCCGCACGGCATACAGAGTCGTAACGAAGTGATGCGCAGAAGAGTCGAGAATGCCGATGGCAGTACGGGGAGGGTGTCCGATCCTGTCTCGGAGCCAGCTCCCGAACCAGCGAAACCGGCCATGCGCAGGGCCGGAACATTAGGACTGGGCATGGATCTTCTAGCTCGTAGAGAAGCTTCACTCGCTGTTAAGCCACATGAATCGCTTGTCGGAGTTTTCAACGTTCATAAGCTGCAGTCTAAGAAGAAGCTAAAGAGTTCAAAGCATATGGTATACCATCGGGAATCTGAGGACGTTAAGAGCGGTTTTCGACTGGCAAGACAAGACGACTTGGGACAATGGCGGAAGTTCAACGCCGCCGTGCCTATTGATTCCGTGGAAGTGCAAAATCTCCTCGACGAAGGATACCGCATGGTACCTACGCAATGGATAGATATTGACAAAGAATGAACATCTCCGTGGACCGGGTGGGCCTCCGGATGCACCACAGTACAAGAGTTTACTTGTCGTGCGTGGAGATTGGGAAGAGTCGCTGGGCACCCGCGCGGATTTACCAACGTGCGAACTCGAAGGGTTGAGGGTGATTGTATCATGGGCTGCCGGTGCGAAGAAGACGCTCAAGTGTGCCGACATTACATCTGCGTGCTTCCATGGGCAGGAACTCGACCGCCTCATGCTGCTCAAGTCACCGCCCGACGGACTCGAAGGGGTTCCAGATGGCTGATCACTGATCGCGCGCGTGCCTGTTTATTGCACGCGTGGCGCAGGACGAGGCTTGTGGGAGAAAGTTCGTAGGGGCTCATGGTCTGAGGGGGAATCGTATCATGCCTGCTTTGTTCAGTATTCGCAATGACATGAACGGAATCGCGTGTATGTTAGGTACACATGTGGATGACACACTGTGGGGTGCGGACGATCAGAGAATCGTCGACTCGGTATTTGGTGAGTTTGATACTCGAGAGATCAAGCTTGAGAATTCCCGCTATTGCGGTTTAGAAGTTGTCCGAGATGAAGATTTCACGGCGAGTGTCGCGGCCGAGGGCAGCGTGGGGAAGATCGAGGCTGCATCCGATCCTGAAGACAGCCCCCTCACGAGAAAATGCAATGAGGGCGAGACAGCGCAGCTTAGATCGGTCGCGAGTGCTTTGTCATGAGTTACACGTCAGTGTAAACCTGAGCTATTGCCTCGCGCGAGCAGACTGCAGACTGCAGTGCGTCATGCAAATGTACTTCATCTCAAGGAAGCTAGCCGTGCATTAGAAGAAGCAGCTCAGTCCTCCGACTGCGGGGTATAGCATTCGAAAGTGGAGCTGTTGAGTGGAATCGATATGATAGTTTTTTCTGTTACTGACGCCAGCTGGGCAGGAGAAGAGGACGCAGTCAAGGGTAGAATCGAGCCGCTCAGGTCACAGAGAGCGAGGTTCAATGAACTCTCGGGGCCTGGATTCACCGAGGGGAACAGTGATCATGCTCGCCCTATATGTCGGCGGTGAGGGGGTGAGATCGAAGTTGAACGGAGAGCCCCCCTACCAGGGAATCGGTTTCGGTTTCGTGTTCGCGCGTGCCGCGCGCGCGGGCGAGGCAAAGCTGCGTGGGCGGGCGAGCAGAAAGTCTCCTCCGGGTGAGGCGCGGCCCGGCCGCGTGTTTCCTTTCCAGGGGCCGGGGCCGGCAGGGCGCGGCGCTCCGCCGGCGCCCCGCTTCCGGCTGAGGCGCGGCCGGACCAGATGTTTCCATTCCGGGGGCCTGTGGGGCGAGGTGCCCCGCCGGTGCCCCGCCGGTGTCCCGAGTTGATGATGAGGATGATGATGATGATCGTGATGGTGGTGATGATGATGGTGTCCCGATGTTGATGATGCTGATGTTGTTGGTGATGATGATGATGGTGTCCCGATGATGATGCTGTTGATGATCCTGATGATGTTGATGATGATGGTGAGGTGATGACGATGGTGTTGACGACGATGATGCAGATGACGATGATGACGGTGTCCCGATGATGATGGTGATGGTGAGGCTGATGATGATGCTGTTGATGATGATGGTGGTGATGATGGTGTCCCGATGATGATGATGTTGATGATGGTGACGATGATGGTGTCCCGATGATGATGGTGATGACGTCGGTGATGATGATGATGAGGTGATGCTGATGATTTTGATGAGGGTGGCTTGTTGATGATGATGCTGATGTTGATGATGATGTTGGTGTCCCGATGATGATGGTGATGATGATGATGGTGACGGTGATGAGGGTGTCCCGATGATGATGATGATGCGGCTGATGATGATAATGTTGTTGATGATGATGGTGGTGTCCGGATTATGCTGATGATGATGGTGATGTTGATGATGTTGAGCATGCTGAGTATGATGGGATGATGATGGTGATGATGGGGATGTTCCGATGCTGCTGGAGATGGTGTCCCGATGATGATGATGTTGATGATGATGATGATGATAGTGACGCTGATGGTGCCCCGATGATGATGGTGATGATGACGATGCTGCTGATGTTGGTGATGATGGTGATGGTGTGATGCTGATCGTGTCCCGATGATGGTGATGACGTTGATGACGTTGATGGCGATGATGTTGGTGATGCTGATGTTCATTGTGAGATCGATTGTGATATCGCTGGTGAGATCGATTGTGAGGCCGAATGTGAGATCCATTGCGATACCGATAGTAAGATCGATTGTGCGATCGATTGTGAGATCGATCGCCATATCGATTATGAGACCGATCGGCTGAAATAGATCGAGTGAGATCGATTGTGCGATCGATCGAGTGAGATAGATTAGGCGAGACCGATCGTGAGATCGATGGTGAGATCGATAGTCTGACCGATCGAGTGAGACGTTGGTTCCTCCCCCCCCGAACCTCCTTATCACCCGAAGGGTGGTCGTATAGGTATATTTAGTAAAGCTACCAAACGTTTCTGTAACTCTACACTACCAGCAGAGATCTCAGCTTATATCTGGGGTGTAGAATCTGGTGCGCGCTTTCGCGCCGCCATCGCAGGTGCGCGTGGGATGCGCGGCGCAGGAAAGATGCTGCCAACCAAATTGGAACACGAACCGGCCATGTATATGAGACACTTATGGGCGACGGATTGCAAAAACCGTGAGGAACACTTCGTAGCCCCAGCTATGAATAAGAGAGAATCGAAGCGCTTACGTATATATCTGAGTAGTTTAAGACAAGGTATTTTGGACTAATGGAACCGGAAGAGTCGAGATTTTCATCCACGCATATTTAATCATAGTATCCAATGGATGGATACAAGTAGTATGGTCGTTGATCTGACGAAGAAGATGCCTACGGATTTCCTTGCTAAGATCTTCCGTGCACGTTCGTATGACGTAAGGTCAAGAAACATTTGGCGAAGGCCAGGATTAATGCGATCCCATCGGGGAAATGAGTGACTGAGTCCTGGCTGTTTTTGACTTGGGTAATCCCAACATGGGAATACGCTTTAACTGTCCCTAGAGGCTTACTGAGACCAGCGGTACTGCGTGGTCTGCCGGCTAGCTCGTGATGAAGTTTCACGGGTGTGAGATAGTGCGTGTGTCACGTGTGTATATTCACTATTCGCTGCCGTTTGACCTCTGGGGAGGCCTTTTTGCCATTTCGCTAAAACGCATCATATTCACAGCGAATCACCGCCGCCTTGCCTTTTAGGATACGTTTGGCCACGCTCATGGACCATACGTTTCCCCAGCGGGGAACACGTGGGGGAGGAGGAAGAGGTGATATGAGGGAGAAAAAAACGAAGGAAGAGGAAAAGGATGAGGAGACCTCATGGGAGTTTTTTGCGTCATTCTTGGGGCTTTTAAGGGGTTTCCTGGGGGCGGTTTGGAGGTCTCTCAGGGGCCTCTTGGGGCCTTTTGGGGGCCTTTGGGGATGTCTATCTGGGCCGTCTTGGGGTGTTTTTGGCCCGTTTGACGTTGTCGGAAGCCGTTTTGGGAGCCTCTTTGGGCCGTCTTGGGGCCCTCTTGTGGCGTTTCAGATTCGTCTTGAAGGCCATCTTGGTAGTTTTGAAGGCCTCTCGGAGCCTCTTGGGCCGTCCTGGGGCCATTATAAAAGCCTCTTGGGGCGATCCTGGGGCAATTGTGGGGGCATCTTGGGCCGTCGGAAGGCCATCGGAAGGCCGTTTTGACGCAAACGTTCAAATCCTTACGGCCTCGTTCGGGCCTTCCTGGAGGACCTCTTGGAGGCCTCTTGGGCCGTCTTAGGGGCCTCTAGGGCGCTTTTTTGGTCGTCTTGGGTTCTCTTGGACCATCTTGGCAGTCATGAGGGCATCTTGGGACCGTTTTAGAGGCCATCCTGGGGCGATCTTGGACTTTCCGTGGGCCATCTTGGCCATCTTGGAGGCCATCTTGGAGTCCATCGTGACCGTTTTGGAGGCGATCGAACCCATGGAGTTGGGTTTAGAGGAATTCCAGATGGCCGGCGGATTGGGCCGGAATTCTGTAGAAAAGAACCAAAAGCCTGCCAGACGTCCAGCACGCCATGCACCCCTGTGGCAATAGCATAGAGAGCGGCGGATATGCTTCTCGGGAGGCCTCTTTGGGGCCTCTTGGCGGGGGCTCTTGGGGGCCTCTTGGGGCCTTTCGGGGGCTCGTGTTTCACTGACTCCTTTGGCTTCGCGGATTGGACGTCCTGAGCGTGTCAAACATTGGCGTTGTGACCGTCGCTTCCGCTCGTCCTTGTCCTTCTTTGCTCACCTTTCCTCTTCTCCCTGTGCATGCGCTTGTGTTCAATTTCTTTTTTTCTTCCGCTTTCATTTCCTCTTCTCTCCGTCCTTTTCCTCTTTTCTCTTTTCCTCTTGCTCCTCATGTTTCTCTTCCTCCTCCTCCTCCTCCTTATCCTCCTCTGCCCGTTCCTCGTGGAATCCTCCTGGGGGCTACTTGCGGTTTCACGGGGGCCTGTTGGAGCCTCTTGGAGGCTTCTTGGGCGCAGGGACCTCGGGGGCCCGTGCGACAAGCACAGAACCCTCTGGGGTTCGTGCTGCTTGTACAGAGTCGCGGGCGCTGATCCTTGGCGCAAGACCTTCCGCGATCCTCGGCGCAGGACCTTCCGCGAACCTCGGCGCAGGACCTGCAGGGCTTGTGCCTCTGGCGCAGAATCGTTCAAGGCTCGTGCTCGCAGCCTTCTCGACGCAGATCGAAACTCGTGCCACTGGCGAAGAACCCTTCGGGGCCCGTGCTGGCAGAGTCGCGGACGATGAGCCCACTGGAGATCACGCTCGTGGATCTCGGCGCAGCTCATCGTCTTCGCCCTCGTCCAACTCGACCTCCTCGTTCTCCTCGTCCTCCTCCTCCTCCTCCTGCTCCTTCCAAGCTTGCTGCCGCTAACGTTCCTCGCGCTGAGCCTCACAGGAGCGAGAACTGGCGATTGCTCGGCAAAGGTTCTACCCGCAGAACAGTAGAGTAACCGTCGGTCAATCAATTATGTTTACCCGGTTGCACACCTATACATATATGTATATATACACATGTATTTATATAGTACAGTATAGTATAGTATATTATTTTATGTTATGTTATAGTATATGATATAAGATCACATAATATCATATTTTATTATAGCGTTTCATATTATACTATATTATAGTATATCAAATATTGTATTGTATTGAATTGTATCTTATCTTATTATATTATATCATATTATATTGTATTACATTCTATTATATTATATTGTATTAGCTTATCTTATCTTATCTTACCTTATATTATATAATGTCATGCGGTAATTTACTATGTTATATTATATTGTATTGTATTGTAGTGCATTGTATTGTATTGTATAATATTGCATTGCATTGTTTTGTATTGTATTGTGTTGTGTTATATCATATTATATTCTTTTATATTATATTAAAGTGTATTATATGATATGATAGTATATTATACTATATCATATTTTCCATGGGCCCGGGTGCCCAGGGGTCCCCGGGGGTGCCCGGGTGCCTGCGGGTGCCCGGGCGTGCCTGGGGGTGCCCTTGTGCCCGGGTGCCCTGGTGCCCGGGTGCCCAGGCGTGCCCAGGGGTGCCTGGGGGTGCCCGGGGGTGCCCTATAGCCCTATATAGCCCAATAGCCCAATAGCCCTATAGCCCTAGACCTATAGCTCTATAGCCCTATAGCTCTATAGCCCTATAGCTCAATATTCATATGGTTAGGTTAGGTTTGCCGCCGATTTTCGCTGCACGCACGCCCGGGTGCCCGGGTGCCCGGCGGTCCCCGACCATCAACAACCTCAAAATATTACGGGCCCCGTAAATTATACGGGTGGTTCTCACCTTTTGCGGTCTGTACCTTCAAATTGCAGTAGGAACGAGATGTTCCTCCTCCTGCTCTTTCTCTTCCTCGTCGTCGTCCTCTTCCTCCTCCTGCTCCTCTTCCTCCTCCTCCTCCTCCTCGTCCTCCTCCTCCTCCTCCTCCTCGTCTCCCTCCTCCTCTGATGATGATGATGATGCTGATAATGATGATGATGATGATGATGATGATGATGATGATGATGATGATGATGATGATGATGATGATGATGATGATGATGATGATGATGATGATGATGATGATGATGATGATGATGATGATGATGATGATGATGATGATGATGATGATGATGATGATGATGATGATGATGATGATGATGATGATGATGATGATGATGATGATGATGATGCTGAGCATGACGATGATGATGATGATGGCGATAATAGTCACGATGTTTTTTTTCATTCAGGCTACCACTCTGCCATGGCGTACGTGTCGATGTCCAGATCCAGCAATAACTCCTCGAATACACAATGGACCCATTTAGTCAGCATTGAAACGGCAATAGTAGATGTATGGACCGTATGGGCAATACGAATGAGACGCCCGATGAGGTCCTCGTCGCCGTACGTCCACCAGTACGCAGGATTGCCAAACTCCGAAGTTTGAATAATTAAATGTTCGAATAGATGCAGCTTCGGAGCCATTTTCCACAGCCTCAAATTATGATCATGTGCAAACTTTGAAAGCCTGGCATAGCACAGGCAGAAGTGCATGCCGATAAGTCGAATATCATGCTTGCTGTCATCCGTCAAGTGCGAGCTCTCAGTTGAAACTATGCTGTAGAATCGCTGCAGCAGCTGGCACACTGCACTGGCCAAGGCGTCGTGCTCGCCCCAGAAAGCGTCATGCTGGTCCCCGTGCTGAGAGAGAAGCTCTGCCGCATAGGCAACGAGATGCCTAGTTCCCGCACCATGTGCTTTCAACTTGGCCCAACCTTTTGGGCCCTTCAGTCGCTGTAAAGTCAAGAGCCCCTTGATTCTAGACTTGCACTTGGTGCGTTTGTACCAGTCAGTTAAATGGTCTGCAAGGCGCGCCACTGCCTGCTCATTGGTATCCCCGCCGAGCTTTTTCCTGGAACAACACAGCACAAACAAGACACTGCCGATCACGTTGGACGTGATGCCGAGATCAAGCGTGTGAAGTATATCCACCATGATGCATTCAAGACGAAGCCCAATGATCCCACTGCCTCGCTCGAAAAAGCTAGGAATCGTCTGACCATGGTGCACCAGGTGAGCCATGTACGACTCATGGGTCCAGAGAGTGTCTCGCCAGCCAGCGTCTGGGCCGAAGTGGTACCAGGCACGAGGTTCGTGGACATTCGACGCTCGGCAAAAGGGGCACATGACATCGGAAGAGTTCCATTGGTTAAAGCCAAAAGCTTGGCAAAAGAATTGCCAGTCGCCCCTGATTTGAGCGACCTGGCCTCTCCAGCCGCCGCACAAGTCCTGTCCGCCTCCGTGGACGGGTCTGCCCTGCCAGTCGTAGAACGGAGCCTGTGCCGACAATAACACGTCGGCACTCCACGCAAAAGCACGCATCAAGGCTGGAAGCGTTCCGTCAACCATGTCCGATTTACGAATGCTTGTAAAGATAAATCTGGATTTCACGCTCGATGTTGAGGCGGTCACCAAAGAATTCCAAGAAAGGCCGAACAGCGAGTCGTGCTTGTTGAAGCCGCCGCCGTCCGCGTGGAAGCCGATGGGTACTGTGGAGGGCCAGACCTCGCGCGGCAAAGAAGGATACTTCTCCACGAATCTTGACTGCCGTACGCTCTGCCAGAAGTGGTCGCAAGACGTGCGTGGTCCAACAAGCCTCTCCTCAAACATGTCTTTCCTTTCAGCATACAAGCACTGGAAGAATTTGTGCGGCCACAAAACAGGATGTGAGGTTGACCGCGAATGTTTTGTCGGAATTGCAATCCAATCAACAGGGGCGCACCCAGTGGGCCAGCCAAACAGTTTCTTCAAGTCCCTGAACAGGTTGCCAGCGTGTTGCCCTGACGTCCCCGAGCCAGCCACCCTGTCTAAGCCAGAGGCACCCTGCTCCTTGGGAGAATTGCGATTCAGCACACCATTCACATCGCCCCCTCCTCCCCCCTCCTCCTCATCCTCCTCCTCCTCCTGCTACTCCTCCTCCCCCTCCTCCTTTCCAGACGCACCGTCGTTCGGGGGCACTGTCCTGGTTGATCTGGCGAAGTCGGGCCAGAGGATTTATTTACTGAGCTTGGTACGTCGCGCTGCGGTGGAAAAACATGTCCTCCTCCTCATCCTCCTCCTCCTCCCCTCCTCCTCCTCCTCCTCCTCCTCCTCCTCCTCCTCCTCCTCTATCATCCCCCCCCGCCCTAAGAGGAGAGGAGGATGTGTATGGTGCCCTTAATGCTATTCTCGTGTCCTTGGCTCCACTCGCGTACTCCTGCACCTGCGCCGACGAGATAATACCGCAGCCCCAATCACGTTTCAGTGATCTGAAGAGCGGCCCTGCAGCAACGTCCGTCTCCTTTGACGTCGCAGCCGTGCGCCTGCGAACGCCGCCGCCTCGCGTGGCGCCACCAGCTCCTCGAGCAGCGCATCCAGCGCCCCCAGCAGCGCGCCCAGCTCCTCGAGCAGCGCCTCCAGCGCCCGCAGCAGCGCCTCCAGCTCCGGAAGCAGCGCCTCCAGCAGCGCATCCAGCTTCTCGAGCAGCGCCCCCACGTCCCGCAGCAACGCCTCCAGCTCCGCGAGCAGCGCCTTCAGCGCCCGCAGCAGCGCCTCCAGCTCCTGGAGCAGCGCCTCCAGCAGCGCTTCCAGCAGCGCCTCCAGCTCCTCGAGCAGCGCCCCCGCCTCCCGCAGCAGCGCCTCCAGCTCCGCGAGCAGCGCCTCCAGCTTCAGCGTCGGCTTCGTCGGCCAACCGCTGCCGCAGGCCACGTTTGCCCATGGAAACTCGGGGAAGACCGATGCAAAGAACTGTGGCGGTGAGCCAACTTCGAACCAAAATGGTTACGGAGGAGGATGTACGCATGAGGGGAGTGCGGTGAGAGAACGGGGGAGAACGTAACGGCCTCCACCCAGTAGGAGGAGTAGGAGGGGGAGGAGGAGGAGGAGGAGGAGGAGGAGGAGGAGGAGGGGGAGGAGGAGAAAAGCGTAACGGCCGCCACCCAGAATGAGGAGGTGGAAGAGGAGGAGGAGGAGCAGCAGCAACAGCGGCAAGGCGTCACGGCCGCCACCCAGTAGCAGGAGGAGGAGGACAGCGTAACGACCGCCACCCAGAATGAGGAGGAGGAGGAGGAGGAGGAGGAGGAGGAAGACAGCGTCACGGCCGCCACCCAGTAGGAGGAGGAGGATGAGGAAGAGGAGGAGAGCGTAACGGCCGCCACCCAGAATGGGGAGGAGAAGGAGGAGATGGACGAGCAAGGCGTCACGGCCGCCACCCAGTAGGAGGAGGAGGACGAGGAGGAGGACGAGTAGGAGGACGAGGGGGAGGGCGATGAGGGGCTGGAGGAAAGCGTAACGGCCGCCACCCAGAATGGCGAGGAGGAGGAGGAGGACGAGGAGGAGGAGGAGGAGGAGGAGGAGGAGGATGAGGAAAGCGTCACGGCCGCCACCCAGAATGAGGAGGAGGAGGAGGAGGAGGAGGATGAGGAGGAGGAGGAGGATCCCCCCTAAACAAACCTCCCCCGCCTCCTCTGCCATATACACGCACACGCACGCACACGCATACACACACACGCACGCACACACGCATCATATGTCCTCCGTGCTCCTCCGCCGCCACCTGACTGGGAAAGGGATTGGCAGGGGGAGGGGAATGAACGAACTAGGAGGCTGATAAGAGGCTGGACGACAGAGAGGGCGGTGAGAGAGCAGGGCGGGCCTTGAAGTTGATGAGCAGGGCGAGAGAGCAGGGCGGCTGGCGAGAGAGAGCAGAGCACCTCCTCCTCATCAGCCTTTAACTCCTTTTACGCCGCATGGGTCTCCATTTTGGCTTCTCCTCATCATCATCCTCGGTGTCCCATTTTGGCTGTCCCATTTTGGCCGCCCCCATTCGACGCATCCTTTTACGCCGCACCTCCTCATCATCCTCGGTGTCCCATTTTGGCTTGTGTTTGGTGGATCTCCTCTTTGAGAGTGGCCTCTGGGGCCGTCTTGGAAGCACCAATGGCCGCTATTCAGATTGCGCTGTGTTGGATCCTCGTTCCCTCGCGGCTTATGTGTTTGTGCACTTTCTAACTTGAACGGGGGTGGGGTGCTGATGATGAATGTGTTGACGACAATGGTGATGATGTCAATGAAGGTGTTGATGACAATGGTGATGATGATAATGGTGAGGTAACCTTATGACGATAACGATGACTGCGTTGATGGCAATGGTGATGACGGCGATGGCTTCAAACGGCAGAGCGGCGTGGCCCCACACGACCTCTCCCGCACCCCTGCGCCAGAACTCCTCGCGAAGCAGTCGTGGCCCTCCTGCGCTTGGCAGGCTTCTTCTCGCCAGAACTCCTCACGAAGCAGTCGTGGCCCTCCTGCGCTTGGCAGGCTTCTTCTCCTCCGAGTAGCCGTTCTTGGTGGCGAAGTCGGTCACCTGCGCGTGTTTGGCCCTGACGGCGTCCATCTGGCTGATGAGCTTCGGGATCTCCTGGGCGTTCGTCTCCTCCGAGTGCATCCTCTCGAGAATGTTCTTCGTGGTGGTGAGCTTCTTGACGAAGCCGTCTAAGTCCGAGCGGAACTCGGAGTGGTACGGGTCGGCTCTCGACTTCGCCTTGGTCGCGATCAGCTTGGCGTCCAACAGCATGTCCTGGAACTCGCGCACAAGAGATGGTAAGTTGTGCTTGACATCCGCGGCCTTCCTCACCATCTCTGCCTTCTCCTGCTCGTGCTTGTCGGCGGGCTCGACCTTCGCGTTGCCGACAGGCGTGCTGCCCGCCGCTGAAGCCGAGGACGCCAAGTCCATGCTGGGGCCAGCCATCGCAAGCATGGCATCAGCGTCGTCCTTGGTGGCCTCGCTCTGCATCTCGAGCACGAACTGCTGCAACTCGGCCATAGACATCCGTTCCCAGTGGACTGGAACCGCGTACTCCAGGTACTGAGGGTCTGTCTTGCCTGTCAAGGAGTCGGGCATCGCCTTCAACACCGTCCTCCAAAGCGCTGCTTTCTGGGGTCCGAGCTCGGCGTCCATCTTCTCCACGCCCATGCGGATGACGTCGGTGAACTTCTCGGACTTCTTCTGCAACGTCTTGCTCGCCGTCTGCTTTTTCGTGGCCTCGTTGCACCGCGCCTGATGGCCAATAAAGTTGATCAAAAATGATTCCGAATACTTATTCTCCTTGGACACCGAATCATCAGGATTTGCCGTGAGAAAGGCTCGAAGTCCGGCCTTCAAGCTAGCAGTCTTCTTTGCGTCCGCTGCCTGGAGAACCTTGCGAGCTGCCTCTATCTCCTCGTTCGTCAGCGTGATTTCTGAAATCTTGGCGGACTGGTGCTTGGGCGGCATGTCTGGCCCTGGCTCGCTCGTTGGCGCCAAAATCCCGCGCGCTCGAGCCAAAACGTGCTACTGATTGGAACTTGTTCTGGAGTCGACGGAGCAAGCCTAGCCGCCTCGGTGGAATGCTGAATGAGGCGCGCGGCCATGAGACGGTAGAGTGAACGGGGGACACACGTGGATTTCCATCGAGCATCTTTTCTCCGAGTTTGGAAAGTCCGCCGATGGATTTCCATCGAGTGGCAAGATCGCACGCATTCATCTAGACTGCTCTCAAAGGACAACGAGTGCACGAAGAGTAACGCGAAGAATAGCTATTCTTCGGCTACTCTTCGTTCTACTCTTCGCTCGAGCGGGCTCGAGCGAAGAGTAAACGAAGAGTAGCCGAAGAGTAGCCGAAGAGTAGCTATTCTTCGCGTTACTCTTCGGATCCGAAGCGTGCCTCTGCACTCTTCGGGATCCGAAGAGTGCCTCTGCACTCTTCGCGTTACTCTTCGGGCCCGAAGAGTGCAGCTGCACTCTTCGGCTACTCTTCGCCCGAAGAGTAACTCAGTTATTCTTCGGGCACTCTTCGGCTACTCTTCGCACCACTCTTCACCCTTTGAGTTCTCATTGGCTACTCTTGGATCACACTTTACCATTGGGGCCATCATCGATCACTGTCGACTGTCGATTGACGAATCGAACTGGCTTTTTTTATACCTCCAGGGATCATTCAGTGAGGCCCGCTGATACTTGAGAGAACAATAGGCATTCCCGAACCCCCAAACATGTTCGGCCAATGCAGACTATGGCATGGTCGAAGGTGTTTGTGTTTTGTATTTTTCACTTGTATTGCAGTGCCTTCCCTAAACTGTCGCACTGGTGGTCCTCGGCAGGCACCCTCTGTTCCCACATTGCACAGCTGCGCAGCACAGCTGTGCCATACTGGTAGGCTAAACTGTCATGCGTGCATGCTACGAACCTGCAGCACCTAATCAGTCGTCGAGCCGCTGTCCAGGTCAAGGCCGCCTCCATTGCCGAACAGCGCGGCCTCCAGCGGCGCCTCGTCCGAATCCTCGTCGTCGTCCACTGGGTTCTTCTTGCTTGGGCGCTTCATGACAGCTGACCTGCGCTTACTCACCACGGGGGTTCCCTTCTTGTCCTTGCCCTCGCTCTTGCGTTTCTTGTCCTTGGCCTCGCTCTTGCTCTTCTTGTCCTTGGCCTCGCCCTTGCTCTTCTTCGTCTTGTCCTTGCCCTTCTTGGCCTTCTGCTTTGCTGTCGGAACAGTAGAAGGGCCGCTTCCAGCATCTGATGGCTTGTCGGCGCCCAGCGGCTCGGATTGTTTCTTCTTCGCCTTGGACGCGGCGGAGCTCTTGATGAAGAACGTCTTCGGGTCGATGTCGGAGTCGTCAGCCTTCTTCATGGTCATCTCCAGCGGCCCGATCGCATTCGTGACGTACGTCTTGAGGTTGGTGTACTGCTTGGTGAACTTCTCCAACGCGTCTTCAGCACTCTGCAGAATGTCATCGATTGTAGTGGTGTCCCACCTGGAGCTCTGGGTGCGGCTGGTGAAGGTCATGAGCTCACAGTCGAGGTCGAGGCACGCGCACCTGGTTTTGTCCAACCACCTGTCCTTGCTCAGCTTCTCGGCCCACGCTGCAACGATCATGCCCATGTTCTCAAGGCGTTGGAGGATACAAGTCAACCTCGCGATCTTCTGCATGACGGGTTCAGCTGGTACACGTAGCGAGTCGCCGCCAGACTCCACGACCTGGACCTCGAGATCGTCAGGTGGCCCAGCAGCGTCGTCCTCCTTCTCACGATTGGACATTGCTGGCGAGGGAGGCCGCACCGAAAGGAATGGCGGCCCAGATTCACCGAGTCGGTGGGCCGCACCAGAGAAGGCAACAAATTCTTGAGAATCTGTCATATGCCTGGCGCGAACTCCGCAAGTTTGAGCCGAGATGGCTACGGGACCCGTGGGCGACGAGTGGAGTGTCCCGAGGAGCTCAACAGGAGGTCCCAGGGGCAGTGGTTTGACAGGCGCGCCCAGTGGGGCGGTCAGCTACTTAGTCTCCAGGCACTCTAGCCTCTTCGTTCCAAAGTCGGTCATTGTATTACTGTTTGCTTTAGAGGCTTCGAGACGAACGTTTATCAGCTCACCAGTCTCTGGGTATGCATTCGTTTGGTTTCGTTATGTTCATCGGTTCTGCGAGCGTTCTAACCTATGAATCGGTAATGTGTTTTGTGGGTCTCTGGACCCTTGTGCGGATGTTGAGACGTGTGTTGATGACGGTGATGGTGATGCCAATAGTTGTGATGAGGGTGGTGATGTTGATGAGGATGGTGACGGTGATGAATGGTAATGGTGTTGATGTTGGTGGTGGTGATGATGATGATGATGGCGGTGATGTTGATGATGCTGATGATGATGATGATGGTGATGATGATGACGACGCCTTTTTGCAAGACGCTGGCCATGCGCTCCCCACGCTGTGGCCACTGGCTGTCTGGAGGAACGAATCCTGAACATGTTGAATGATTAAGACGCGGCACCTTTCCAAGCTTTCAACCAACGCTGAACGTGAAAGCAAGCTTGCTCCTGGGCGCTCCTGGAGGCAGCCTCCTTGGCCCAGCCTAAACTCAAACAGTACGCTTTCTGCATATGGTAAACCTTACTGTGCACACGTTTCCGAATAGTTTGTTCATCACCTGTGACATCGATGTACTGCAATATCGGGTCTGTATCTGTCTGGGCGACGGGCGCCACTTTTGGCTTCTTCTTGAGATTGTCACCACTGTCGCCAGGTACCACTTTTGGCTTCTTCTTGAGATTGTCACCATCATCACTGTCGCCATCATGAAGAACAGGTCGCTTCGCGCGTCTCTTTGATGATGCTGCTGCTGCACGGGTCATTGCTGCGTACTCTGATGGTGATGGGGCAACTTGTGCAAACCCTGACAGCTGAGCCAACTGCTCCGCGCAGAACGGGCCTGGAGAGGACTCGGGCGAACGAGTCGAAGCAGACGGCTTGAACAGCCTCTGCTCCAGCTTGTCGATGTCGCTCGAGAAGCCGTCGGAGATATCCACAACCTCTGGTTCAGGTTTCGGGATCATCGGCACCACCTCCACAACATCTTGCTTGCCAGTTAGGCGTACACGAGGACCTGAAGTTGGAGCCAAGTACATCATATTCATCAGCACGCTGAGTTGAGGAGCATCACGAGGTGGGCCCTGATCGCGCCTTTTGCGATCCAGCAACGACTGGAGCATCACCCGGAACCGCAAAGCACACATGTCAACTTCACATGGTTGCCAATGGATGTTGTTTGATGTCAACCAACTTCCCAATTGACGAGAGAACGATTTTTGATGTGGTATGTACCCATTCGAGAGTTCGAGCAACTCGTAGATCTCATTGTAGGCCTTCTTGATGGCAGACCAATCACTGGTATGATAGTTCGACGTCATTCTGCTCAACGACCACAACTTATCTTTTGAACATGTTGCAATTTTGATCTGACTATCGAAAAATCCTTTGGCAGCCTCATCCGACAAATCGCAACCAGGGGTCCGCTTGCACTCAGACATTGTGCCAAAACGGCTACACACGGAAAGCTCAGGCGCAGGTGGCCTCCTCCCCACTCTCCTCCTCCACGTCCTCCTCCTCTTCCTCCTCCTCCTCCTCCTCCTCCTCTCCCATCCCCTCCCTCTCGTCCCCCACACTCGGACCTCCCTCTGGTCAAATTCGTCGAGCGAAACTCGACCTCGGGGCATTTTCGAACTCGACCTCGAACTCGACCTCGAGGCATTCGTCGAACTCGACCTCGCGGAGGGGATATGATGAGCTTCCAGGGCAACGTTTGTGTGGAGTAGGGTTTCGGGAACGGCGTTCGCCAGAAGGCATAATGTCGGCCCTTGGGGGCCGTGCCTCAATCTTGGGGGCTGCGCGCGGCGTCGAAGCGGCGAGCGATACCTCCGTACGGCTTCGAGTTAGTCTGATCGCTCTGGTCGCATCCTCCTCCTCCTCCTCCTCCTCCTCCTCCTCCTCCTCCTCCTCCCTCTCCTCCTCCACGTCCTCCTCCTCTTCCTCCTCCTCCTCCTCGTCCTCCTCCCCCATCCCCTCCCTCTCGTCCCCCGCACTCGGACCTCTCGCTGGACAACTTCGTCGAATGAAGCTCGACATCGATTCACTGTTTTGGGCTGGGCGCCACCCTAAAGGAGGAGGGGGTATGAGGCAGCAGCAGCAGAGGAGCAGCAGCAGCAGCGGGGGAGGGAGGGGGGAGGAGGGAGGAGGAGGAGGAGGAGGAGGAGGAGGAGGAGGAGGAGGAGGAGGAGGAGGAGGAGGAGGAGGAGGAGGAGGAGGAGGAGGAGGAGGAGGAGGAGGAGGAGGAGGAGGAGGAGGAGGAGGAGGAGGAGGAGGAGGAGCAGCAGCAGCAGCAGCAGCAGCAGCAGCAGCAGCAGCGGCAGCAAGGCGTCACGGCCGCCACCCAGTTGCAGGAGAAGGAGGAGGAGGAGGAGGAGGAGGAGGAGGAGGAGCAGGAGGAAAGCGTAACGGCCGCCACCCCGAAGGATGAGGGGGGAGGAGAATGAGCAGCAGCATCAGCAGCAGCAGCAAGGCGTAACGGCCGCCACCCAGTAGCAGGACGAGGAAGATGAGGAGGATGAGGAGGAGGAGGGGGAGGAAAGCGTAACGGCCGCCACCCAGAACGAGGAGGGATTGGGAGGAGGAGGAGCAGCAGCAGCAGCAAGGCGTAACGGCCGCCACCCAGTAGCAGGATAATGAGGAGGAGGAGGGGAAGGAAAGCGTAACGGCCGCCACCCAGGATGAGGAAGAGGAGGATGAGGAGGAGGAGGAGGAGGAGGAGGAGGGGGAGGATGAGGGGGAGGAGGAGGAGGAGGAGGAGGATGAGGAAGACAGCGTCACGGCCGCCACCCGTGGGATGCTGATGAAGAGAGGGCCTGCGGGATGATAAGGACGAGGTGGGGGATGAGCGATCACGTGTCCACTCTTCAACTTTTCAGCGCGAACCCCCGTGCACTGATACAAACGCGCCAAACGCGCCCTCAATCAATCACCACGATCTCTGTAATCTCGCTATCTGTTCTGGACTGGGCTACACCCCTGGTCTGCATAGATACACCCATGGACGAATCACGTGAAGGCACCCCGCTGGCGGAAGCACACATATGTACAGCGCGCGTCGAATCATACATGGATACACCACCTGAAGAAGAAGAAGAATGAGAAGAAGAAGACGAAGAAGCGCCATTCTTAGAAGCACGACCACCGTACGTGGATGCACCACTCGCCGCATGTTTTC
>CAUYUJ010014726.1:1065884-1075204 GCA_963575745.1 Prorocentrum cordatum
CGGGGAACTGCAGCTCGCGGCCCTCCGAGGCTTCCCTCGGGGGGTCTCTCGCGGGCTCTCGCCAGGCGGGCAGCTGCCGCGGGCTCCTCGCCGCGGCGGAGCGGCGGCGGCAGCGCGGCGAGCCTGGCCGCCAGCTTCTGCTGCACGGCTCCCCGAGCGGTGTCCGCACCGAGGGGTCTCCACTGGCGCCCCCCCCCCGGATGCCCCTGCTTTCGTAGCGGGCCCTCGCGCCTGCGTTCCGGCGGGGGGCGCCCGCCGCCATGAAGCACACGGGTGCTGAGGTTTCTCGCCGGTTTCGGGCTCTCGGAGGCCTCAAAGGGACCCTTGTCCTAGACTCAACGCGTGTACAGTGCAGAATGCGTGCTGCTAGCACGGCCCTCTGTGGGGCCTCTGGTGCTGCAACTCGCTGTGGAGGTGGGGAAGCGCTGCAAACCCTCCTCTCCCATCTGTGCTGACTTGTGTGTGCAACTATCTTGCCAGAAACTGATTTCAGACCGATCTTCAAATGATGCTCGAAGCAATGTCGATGGAAGCAAACGCGTGCACCAACTGACCACTGGATTCCGTAGACGATGCTGCTGCAAGAGGCTGCACGAGGCCACGGGGCCGTCAAAAACAACTCAGGAAGAAAAGCCTGTCCCAGGAGAAGGAAGGCCCCGGGGTTCAGGACCTGTTCCCCTCGGGACCCGTTTGTGTCATGCCACAAGTCGCGCGTCGCCAGAAGTGGCCCTGGCCCGCGGTGGCCCCGGCTTCTCCTAGGGAGGCGCAGATGGCCTTCAGAGCACCCCTCACGAGGCCCCGAGCACACCAGAGGCCCTCAGATGGCACGAGGAGCTGAGAGCGCCTTTGGCCAGGACCACTTACGGATAGCAGCACTCGGTCCCGGTAGCCCAACTGCAGGGTCCGGCAGTGGGCGCCCAGCAGGTTCCGGCGGTGCGCAAAGCGCCGCAGGGTTACGCACCGACAGAACCCAACCCGCACAGTTGGTGGCGGCAGCAGGATTGGCCTCTCTCGAGTCACCCCTCCTGGAAGGGGTTCGACCCCTCCTTGAAGGGGCCCCCAAGGGGCCCTCCCACAGGGGGTTCTCGGCCACAGGATCCATGCATAAGGTCCAGGTTGTAGGGCAGGGCCCACCAATCGGATCCCATGCGCGGAATAGGTGGCACAGGCGGCATCCCACAGGTCCCACGTCTTGCGCCCAAACTTGTCCGCCTCATGAGGGGCAACCATCAATTGCGCTCTATGAGGTGTTCCCAGGAATTAGTAGAAGGGAGACCCCCCGCAGGGTGGAACAGCGCCCCCAGCGGCGAAGGATTTCTTATCATTCTTCTCTGGGTAAAAATTTGGGACCCCCAGCGAGCGCCCGCGGTCTCCTCCATAGGCGAAGCCAAAAGACATCGCCTCCCCGCCTTAGCAGCGCATGTAGCAAACGCACGAGAACGGGAGGGGAAAGGAGGGGCGGCCGTCCAGGCGTAAGCTGACCAGGCTTCCAATCAAGGTTAAGGTCAGGTCGCCTTGCGCCAGGTGGTGCGCAAGCAAGATAATATGCTACAGCGCAGAAATCAAAGGTGCCATGCGGGGACTGCTGCCTCCCATCCCCGCGCTGCACCGCCCTCTGGGCGGGAATAGTCAGCGAGACGGGCGGGGGTGCCAGCGATGTCCAAGCAATTATTCATTACCATTGTTCCCCACATTTGCCGGGGACGCCCTCTCTTCCGGGGGCCTGTCTGCTGCTTAAGAGCGATGTTGCCCGGTTCAAAAACAAAGTGTCTCATTGGATCGTTGCCCGCACGGCGGGCAAGCTGCCCAACGAAAATCATATGTCTTTTGACGATGGGTTCGCTGAGCGGCCGCTCACCAGCCATACTGAGCACGGTGCTGTTCGACACGCGGCTGATGTAAGCAGATGGGATCCAGAAAATGAATCTCAAACAGCGTGTCTGGAAGCCGCCTAGTTTTCTACGCTCTGCCTGATTCAGACAAGCTGCAAATGGACAGTACACAAGCTTGGAAACAACGCGTTGAACACTGCTATTTTCGATGTCTGCTCAATGAGGAATGCGACCACACCGATTTCAATGATTTGAAATCTTGTTTGGCCCTGCCGATTCTCCTGTTTAGCTCCCATCCGCATCGTCCGTCCGACGCGAGCTGGGTGCCGAGATAAGTCAAGGCTTCCTTCTTCTGCACTGGGTCTCCAGCGCCGTTCTGCAGGTTAGCGTTAGAGCGGCCCCTCATCAACTCCTCTTATCTCCAGTTCAGGCTCAAGCCGTAGTGCTTGCCGCAGTTCTCGACGCACGCCATCAGCTCGCCCACTGCGACTGGATCAGCATCGAGGAGGAGCGCGTCGTCCACGTAGATCAGTTTCCGGAAGAAGTGCGCATCGGCGAGGTTGGTAGCCCACACCAGAGCTCCTTGCGCGCGTTTGACATCAGGGTCGTCATGGCTATGGTGAAGAGAAACGGGACAGTGGGCACCCTTGGCAAATGCCGAAACTTTGGTCTCGTTCAGCGGACGATGCACCAAAATCGGACACCGCGAAAGTCCTGGCACTGTAAACTGACTCGACCACCTCAACAAATCTGTCTGGACACCCAAATCTCTTGAGCGAGGATGCCAAGGCGTCTGGCGCCACCGAGTCAAAGGCTTTCTCCCAGTCTAGCGCCAAAAGCAACGTGTGGCCGCTCTTCGTTGCCCAGGCGTCCTCTATGACTCGTCTGGCCACGAAGATCGAACATTAGCGGTGCCTCTCTTGGTGGAGCGGAAGCCGAATTGAGTTGGCCAGATGCGGACTTCGGCCCTCGCATCCTTCAACCTCTGCAGTAGGATCATCGCGAAAATGTTGTACCCGCTGGGAAGTAAGCATATCGGCCTGTAGGTGTCGCACGATGCCGGGTCACCCTTTTTGTATCGCATGCGGACGCGCGCCTTGTGCCAGGCGTCGGGGGCACGACCCTGCGTCCACACCAAATTGCTGAATTTGGTGGTCCCGCTCTTGACCGCGCAGGCCCAGACCAGGACCGGCATGCCTGCAACCACGGCTGGGAACCTGAAGACCTCGCAGGACATGAGGGTGCCGCCGTCGCCAAACCTGAACCTCTCAGTGATCTACAACCAGATGAGCGATCCCGATATCCTGCAGTACCTCATGGTAGGCCTCCCACCAGACGTCTCCCATCACGGAGATGACGCACGCCGTGTCGACCACCCCGTTGAGGTGGTCCTTGACCTTGCGCACCAGCTCGTTCCGGAGAACATGCTACTCCAGCCCTTCCTTGTCCTTCAGCCGCTCCACGGCCAGGGCGTCATGGCCTGAGTCCGAGTTGTCGCCTGCGTTCGTGACCAGCGTAGCCCGCGGCGCCTTGCACTCGGGATCGCCTGCCCAGTGGCCCTGGAGCCAACGCGCCTTGCATGTCGATTTCAACTTGCGCTGCTGCAGCTTCTCGGCCAACTCGCGACCCTTGCCGCCACCGCCGCGCGGGCCACGGCCTTGTCCAGAGGCCCCTCGTCCAGCAGCACGGCCACGTGACTTGCCCTTGGCCTTGCCACCTCCATCTCGACCTTGAATCCTGCCGCGAGCGTCCCTGATCACCTCTACAGCCTCGGGCAACTGGGACACCTGCAGCCGTCCTCGTCGGCCTCGTCGAGCTCGCCCGCCTCCTCGTCGAGCCCTTTGTCGTCGTACTCGTGGGGCTCCTCGCGTTCCTTGGCATTCACGCCCTTCACGCCAGAGCCCGTTCCCGGTGCAAACCGTCGATGTCTCCGATGCTGCTGGTGCTGCTGCCGCTGGGACAGTGACTGTCTCGCCTCCGTCGCATGCAGGTCGGATAATATTCGGATCACAATCGTCTTGATATCCTGATATGCGTACTTGTCGTCTGGCAGCTGGGAGACCACTCTCTCCCGACGCTCGGGTGTGAGGCAGCACTTGTTTAGGAATCACCATCTTAGAATGTCATCTTGGTCAGCGAAGTGGACTCGTCATCCTCAAGCCGCTGGACTCCTTCCTCGAAGCGAGCAACATAGTCCGTCGTGCGCTCGACAGCCCTGCGGTTATAGCGGGTGCCCTTGTAGAATTCACCCATCGTCTCACCACGCCTGACGGCGTACTGCCCTCCGAGCGCTGCCTCGAGCGCCGCCAGCACGTTGTTGATGTCCCGCGTGTAGTCCGATGGCTGGCCCTGCTCTAGGATCCCGCCGTCGGCTTCGCGCGTCTTCGCGACTGCTGCGAGGGGCTGAAGCTGGTCCCGAGGCATGCGCAGCCCGACTCGCCGAGCAGCCCCTCTGAGTCGCGAGACCAGCCTGGCCGCCACGCTATAGTTCACCTCGAGGTTGGTGCCCAGGGCCCAGTCGTCCCTGTAGCGGCGCCAACCCTGCGGGGCCCCATCCCAGACTGGGATGAGACTGTACCCTTCTGCAGCGCCTCCCGATGGATAGTCATCTCGATGAGCCATGACTCCCGCTGAAGGTGCTGCTGCTCGATGCTGGTGCTGAGCTCGACGCAGTCGTACTCAACCCTGCTGATGCTGAGCTCGACGCAGTCGTACTCAACCTCGCTGTAGTCCTACTCGGCGCAGCCGAGCACTCGTCTATCACCTCGACGCTGTCGAGGCCCTTGTCTATGTCCGTGGATCGCCTGCCTCAGCAGGCTCCGCTACCACTGGCGGAGCCGCGCCAGCGGTGGGTATTGCTCTCGCTCTCTTTCTCCAGCGCGCCGCGCCAGGAGGGGCAGCTGCCCCGATCGCTCTCGGCCGCCCGCGGGGCGGCAGACCGTAAAATGGTCAAGGGCCTTGGTAGGCCCCAGAGCCCCAAACGGCAGCGGCGGGCACGGGCCTCAAGGGGGCCCAGGCGGGGCTCAAGCGGCCTCAGGGGCCTCAGGAGATGAAGAGGATGATGGGGTGCACGCGAGGGAGGTAGGGCAGGAGATGGTAGGAATGCGCGCACTCCGTCATGTGGGGGGGGGTCTCTGAGGGGTTTTCGAAAACACTTGGGGAGCTGTCTTGAGTCATCTTCTTTTGTCTTGAGACATCTTGGGGGCCATCTTGAAGCATCAGAGACAGGGTAACCCTCTGGGAACGGAAGAGGGGTTTTGGAAGAGGGAGGAACAACTCTTTAGAGCACCTACGCCCAGAGGGCTGGTGGAAGTCTTCCCCAAACAACGATCGTCGTCGTCGTGTTCGTCGTCCTGCTCCTCGTCCTCCTCCTCCTCCTCCTCCCTCCCTCCCTCCCTCCCTCCCTCCCTCTAGGGGGCTTGTGAAATCTCGACCCGGCATCATATAATGCACTCCCTGCGCGCCAGAACGTAGGTTACACATCGTAGGTTCCGTCCCGTGAAGTGCCCGATTTTCTGCCAGAGGTATCAGAAGTTTACAGTCGTGGCGCTAGCATCATTTCCAGTTGTGAGTTCCAGTTGTTCTTGTGATGATGCGGCAGCGGTTCGCGACGGAACGCCATGGTTCGGCGGCGCGCCGAGGGGGGAAGTGAGAGGGAGGCGGCGGGGTGTCTTAAAGTCCCGCTGGCCTTTGAGAAGCTTTTTTGGGGTTTCGGAGAAGGCTTCGAAAATTGTTCAGGGAACCAGAGACGTTCTGAGCCTTTTGAGAAGGCCTACCTCTGCAGCCTTCCCCCTTGGCGCGCCGCCGAATGGTGAGGACGGCGCGCGGGGCCAGGAAGACGCCCGAAAGCAGAAGCTCCAGACGGTGCACGACGTGGTTGTGATCCCGGTGCGCGGTATTTTTTGTTGTGTCTCTTTTCTGCCCTCTTTGCCATCTCGTCTCCTCTGCTTCTTTCTCCCTCTCCTCGTCGTCGTCGTCGTTGTCGTCGTCGTCCTCCTTGTCTCCTCCTCGTCTTCCTTCTCCTCCTCTCTGACGTCAGAGCATGCGGCGATTGCTATATTGCCCCAGCCCGAGCCACATCTTTCGCCCAGTGACAGAGATGATCTCTGGGAGTAAGACTTGAGCTTAAACCCTCCCTGCCGCCGCTCAACTTTATTCCGCTGTTCCCGCTCCTACGGGAGTTCGCTTCTATCACCCCATCCCCGCCGACTGAGAAGCAAACCCTGCAGCATCGTCATCGCGGCCGCACCGCCACCACTGTCTGACCAGCTGCTTGCCATGATTTCAAAACTTGCGGCATCTGGAGCCGGATACTTGCAATGCTTTCGCTCTTTTCTCCTTTTCCTCCTTCCTCCGTCTCCTCCTCCTTCTTTCTGCTCTCTCGCCGTCTGGCTTCTGGAGCGCGGATCTGGGGTACTTCACAAAGGATTGTAGCGTCGAGAGCGCGAACCTTTACGACAGATTCTGGCCTCGGGATCGCGATTCCGGTGCAATTTACAAAGGATTCTGGCCTCGGGGGCGCGAACCTTGCGTAATTGACGAGGGGTTACTTCGGAGGCGCGAATCGTAAGTATTTTCACGTGTCCCAGGGCCCCCCAGAAATTGAAAGCACGCGACTCGGTCTTGCTCCTCCTCTTCCTCCTCTACCTCCTCTTTTTTTCTCCTCTCTTGCCCTCCTCCTCCTTCTCCTCATCCTCCTCATCCTCCTCTGCTGCTCCTCTGCTCCTCCTCTGCTCCTCCTCTGCTCCTCCTCCTCCTCTGCTGCTGCTGCTGCTCCTCCTCCCCCTACTCATCCTCCTCTCCCCCTTCATCCCTCCTCGCCGCCTTTCCGTCCTCTTTTCCCCTTTTTTATCTTCCTCTGACGTCACTATTTCGCCTCCCGGCTTCTCTCATCCTCTCATCCGTCGCCGATCCGCGCGCCTCCCCGCTTCTCGACCGGGTGCCCTCCCTGCCTGCCTTCCTCCATCAGGATCTCCATCCGTCTGCCAAGCGGCGAATGTACTCTGGGCGGCGCCAGCCGTGGGCCAGACCAGCCTCGATTCACGCCACCGCGCGTGCCAGCACACGCGGAAGCGTGCATCGAATCGGCTTGGTACACGGCCGGCGTCGCCCCCTCCCCTCCAGCAGGCATCCGCTCACCCGAGCGCCTCGCCTGTCTCGCAGGCTCCAGCAGCAGGAGGAGGCGGCGGTGGAGGGGGCTCCCTCCTCGTCCCTCTCCCTTCTCGTCCTCCTCGCCGCCGTGCCCCTCCTCATGAGTAACTGCTCAGGCTCCTCTCGGATACTGCTCAGGGGGGGGGGAGAGGCATCGCCGCCCAATCGCCTATCGATCACTGATAGGGCCCTGATAGCTCACCCCGCTCAGGAGTGTGCTGTTTTGGCTGTCGAGATCCTATCGCCGATCTATCGGCGATGCATCGCTGATTCCAGGTCGATGTTTTATCCCCTAAGCCTGTTCCCCCAGGGGGAGGCCCAGGAGGCCCTGCAGGGGGTTCACATTCTTGGTGCTGAAGGGGGGGAAGTCTGGGAGGGTTTCCTGGCCCTGGGCACGGGCCTCAGGTGCTCGTGCGTATGATATACCAGAAGCGCGCGTGCGCTTCGCAAGAGGGCCTCGAGTTCGAGGTATGGCTTCTCAGGGACATTGTTGAAGAGCTTCTTGGCCACCTTCAGCCGTGTTTGGGCAGTCTTGGAGCCCATTTCTTGAACGTATGCTAGAGAAAGCGGGCTTGGAGGCCTTGGGTCCGTTTTGGAGCCATCTCGGGGGCCTACCGGGTTATCTTGGACGTCTCTTCGGTATGGGGGCTCCTTGGGTCATCCTGAGGCCCTTGGGGCCGCACTGGGGCCGTACCAGTGCCGTCTGGGGGCCATCTTGGGACGGCTTGGGGCCCTCGTGGGGCGGGGTGAGACAGTGATGAGGAAAGGCTCGGATCCAGAAAGGTGGCCCGAGATGGGGCGATAACGCCATTCTGAACGACCGGCCAGGAACTTTTGGAACTAGTTGCGGAGGGGGGCGCGCGGCTCTCAGGACGTCTTCGGGTGGTAGAGGAGAGTAGTGTTCATATTGTTGTTGTGGAGGAGGTAGGAAGGGGGCTGACGAGGAGGAGTGAGGTGAAGGAGGAGGGGGAGGAGGGAGGGCCAGTGTAAACCCAAGACTCATCAGTCATGTTGGAATGAACCCTCCCTCCAAGCCCCCGAAGTGTTCCGTTGGGGGACAACCGTTTCAAGTCCTGAAGCGTGCCAAAACACCATTCCCGGGATTTCAACGCCACGATCTTGAATCGTGCCAAAACAATTCTCGGAATGCTCACACACTGCTGCGCCTTGACAATCCTAAATCCTTTCCTGGTATGTTATTAATGTGTAATGCGACTGCGTGCGGCGCTGAGGCGCGGTCCACATTTTGAAAAGGAACCGTCCGCAATCCGTGAAACTCTTGCGAAACGTTAAGACGAGTATTCGCGGCGCTAAGGTAAGAGTCACATTTTGAAAGCCACCTGGCCTCAATCCGTAAAGCTCTCGCAAACACTTACGTCGAATGTGCGCGGCGCTCAGGCGAGAACCACATTTTGGAAGCGGACCGCCCTCAATCTGTCAAGCTGTGGCCAATCTTCGAGCTTCACGATCATACATGGTAAGGAAGTCTTTGGCGGAACGCCAAGCCCGACCTTTCGACTGACCTCGGGGTGCGACATGGAGGAGTTATTCATAAAGGAGGCATTGAAGAGGGAGGAGGAAGAGAGGAGGAGGAGGAGGAGGAGGAGGAGAAAGATGAGGAGGAGGGAGGAGGAGGAGGAGGAGGAGGAGGAGGAGGAGGAGGAGGAGGAGGAGAGGAGGAGGAGGAGGAGGAGGGAGGAGGGAGGGAGAGGGAGGAGGGAGAGGGAGGAGGCGGTGAGGAGGAGGAGGAGGAGGAGGAGCGGAGGAGGAGGAGAAGGAGGAGGGGAGGAGGAGGAGGAGCAGGAGGGAGGAGGAGGAGGAGGGAGGTGGAGGAGGAGGAGGAGGAGGAAGAAGGGGAGGAAAGGGAGGAGGAGGAGGAGAAGGAGGAGGAGGAGAAGGAGGACAGGGAGGAGGGATGAATAAGGGCCCGTCGGGCTGCTGCGCGCGGTGCGCGGGCGCGCTGCGCGGCCTGGCAGGGAGTGCCGCGGGGGGCAGAGCTGGCAGCGCGGCGGCACTGCGTTCGTGGATGCCTACATGCTCGCGGCGCTCATCTGGGTCACGTGTATCCCTTGCCTATGAGCCCCAGGTGGCGCAACCCCTTCCCCCCCGGGAGCGGCCAGTGGCGTGGCGGTCACTAGGCGCTAGGCAGCGGCTGTTCTTTGGGGCCGGTGCGAAGCATCAATTGACAGAGCGCCTGGACCTCGCTCCGCCTCCAGAGTACTGGTAGTGGTAGTAGTAGTACTCGTAGTAGTAGTAGTAGTAGTAGTAGTAGTAGTAGTAGTAGTAGTAGTAGTAGTAGTAGTAGTAGTAGTAGTAGTAGTCGTAGTAGTAGTCGTG
>CAUYUJ010014726.1:1077804-1117804 GCA_963575745.1 Prorocentrum cordatum
CTGGGAGTGGGGCTTGTGTTGAGCGTTTCGGGGGGCCAACATCCACCCTTTCCCCCCGGCCAGGGTCCCCTGGATCACCAGGTCGAGGGTGGGGGTCCTGGCTGGGGGTGGGGGTGGGCACCACGGAGGCCGCGGACGCCGCCTCGGCTCAAGGGCTGGCCTGGCAGGCGCCGCCGCGCCTCTCCCCGAGGCGCACGCCCCGGAGGCCGCGCGCCGCCGCCAGGGCCTCGCGCCCGCGGCGCGGGGGGTGCCGCCGCGTCTGCTGCGGAGCTGCCGCGCGATGATTCGGAGCAGGATTCGCAGCGCCACGACCCAGAGCCCCCCCAGCGGGACGGCGGTCGCCCTGCAGGATCGGGTCGGACGGAAGTCGGAGAAGAGCGAAACAGCATGAACAGAAACGTTTGGAGTTCCTGGATCTGTGCTGGAACTCCCTGGCGGCGCCGTCGACGCCGCGGCCCCTTCGTCGCCGCCCCTGGCGCACTCCGCGCGCCAGGGACGGGGGTCCAGCGCGGATCCAAGGAGTTCGCGCGGATGCCCACCAGTCTATGTTGATGCAATTTTTGTCGTCCTCTAGGAAGTGGAGGGTGGATGGGGTGCTCGTTCAGGGGGCATCGCTGGGCCCACCTGACGGGTCTGCTCGACTCAGGTGTTCGACCCATGAGTGGAGCGAGTGGCCCCAGGAAGGTGATTGTTTTGTTACTCTGGCGCGTAACGGTCGTTACTCAGTCCCCCTCCCCCGGGTAAAGGAAACGATCGTACGTGTTTTGGGGGGGCGGGGGGCTTGGTGCCCGCGCGCAGACTACGGCGATCGCAGCACATCTTCACCCCGAAGGGACCCCTCCCGCCCAAGCGTTTTCGTTACCCGGGGCTCTCAACCCCCTTCCCCCGTTCTCCGCAGGTAGCGACCGTTACATGGAAAGAATACAGAACGAAATCTCCCCAGAGCGCATATGTAAGGGGGGGAGGCATTTCCGAGGCTGGTAGAGCCCCACACCCTGCCAAGTCGATTCGCGAATTGCCCCTTTCTCGGTTCTCAAGAGGACGTTGTGGCAACATGTTTTGTGGGCCTGCGCCCGGCAGGTCTGGTCCTGGTGTTGAGGGGGGTTGTGTTCAGCCGCCCATGGATTGCGAAATGGACTGCTGCATGCAGCCAGTTTCGGCCACGCCGCCAGCCGGTTCCTCGATACGTTGGCGCAGAATCCGCGCGGACCTCAGAAAGTTAACATGTTTCATGTAGTTTCTCTGTCTAGTAGCGCCACGACCCCGAGAGCGACGATGGCTGCCCAACAGGAGGATGGTGGCGACCCCAAGCACCAGATTCTCTTCAGTTGCATGCAGATCGAGGCGAGGCAGCAGGGGGAGAAGCCCGACGAGCAGCCGCAGCCAGGGTTCCACGAGCTCCTCGAGAGGCTCGCAAGTGCCCACGACGCGGAGATTCGCAGCACGGCGGACCGGCTGGAGTCACTGCAGCGGCAGAACAACGTGTTCCGGAGCCAGTTGATCGAGATGCGTCAGAAGCTGCAGCAGAGCCAGCCGCCGACGAGGCAGGGCAGGTCAAAGACCCACGGCGCACGCACCTCCCCGATGCAGTTGGAAGAGCCTGACAAGGCACCGGCTCTGCCCGGCATACTCGATCTCACAGCAGATGGTATGACAACCGCCAATGCCGCCGAGAATTCCGAGAGGGATGGGGAAGATGCCGAGGAAACGAAGGTCGAGGTTGGGCAGGAGCAGTTCCCTCCGCGGTCTGAGTACATGATGGGGCATCAGGACACACTGGAAAGAAGGAACAGCTGGTCAAGCAAAATTGTGGATCTCCACAGCAGTGTAAAACGCCAGGGTTCGAAGGAGTCAAATTCGCTGTCGGATTCTTCCCTCGACATACGGACCAGCCGACGCGCGTACAGTGGTTTGATGGCATCCTTTGTCGCGTCGCCCCGCAGTACCGCTCGGACTGCATGGGAAATTCTGGGTTGTGTCCTTATCGGATGGGATCTGTTAATCGTTCCTTTAGCAGTCTTCTGCTACCCAGTGAACAGCCTGACAATGTCGATGGAGTGGCTAACTCTGGTCTACTGGACGTTGAACATACCGCAGACTCTCACTGTAGGTTACGAAGTGGGGCTCGGAATTGTGATGTCTCCGTCGCTCATTCTCAGAAGGTACATGAGGAGCTGGTTCCTGATCGACATGGCCACGTTAGTTCCAGACTGGATCATTGAGGTGATCGACTTCGGAAACAGCAACACGCCCATGACGTCGTGCGACACTTCGGTAGAGGGCGCAACGGCCGTGAAGCTGCTCAAGAATTTGCGCATCATGCGCCTAATGCGGCTCACCAGGATTGCGCGGCTGAAGAAGATCTGGCAGATGGTGAAGGACAGGATCTATTCCCTCACAGTAAACATCGCGGTGAACATCCTTACCATGCTCCTCCTCTTGCTGGTCCTCAGTCACTTTATTAGCTGCCTCTGGTACACGATCAGCGACGTCTCGGAAGGTGACAATCGTTGGCTCGCTTACTACAACTTTGAGGGGATGGACTGGAGCTATGTGTACGCCACTTGCTTGCATTGGTCGTTGACGCAATCAAGCTGCCTCCCGAAATTCCGCCACCGTGCCAGCGCAGCACTCTGGGCGGCATCTACTCGAGAAGGCAAGAAGGCTTGCTGGGGGCAGCTTGGGGCATAATGCTCGAACTCGTAGTTTGGATGCCCTCCCTTGCGCCAATTGGTTTGGCCGTCTTCGGGCAGCCTTGGGCCCCTCCTGGGCCGTCTCGGAGCTCGCTTGGGCCGCCTTGGTGCTCTTGTGGGAGCCGCTTGAGACGTTTCGGAGGAGTCCGGTGGACCTCGTGGGCCGTCTTGGAGCGTGGGCAGCTCGGCAAGGCGATAACCCACAACACATTTAACACATCTAAGGGACATCAGGGGTTCTTGCCTCTCAGGGCCCTCTTGGACCCTCTTGGGGCCTCCTGAGCCCTCGAAGGGCAATCGGCTCGAATTGCTGATTATTGTTCACCCTCCTGGGCCCTTCTTGGGGCCGTCTTTGGCCGTCTGTGGCTTTCTTGGGCGCCTCTGAGGCCGTTTTAGAGCCCTCTTGGGCCATTTTGAGGCCTTCTTGGGGGCCACGTGGGCCGTCTTGGGGCAGTCCTAGTGGCTTCTGGGGTCGTTTTGAAACGTCGGAATCTCGAACAGGCGAGAGCCCGGAAATCATCGAAACACAAACGGATTATCCATGATGTTTGTTTCTCGGGGCTCTCCTGGGGAGCCTCTTGGGACTCTCTTGGGACGCCTCGACGGCCTCGTGTGCCGTCGTATCGGGGGCGCGAATCTGTGAAATTGTGCGAGGTGTTGTGGCATCGGGAAGAGGTGGTGGTCAGCGCGGCTGGGTGCGACGAGCGGGGGGGCCTTTAGAAGATTATAGAAACCCTGCCACGCAGCACCTGGCATTCTAGCACGCCTCAACGTGCCAGGCGGCACGATGGCGGATTCACTCCCGCGTCCATGGACATACAGCCGCAGAACTTTCCAGAACGCGTCTACACGATCTCTGTAGTGGTCTGCGCCTTGGTGGGTTTCTCCTACGTAGTTGGCAGTATTACTGCAAGCCTCGCGCAGCTCCGTAGTGTTACAGAGGAGGAATCGAAGCTATTCTGGGATTTGCGGGTCTATTTGAAGCGCAACGCTGTGGAGCACACTCTTGCGATCCGAATCCAGCGCTACCTCGTAGATGCATGGCGTTACCAGGCTGGCAACAAGACTTTCTCGCAGATCAAGATTCTGACGATGTTGTCAGAGCAGCTCCATAACGAGTTACTGTTTAATCTGCACGCGGATCATCTGAACGTCTACCCGCTTATCGAAGCCTTGCTGGATGTGTCGCCGGTGACTGCTTTCAGGTTGGCGAGAACTGCCATTTTGTCCAAGCAGTTCGCATATCTCGACCCCATGTTCATATATGGGGAAAAACCAAGCCATATGTCCATAGTCAAGCAGGGCCGATTCGAATACAAACGTATGACTTCTAAGGGGGAGGTGCTTCGTGAGATGGTTGATAAGGGCGAGGATTGGATTGCGGAGCCTGTGCTGTGGTCGACGCAGTGGTACCACTTGGGCGATTGCGTCGCGGTGGACACGAGCAGCCTGATCCTGGTGGACCCCCATAAATTCTGTGAGGAAGCCAAGCGCAACCCAGCAGCATGGAGCCTCGTGACGACGTACTGCAGAAACTTTCTAGCATGGCTGAACTCGACGGACTCTGACGAGCTCTCTGACATCACCCAGGGCGATCATTTGGACAAGAAGGCGCAGCTGAAAAAGTTCATGGTCGTTATTCCCAGAGTCCTCGCCGACTGTACCGCTGATACGTGAGACCTCTCCATGCCGCATGTAGGGCCCGTGGCCTTGATGTGATCGGCGGCACCGCATCCCGAACAACAGGGTCGCCGACGGGTGGGACTGTCTCGGGGGGTCGAGCATTGGCCCCCAATCGCCCATTCCTCGCCGATCGGGGCCTGGGCGCCCCAACCTGTCAGTAAGCGCTGGGTTTCCCCAGCAGGAGCCCATCGCCGATCAATCGGCGGTGTACCGTTGATTCCGGGTCGTTTCTCCCCCACCCCCTTGAGCCATTCCCCCCGTGCTCGGCCAACTTCAGAACGGTGCCGCCGACAAGACCTCGGGGCCCTCGCGGTGGGCTATTCTCGGCACGCCCGATCTCCATGGAGAGCGAGTTCCGATGAGAGGAGCAATGTGTCATGATAGTGGTACGTTGCAGGATTCCCCCGGTTCCCACTGTTTCCCAGCCCTCATGCGTTGGGTACTCGTTTTGGATAGAGCACTGCGCGCGCGTCTCCCGCCTCCCGCCCCCTCTCCTCTTGTTATCTTTCCTATTTGCCACTGACCTCGCTCGGTCCTGCCAGCCAGCTTGCCTCCTACCTTGTCTCCCCAGGGGGGTTGCGATCTGCGAGACTATCGCCACGTTCGAGGGCTGCTGGGGGTGCAGCGGAGTTACGTCTTACGCGGACCCTCAGGAGATTTCGCCATCCCAGGAGGGGGGATCTGCGAAACGGCAGCCACTTTCGAGGGCTGCTGGGGAGTGCAGCGGGGTGACATCTTACGCGGGCCACCAGGAGACCTCGCTCCCCCCCAGGGGGGCTGCGACTTGCGAAGCTGTCGCCACATTCGAGGGCTGCTGGGAGGTGCAGCGGGGTGACGTCTTACGCGGATCACCAGGAGACCTCGCCATCTCCTTTGGGGGTTGCGATCTGCGAGATTGTCGCCACTTTCGAGGGCTGCTGGGGGGTGCAGCGGGGTGACGTCTTACGCGGGCCGCCAGGAGGCCTTGCCACCCCCCAGGGGGGCTGCGATTCGCGAATTTGTCGCCACTCACTTTCGATGGTTGCTGGGGGGGGGGGGGGGTGCAGCGGAGTGACGTCATCCGCGGATCGCCATGAGACCTCGCCCCCCCCCCCCCCCCCCCCCCCCCCCAAGGGGGCTGCGACTCACGAAATTGTCGCCACTTTCGAGGGCTGCTGGGGGGTTCAGCGGAGTGACGTCTTACGCGGACCACCAGGAGACCTCGCCATTCTCAGGGGGGGCTGCGATCGGCGAAATTGCCGCCACGTTCGAGGGCTGCTGGGGGGTGCAGCGGAGTAACGTCCTACGCTGACCATCAGGAGACTTCGCCATCCTAGGGGGGGTGCCATATGCGAGAGGGTCGCCACTTTCGAGGGCTGATGGGGGGTGCAGCGGAGTGACGGCTTAAGCGGACCTTCATGAGACCTCGCCACCCCCCAGGGGGGCTGCGATCTGTGAGATTTTCGCCACTTTCGAGGGCTGCTGGGGGGGGTGCAGCGGAGTGACGTCTTACGCGGATCACCAGGAGACCTCGCCACCCCCCAGGGGGGCTGCGATCTGCGAAATTGTCGCCACTTTCGAGGGCTGCTGGGGGGGGTGCAGCGGAGTGACGTCTTACGCGGACCACCAGGAGACCTCGCTACCCCCAAGGGGGGCTGCGATCTGCGAGATTGTCGCCGCTTTCGAGGGCTGGGGGGGTGCAGCGGAGTGACGTCCTACACGGACCATCAGGAGACATCGCCATCCCAGGGGGGCTGCGATCTGCGAAACGGTCGCCGCTTTCGAGGGTTGTTGGGGGGTGCAGCGGAGTGACGTCCTACGCGGGTCACCAGGAGACCTCGCCATCCCAGGGGTCCAGCGGAGTCGCGTTTTTTTTTGTTACCTGGGGGTTGTTTCGAGTTCCCCGGTGGTCAGGAAGGAAACAGACAAATTGGCGGGCGAGGTGGGCCTTGCTCGCTTCTTGCACTAACTATCAGCAGGGTTAATCATTTTAGCGAGCGCCGCGGCGACATGGCGCAGGCATCGCTGCATCTTTAGCGTACTACCGACAAAACACAACACTCTTCGGCATCCTCCCGTCACTTTCGTCGTCGTCCTCTGCCCCCTGCCACCTTCCCTCTGCTGCTGCCGCGCTGGCGGTTCGGCCCCCCACGCGTCTTTTTCCTGTCCTGCGTTCCCTCCCCCATGTCCTCCTCAAACCTGGGCCCTCGTTCCTCGTCCTTTTGTTGTTGTCCTGTGGATCGTGCCCCTTGAGTGCGTCCCATGTAGCTAGCACAGCATATAACGGTGCCTGCGCTGTCATTGTCCTGGCAAGTTTGGGCCCAGTCCTCTTTCCACTTGATGCACATGGGTTGGGTCCGTCACAGGGTAATGGTTAAATGTCTTTCAGTTCCACGCACGCTGCAGAAACGAGGGCCGGTGGATACCCCGGAATCCTTGCAACGTATCCTAAGCCAATCGCATCATGACATCATTCGGATCCTATTCCAGCGACTCCGCGCATGTTCCGAGTGCAAGAGGCCCAGAAGACGGAACCAGGCGCCCAAGGCACTGGGATCCAGCTGTGAAGGCCTTATTGTGTCGTTTGATGTGCTTTCTCGCTGGCACGGCGCGAAGTTTGCCTCGCTCCGTAGGGCTGCCAAGGTGTACTTGTCCAGCATGCTCGATTCAGTGGACTTCACGCCTCGGTGCATTCCGCCAGCGACCTTTAGAGTGCTCGCGAGGTGGCGCGTGCTGTCAGGACTTGGCCACAACGTGGAATACGCGCATGGTCTTTCTGCTCACGCACCGTCTGGTGGAAGGTTTTGTCTTCCTGTTGCTTCTGCGGGTTCACATTCTCAGCGCCATGCTCCCCCTTGGAGCGCACTTTTGCCAACCGCTTGAGGCGCGCATGCTTCGAATATCGAATGACCTTGGGTTGTGGGGCTGAGGCCTATTGGATGGTCGTCGGGCTGTCGTCGAGGCCTCTCGTGGGCCTCCTGGAGGCAGTTGTGAGGCCCCTGGGGGCTGTTTTGGTGCCTCTGCCACTTCTGGGCCTCTTGGGGACCTCGTGGGGGCCTCTTGGGAGCGTCTTGGGGCCTCTTGGGGCCCTCTCGGGGCCTGCTGGGCGCCTCGTGGGGCGGAAGGCAACCGCGGGAAGGCCCCAGAGATTTGGCAATTTGGGGCTTGGGCAATTTGGGGCTTGGGCCCCAGAGGATGGAAGAATGAAGCAAAAGGGACCGAGGCTTAAGGGATTAGACAAAGGAGCCGATGACACGCCCATTCCATGCCCAGCGGCACGGTGGCGGATCAGCCACAGCATACCTCCAAAGGTTGACAACATTTTTTGAGCATTGCTGCACTGTCCCTTTGAGCCCGCGGCCACCCAGCAGTAGCGGTGATGCTGGGACGCGATCGGGTAATCTTCGTCCAGGAATGCGACTGCGACTCTGAGATGTACATTTCGAGACGCATTTCGGAGTGCGCCCCCTCTCTCCTCGTCCTTCATTGATTCCGCCTCCAGCACGATCGAATTCCACTGGTGCCGCTTCCTATCTTTGTCCACTTCCTCCTCCTCCTCCTCCTCCTCCTCCTCCTCCTCCTCCTCCTCCTCCTCCTCCCCTCTTGTCCCTCGTCCGTAGCCATTTTGGCTCAAGCCATTTTGGCTCAAATAACATTTCGGGAATCCCCCCGTCTCGAGTGCGAGGCGGCCGCGCTCGAGGTCACAGACGCCTGCCCAGGCAGACCTCGAGCTGTATCGTTTTCTTCACTTACACTTACTTCTGATATGGTACGGCATTTTGCCCGAGTGCAATCTGTGCTGAGCACCTCTCTGCCGCGATGGGTCGCAAGGGAGTGAAGAAAGCAGCGAAGGATGACACTCGCCGTGGCCGAGAGGAGCGCAGCCAGAGTCGTCGTGAGCATCGTCATCGTTCCAGTTCACACTCCGAGTCTGAGAGCCGCAGGTCCCATAGCCGGAGGTCTCACAGTCGCAGTCGTGGCGCGCGCAGTGATGACATGTCCGACCGCTCGTCGAGTCAGCATCGTGCAGGAGAGCGTCGAAGTGAGGATCGACGCAGTGAGGATCGTTACAGTGAGAATCGTCATGGTACCAGCGGCTCCGCCTCCAGCGGTACCAATGGAGGCATTTCCTCGGAGGTCATGGCCGAGTTGCGCTCGATGATGGGAGGCATTGAGGCGAACATCACCAGGTCCATCGACTCGTCGACGGCCGCGTTGCAGGTGCAGCTGTCCGCGCATGAGGCATCGATCATCGCCTTGGATTCGCGTGTGGAGACGACCCAGACCACCTTGCAGCAGCACCAGTCCCAGGTCGAGCAGCTCGGCGCCCAGATCCAGGCCGTCTCGCAGTTGGCGTCTCAGGCCTCATCGGGAGCCTCATCGGCAGCATCCTCTGCTTCTACCCCGTCTGGAGGTGGCGGTGGAACTGGTGGTGGCAACCATGGGCGTGGCCAACAAATCGGTACCAATCCCTTGGTACGCTTCATCGGAACCTTCCCGCGGCCTGTTCATAAGACTGTTCGTGAGGCACATTACCAACAGGTGTTGACTGCTCACCCGCATCTCCTTCAAGATGCTGAACCAGTGTCCCACGCTGTGGCCCAGAATTATAAGATTGTCTTTCGCACGCCCGCCTCCGCCAAGCAGTTCAGTGAGAATGTCAACACGTCCGCCCTGCAGTGGATAGATCCGCGCAATGGATCAGCCCACACACTGAGGGTGCGCCATGACTTGCCTATTGACGTACGCGACCGCCAGCGCACGATAAGCCGCATCTACCAGCCGATCGTGGATTTGTTTCGAGGTCATCAGTCGTGGACTGCTGAGTGCAAGCTCGGGGTGAACGGGTTCAAAGGCGAGATGATGATCGTCACGCCTCAGGATGTGTTCATCATTGTGAAGTTGCTGAAGAGGAACGAGTCCACGGAAGAGTTCCATGCCGTTCAAGAGGAGCTGAACCTGTGGGGTATCACCGCCGAGCAGATTCTGCAGATCTTCAACGTCGCGCACCAGGCGGGCCGCGTCGGGAGCTACCTGTAGGATCCTCCCTTGCGGCAGTCTCGTGAGCGCCGTGCCGTCTCTTTTGAGCCCCCTCCGCTGCGGGAGAGCGAGCATCCTCAGCATGATGCGTTTCGCTCGAGCAGAGGGTGGCTGCCCGTATGTAGTCTCTTGCAGAGGGGGAGCCCAGAGCATCGCTCGCGCGATGCCCGTAGCTCGTGCAGGGAGGCCAGCGAGGGCCCCGACGGCGCCTACTCAGGCGCGTTTAACGTCTCGCGTGCTCGCCATCGGCTCTGCAATCCTGTGCCTAGTCCTTGTCCCCCTCCTGTCTCATCTCATCCATTTGTTCCTGATTGTTCTCTTGGCATCTGCAGTTGGAATATTCGGACTGTCCTCGGCTCTGTCCATTCGAACCAATCCAGCTTCCGATCTAAGTTGACTCATCTCCGTTCCTTGCTCTGCAAGTTCCAGGTTCTCGGTGTCCAGGAGTCTCACGGTGGCGAGGGTGATATCGTGCATTTCCAGAGAGAGGCTCGGACACACCACGTTTTTGGCAGCTTCTGTGAGTCTCCGTCAGCAGGTGGCAATCTCCTTCTTGTCTCTCGTGGGTTTCTCCGCAGCTGGTCTCAGTATGAGTATGTGGCAGTGGTGCCTGGGCGCATCTCTCTGCTTCGCTTGCCCTCCGAGAAGGGCAATTTGCAGTTCCTCGACCTCCACCTCGACCCTGAGTGGGGCATCAATGAGCTCAAAGATGTGTTTGCTAAGGTTAAGAAAGCGCTCGGGAAGCCAGATATTGTCACGAGCTTCGTTTTCGGGAACTAACTTCTCGGAGGTCGGGGGGTCCAGGGTGAATGCTTCCGCGGGCCTTGATGGGCCCAGCACCAGCCGTTTGGCTTCGCTGTTCACGTCCGCGTTTCCGTATTCGGCTGAAGTTTCCCAGGGAGATGATACTCGCCGCCTTCAGCGTGATGAAATGTGGTCGCGCGGTCGGTTGGGCCGCCTTTGCTGTTCCCTGCCCACTCAGGACATTATCGACCTGTGTCCGAGCACGGGTGTTATCTGACCTGCCTCCGATTTGTCCAAACCGTCGGACCACGTTCCCGTGTTTCTGAAGCTGGAACCGTGGAGACCCCGGGGTCCGACCCCGATCCCTGTTTGGGTGGCTAATCATCGTGTGTTTCAGGACGTTGTCCAGGACCTTGTTGTGCCTGAGGAGTTAGGCCAGAACTTAGACGAGCAGTTGCAGGGCATCAAAGATGTCTTCTATTACGCAGCCGGGCGCGTCAAGGCCCACATCGCCAGTCAAGGAGCTGAGTCGCTTGAGGAACGAGTATCTTGTTGCTTAACATTGGCTCGGGCCGCTCGTGGAGGGCGCTTTCACAGTGCCAAGAAAGCGATCTCTGGTTATTCTGCCTTGGGAAAATTTTTTGATCTGGAACTGAATGCCCGGTCTGACCGCGGGGCTTTCGATGTGCACCTGGGGAGTTTGATGCGAGATGTATGTTCCAGGCGTGAGGCGGCGCTCTGCTCGGTTGCTGAGATGTCTAAGGCGGACATCGCCGAAGCCAAGTGCTCTGCTGCTGTACAGCGTACTCGGGATATGTCTCGTGCATGGCGGTCGAGTGGCCGCAGGAGTTGTTTGCAGCAGGTCACTGACGTTGATGGCCAGCATTATTCTGATGGTCGGAGGTGCGCCGAGATTATTGCTTCGTATTGGGAGTCGGTCTTCCAAGATGTCCAGGTTAGCGGTGAAAGCATTGAGGATTTGTGTTCCGAGATCGCCCCGATCCCCTCCCGCCCGTACCACTACCAAGCCAGGGATTTAGCGTTGTATCCTTGGGTGGTCCCTGAGAGTAAGTTCTGTTTTGGAACAAAAACACGGCCCCTGGGCCTGATGGAGCGCCCTATGCTGCCTGGAAGTCTGCTGGCGATTCGGCCCAGCATATCTTGTGCGAAATCTACTTGAGGATGATGCAGGCTGGGCGCCTCCCTCCAGATTTTAATGTGGCAAGAGGTGTGTTTCTGCCTAAGGACTGTCCAGGCCGTATCGATGCCGCTGCCCGTGCGCCAGCTTGCACGAGGCCTCTGTCATTCTGTCATTATCGAACTCTGACAACAAGATTGTCACGGCTGCGTTGGCTTTGCGGTCTCAGAGGTTGTGGAGGACACGGCTGAGGTTTGCCAGGAGGGTTTCGTCAAGGGCCGCCAGCTTCTGGACGATGTGTTTTCCCTGGGCGCTGCGTTTTTGAAGTGGGCCATGATGGGCGTTTCCCCACGGATTGGCTCGGCGTTTTTTTTTTGATGTGAAAAACGCTTTCCCCAGTGTCATTCACAATTGTATATATATGGGCTGTCCTACGTCGTATCAATCTTCCTCGGAATATCCGTCGCGCGATCAAGGCGTTGCATTCGAATATGCGTATGTGTATTAGTATTCACGGTTGCGAGCCTGTGTATATCGCGGTGATGAGGGGCGCGAAACAAGGCTGCCCCATTTCTGGTTTGATTTTCTGTTTATGTACCAACCCGATTTCGACGAGAATACGTAAACGATGTTCGAGTTTACCCATCGAGATGGGTGCTTTCGCCGACGACATAGGTATTTGCTGCCGAGATGTGCTCCAGAGCCCCCCGACGATCTTGAGAGTGCTCTCAGATGGTGGCGAAGCTTCTGGCCTCATTTTGAATCTTGCCAAGTGCGTGCTGGTGATACCGTCGCCCGCCTTTCGTGAATATGCAGTTGCAGACCTTCGGCGGCTGGGTGTGAACATTCGTCGATTTAAGATTCTCAAGAACGGGAAGTATTTGGGTGTGTACTTGGACACCGAGGGGAGGGAGGAGAGTTGGAAGCAGGTGGTTACTACCTTGGGGAGGGCGACGTTGCAGGTGAAGCAGATGGGGGGAGGCTTATCTTTTAGCAGCTCCGCTTGCAACATGTATGCCCTGCCCGTCGTGGGCCATGTGCCGCAGGTCTGGGGGCCCCCCAAGTCTGTCCGCTTGGCTGAAAAGAACCTGCCCCAGAGACTTACCTGTTCCCCGAGGTTTGCGCTCCCTCCAGAGACCTTGTACCATCTCAAAGATTTAGGCCACCGTGTGGAGGCGCGGAGGCTGGAGGTCTATGCTCGCGCCTGCATGTTGCGTTCCGCCATCAACTCTGACAGGTTCCAAGCGCTGAAACATGAGTTGCAGGAGTATGCAGACTCGGACGAGGTTGTGATTGCATGGAGGTATAGCCCCTATGCGAAAGATGCTCTTCCTGCGCATGTGGGATCTTTATAATCAGTTCTTCCAGATTCACCGCCCCTTGGGCTGCAAGCCCAAGGCTGTGCAGGCTCGGGTGACCAAGATGTTGCTCCTGAATCGTCGGCTTGAGTTTCCCAGTGTCCAGGATGTTATATTCCCGAGGTTGAACAAATGGGCCCCCGATATTGTGCCCGCGGATGTGTTCCCGACGATTATCCGTATTGGTGTTGCTGGTCCCAAACTTCCTGGATATGTTTTATCGGCGTGTTTGAAAACCATGTTTCATGGATGGAATACCACCCGACGGCATAGGCAGGCGGTGCAGGTGTGTGGATTCGGCTGTTACGCCGTGAACGGAGACGACCTGCTCCATTATTCGATATGCCCTGCCTTGATCCAGAGTATTCGGAGTGTTCTTCCTTGGCTTCCTGAGTGTTGGGGTGATCAACCACTGAGTTCCATCCTCCCCCACCTCTTCCTTGCTTCGTCCTGCGAATGTTTGCTGTCGCATTTTGTTGCTGTAGATATTATGCATACTTGTTTCCAGAGTTGTCGGGCTTCTCCCTCTGTTTGTATCACTCCAGCTTATGCATTGTCCCTTGTTGAGGCCAGGTTGCGTGTCGGTGCTAGGCGGAGCAAAGTCATCCAGGCCCTGGGGCGGGGAGCTTCTATTTCCTAGGGCTGCGATTTTGCTTACTTCAGTTTTTTTGTTGTGAAGCAAGCTTCCATGAATTATCTGTGCCATCCTGCATCAGTCTTCGCGTCTGTTGTCGTCGCCCCACGCGCGCGGCGGCGGCCGCCGACGCCGTGGCGACCACGGTGATCGCCGAGGACCGCCCCGCGCGCGTGCTCGCGCGCGCCCGAGCGTGCCTGGGCGGCGCTGGCTGCTGGACGGAGGGCGCTCTTTTCGTCTCGTCTCGTTCTTGCTCTTGACCGCCCGCCTCTCTTCGGTCGGTGCGTCTCCCCTCTTGCCCCTCGTACCTGGGCCAGTCACGGCTGCATAGCTTACGGGCGCGGGCAAAACTCTTAGCGCCGTTTCGCGGAGGTGCTGTACCACTGCGCTGCCCTCTCCACCTCCCCCCTCTCCTAAGGAGGAAGAAAGCAGCACGCGCATGCATTTCAGGAGTTGCATGGGGATTTCTTGGGTCGGTACTGGGCCTCCACCTCCCCGCAACTCTCCCGGGCGCGGTGGCCGCGAGTGGGGGGAGGTTCTTGTGCCGACCCGTGAGGTCCGAAGGTCGTCTCGGGCCATCTGGGGCCAGCTTGGAGGCCAGCTTGGGGACTATCTGGGGCCAGCATGGAGCCCGCAACGGCCAGCAGGGACGTTTTAATACCGCGGCCCTCTCGTGCAGACCCAGCGGAAGGGCCGAGCCTTCAAGGCCGCAAGCTGTGTCGCTCTCTCTCTCTCTCTCTCTCTCTCTCTCTCTCTCTCTCTCTCTCTCTTTCTCTCTCTCTCTCTCTCTCTCTTTCTCTCTCTCTCTCTCTCAGTACAGCCTTTCGTGGCCTTGTAGGGAGCTCCACCGACGGCCCCAGTGCTACCGCCCGCATGCGTTCCCCCCCACCCAGTGCAGCGCTTCGTGGCCCCCTAGGGAGCTTCACCGAAGAAGATATTCACGCTTGCGGTACCCACGACAGCATATGGTTGGGTCCTTCGCCAGGATGATTTGGGAGGCTGCGCCACGTACGCGCGGCAGGTAAGGAAGAGATTACCCCCGCTGGTGGTACGGTCGAAGACGAAGGGGACGGGTATCAAGGGCTTGGGATATACGTGTTCAATGGCACGCGGGAAGATCAGAACGAGTTGTCTTAACATGACGGTTGTTGATGAGTGTGGTGTTATTGGTGATGATCATGATGGCGATGCTGTTGATGATGATTATGATGGTGACGTTGACGATTCCGATGGCGATGCTGGTGTTGATGATGATGATGATGGCAGTGTTGATGGCGACGATGATAATGGTGGTGGTGGTGGTAATGATGACGAGGATTACGACACCGATACTGATTATGATGATGTTTTTGATGAAGCAGATGCCGATGCCGATGCCGATGATTATGACAATGCTACGACTGATGATGATGATGATGATGATGACGATGATTTTGACGATGCCGATACCAATAACGATGACCATATTGGTAATAGTACTGGTATTGACAGTATCATTACTGTGTCATCGATGACGATATTGGTAACAGTAATGATATTGACAATGTCACTATATGGAACTAATCGTCATCGACAATGTTGATGACGATCATTTTGCGGATGTTGACGATGATGTTGATGTTGATATTGGTGTTGATGATCTGATGTTGGTGATGGTGATGGTGATGGTGTTGTGATGGTGATGGTGATGGTGACCATGATGCTGTTGATGACGATGACGATGACGATGATGGTGATGATGATGATGTGGATGATGCTGATGATGCTGATGCGTATGCTGCTGCTGATGATGATTATGCTGATGCTGGTGATGATGACGATGAAGCGGAAATGATGCTGATATTGATGACCATGATGTTGATGGTGATAATTGGGGATGATGGTGATGATGGTGGTGATGGTGATGGTGACGGTGATGGTGGTGGTGGTGGTGGTTAGGTTGATGATGGTTGTAGATGAGCAGGTTGTAGGTGGTAGTGGTGGTGATGGTGTTCGTGATGGTGATGGTGACGGTGGCGATACGTGATAACTGCTCGTCCTCCTCTCTTCGCCTTCCTTCCCTCCTTATATACATCCCTTTTTCATTCTCGCATCTCCTCCCCGCTGGCCGTTGCACGGGAGGAAGGGAGGCTAGGAAAGTGGAAGGGAGGGATAGGTGTGGGTGGGAGGGGAGGGCCAGGGCAGGAAGGTATGGAGGGAGAGGAGGGAAAGAGAGGGATGGCAAGGAGATTGAGGAGAAGGCGATGAGGGAGGTCGAGGGCAGGGGCAAACAACAAGAGAGGCCATGGACAGGCACGCCACAAAAGGGCCCCGCCAGGGCCGCCAGCGGGCCCAAGAGGGCTTTCAGAGGGCCCACGAGGGCCTTAGGTGGGCTCCCAAACCGCCCTGGTTTTCTCTTGCCTCTCCTCATCCGTAATCGATTCACGGCAGCCTGCCACAGGCAGTTTCCTCTAGGCCCATTTGCAGTTTGCGTGGGCCCAAGGTAGGGTACACTCCCACGCTGCTGGGAGGGGTACGCTCTCTCCGCGTTTTGTCTGTCCAGCGGTTAGCCAGCCTTTCCGGAGAAGCTTCTTCAGAAGCTTCGAACGCCCCGTCTGTGCGTACGTTGCTGCTCAGCCCTTTGCATGCACGCGGCCGCACATGCTAGGCTGTACCGTTTTTTTGTTGTTGTTTCTCCAGGGTTTGCTCTTAGGCCTCTGGGGCGAATATGATGCTTTATCTGCCGTGACTTCGATTGCATGTCCGTGTGCTCATTTCTGCTCCAGCTTCGGCTCTTCAGGTCTGTAGTGCGTCCTGGCTGCTGCCGCCTTTTCTGTTCCTCTCCCTAGCGCGCAGCTGCCGCCCGTTCCAGTTCCAGCGGCAGAAGCAGAAAGAAAGAGAGTTCCAAAACGGTCCCCAGAGAGGACAGGAGGGGCTGCGGCACCCTCAAGACGCTCCCACGATAGCCAAGATAGCTCCAACATGCCCCAAAAGGGTCGGATATACTCCCAAGAGCATCCGAGATGGCCCCAGGAATGCTTCCTACAGGCTTCCAGCAGGCAGCAGTCATTACTTCTCTGATGGTTTCTGAAGGACGTTGCCTTTCTTGTCCTGATAGTGTCAGGAGTGTCCACGACGGCCCGGAACGTACCCCAAATCGACGCAAACAGGCCCAACCAGGCCGTCCAGCGGGCCCACGAGAGCCCTCAAAAGGCAAACGAGGGCCACAAGGGGGCCCTCTCCAGTACGCTTCCCCGACTACCGAGAGAGCCGAAGAATTCGAAGAAGAGTCTGCATCAGCATAAACTTTCGGAGGTACGCACAGATTTCTTCGATCGGCGCTGGACCCGAGATGCGGCGCCTGCCGCCCCTGGCGCGCTCCGCTTGCCAGGGAGGGGGGCCCAGTGCCGATCCGATTCGCGCGAACCTCCCCAAAACTTCTGTCAGTCTTCTTCTTCTTCTTCTTCTGTTCTCCTTCTTCTAAGAATGCCGAATACGCTCGGGAGCCCCTGGGACTGCCCATCCCCATGGGCCCCTGACGGGCAGCATTCATTGAACTTCTTCAGATCGTTGGTCGGGGATTTATCAGTGTCGCTCTCTCAGCCTTCAGAAGGCATTCAGCGGCCTCAGGCCTGGGTGGTCCCCAATATCGTCCCAAGACGGCCAGAAAGTGTGCAACGACGGTCTTCAGCGGGCTCCAAAGGGCTCACGAGGGCTTCAACAGGGCTTCAAAACGGGCCCCAAAAAGTATTGGAGGTGGGAGCTGCTGAAGCCTCAAGAAGTTCCGAAACTGCCACGACGACTGCCAGGCCCTAGGTGGTCGAAGATGTTTTCAAGACGCCCCCGGAGAGCCCCATTGGGCCCCCGAGAAACCCAAAATGGACCCACCTTTCTCTTCAATCCCTTTTCCCGCTGACCTCCTCTTCATTTTCTCCCTCCCTCCACTGCCTGATCCTCTTAGCTTTTCTCCGATATCCCATCAGAGGCATCCAAGTAGAGGACGAGAAGGAGGGAGCTTTAGTGGGTGACGAAGAGGAAGAACATGCGGCGAAGATGGGAAATACGTAACATGGTAGGTGGAGGATGATGAAGTGTGAGGAGAAGCAGGAGGAGGAAGGGTGTGAGAGACAACATGTTGGAGATACGCGCCCATGCGCATGTATCCTTCACATGCTGGAAACCCGGCCCCGGGGGCAAGTCCTCCCTCCCCCCCGGGGCCCTCCCGAGAGCTTCCCAGCCCCCCCCGGAGTTTCCAGGTAAATTTCAAGTAGGTCCCAGATTGGCCAACATGGCTTCTGGACGGCCCCAGGTGGCGTCAAGATGGCACAGGAGGCCCCCAAGACGCCCCAAGACGGCTCCAAGAGGGCCCCCAAGAGGGCCCGAAGGGGTCCCATTCCTTTGAGAAAGACGTGCATGTCTAGCACATGCGTTGCCTCCAACACGGCCCCAGAGGTCCCCAGGAGAGCCTCAAAACGGCCCAAGAGGTCGTCAAGAGGGTTCCAAGACGGCCAAAAGGGCCCCAAGACACCCGAATCAGTTCCCTGGACCGCCCAAGACGGCCCCAAGATGGCCCCAAGAGGGGCCCCAGGAGGGTGGAGGTCGAACCCACATTCCGAGGCCTCCGCCCCAAGAGGACCCCGAAGACCGCCAGGAGGGGCACGGTGGCAGGATGGACAGAAGACACCAGGAGGGGCACACGCGGATAGAAGGGACACGGTGGCCCCTCCTTGCTGTCCTCCTCCTGCCATTCGTCTTCAAAGACTCCGCTTCTCCTTCTGCTCCTCCCCCTCCTTCCCGTGCTCCCATGCCCCTCTTGCCCCCTCCATGTCGGATCCAACATGTGTCCATGGACCCGAACGTTGTGCTTACGGGCAGGCACGATCCGTGTTAGGGCCGTGCCGAGATTGGCGAGGGGACGCTTTGTGAACCCTGCCTTCCTCTCGGGCCGTAGGTCTCGGCTCAATCCACCTTCCTCTCGGCCATGTTTCAAGTTCAAACCATTTGTGGGTCACGCTGCTTCAGTGGAGCTGTGACCGCATTGCACCACCCAGTGAACGCTAGTCGTGATGAGGAAGGAGGAGGAAGGAGGAGAAGCAGCTTCTCCAGAACCCTCAGGTATTTCCAAGTCTCTGCGCCCGACTCGCATCGGAAAGGTGGAGAACGCAGGGTACGGGGCAGACCAGGGCCCTGGATATTGGTAAGGGCACCATACGCATGTGGGCGTCACGCCCATGTCGGCACCCCTCACACGTTGCGTGGCCCCACAGTGAGCTCCACCGAAGGCCCCAGGGGCGCCGTTCGCATGTGGGCGTCACGTCCGTTTTGGCACACCCCTCACACGTTTCGTGGCCACGTGAGGAGCTCCACTGTCCCAAGGGCACCGTTCGCCTGTGGGCGTATCGTACGTGTCGGCACACCCTTCACATTTTTTGGGCCCGGCGGGACCTCCACCGAAGTCCCCAATGGCACCGTTCGCATGTGGGCGTCGCCCATTCCGGCACACCCATCACACGCTTCGCTGCGCCACAAGGAATTTCACCGAACGCCCCAAAGGTACCGTTCGCATGTGGGCGTCACGCCCGTTCCGGCACTCCCCTCGTGCATTTCGTGGCCGACGCCGCCCGAGCAACTGAGGCCAGCCGTGGCGACCTACGACGCCGCCGTCTTGACCGCCTACGAGGAGCTCGGGCACCCGGACCTGCTGACGCCGCAGCTCCCGCTGCGCTTGTGCGGCCGCGGCCCCCGCCGCCAGGAGGAGTTGGCCCCAGCGGCGCGGTCGGCCTCCTGGGCGCAGAGCCTGACTGGACTGGCCTCCCTGGACGAGTTGAGCGCGAGCTCGTTGTCGCCCGCCGCCGCCTCCCGGAGCAGCCTCGCCGAATTTGCGGCGCTCCCGCCGCCGTCGCCCCGCTGGGGCGTTGCTGACAGCCCTGACAGGCTGCCCATATGGGCTGACCTCGCAACCGAGCTTCAGAGGAAGCTCCAAAAGGCGTTCGCTGCAAGGATAGACCAAGAGAGCTACAACTCCTTGCTGAGCTTTTCGGGTTCCGAAGGGAGCTGGGCGCTGCTCCGCTCCTGCGGCGGCCCGCGCGCGGCAGGCTGTCAGACCGCCTCGCCCGGCGAGTGCGGGCAGCAGGTGCGCGACGCTGACTTCCGCTCCGCGACGCGCTGCCCGCTGGGCCAGGACGCCGCGTCCGCTGGTGGCACCTGCCAGACCTGCGCCCGCACTGGGGAGCGGGCCGGGCAGCGCTGCGGGGGCCGACTGTTACGAAAACTAACAATATCTTAAATATCAGCAGTACCATTCGTAGTATGAATGGTCATAGCTTGAAACATAAGATTTGGAACATACTCGAAATGCTGAGGCAGTAGATCCGACTATTCCCACGAGTACGATTGTGAATAATATTCGGCAGTAAGACTGATAGTACGAATCAGCGATGTTCAGGCGGACGCTATTCACAACGAGTACGTTCATATTCCGAGCAATAACAGGACCATGAATTCGAAGAATGGCGATACTTACCATAACAAATACTATGAATACATATACGACGAGCATTATTCATACGGATAACAATGATACGCATTGATATACGAAGAAGACTCATACAAACACGAAGCAGAAATCTCCGAGTAAGAAGGAAAAGGTGCACATGCATAATACTGGTACTAAGAAGACGACGAGGAGTAGGAGGAGGAGGAGGAGGAGAAGCAGGAGGCGGAGGCGGAGGAGGAGGAGGAGGAGGAGGAGGACGAGGAACGGGCGGAGGGCAGGAAGTGAAGGAAACGTAGGAGGATGAAAAGGGGCACGGGCAGGAGGGAGTACCCGCAGCGAGGATATCAAGGTGCTCCTTGCGCAGCAGGGCTTGGACGTCAGCGCGCCGCTAATTATCTGCTAGCTTCCCTCCGCCCGGGGCGTGGCCGAGGGAACATGGGCTTATTGAAGGTGGACAAGGGTGGGCGGGAGAGGAGGGTGGGTGGACGGGGGAAGGAGGAGGACGAGGAGAAGGAGGAGGAGGAAGAGGAGCAGGAGGAGGAGGAGGAGGAGGAGGAGGAGGAGGAGGAGGAAACGGGGGAGGAGGAGGAGGAGGAGGAGGAGGAGGAGGATGAGGAGGAGAGCGAGTTGGAGGGAAGGAGGGAGGGATGGAAGGATGATGGTGAGGGAGGATGGGGGGGAGGAGGGACGGACGAGGAGTGACGAGGTGGGATGGAGGAGAAGCACGGGAAGGAAGGGGAACGAGGTTCGGTTAAGGTAGAAGTAGCAAGTTTCATTGTCCCTGTGAACCCTCCCGCGCGTAAGGGCCTAGAGGTCCTGGCCCGTGCCCGAAAAGGGTCGGTTCCCCAACCATCGCGTACAGGCTCTGTTGAGGTTTGGTTGGTTGTGCCCGTCGTGTCGGCCTCGGGGGCGCCGTTTCCCCCGCGTGTCGTGGCGGGTTGGATTCGGCTGAGTGAACGGGCCATGACCTTTTGCCTCATAGAGAAACGATGAGAATAGGTCTGGTCACGTTGTTGGCGTTGTGCACTTCCCTGGTGGGAAAGTGGCGACGTGTGCGGGGCACCTGGCCAGGTCAGCCCCCCGTTTGAAATTGACGTGGACTTCGTCGGCACAGTTCTCGCGCCAGATCCCTGATAGTGGGAGAAATAATTAGGTGGAGGAGGAGGCGGAGAACGAGGAGCAGGAGGAGGAGGAGGAAGAACAGGAGGAGGAGGCGGAGGAGGCGGAAAACGATCAGAGTAAGCCCGCGATGCGTCTGCCATGCTGCAAAATGTGGCGACCGACCATTCAGGCGAGAGCCCCGTCTTGACATGAAATTGCCTTGCATGTATCTGGCTGGTCATATGTAATGCACAAACTGTAATCAAGCAGCTCAACGAGGTGTCTAGCGATAGTCCCGATGTATAACAGCACCGCCCCCATTGTGTTCTTCTTGCACAAGTTTGCGTTTCTGGTCATGAGCGGCGAGCGCGTCTCAAGCGAGAATCTCATTCTGAAGAGGAGCCGCCCTCCATGCGTGCAGCTGTACCACACGTCTAGGCTTCTGGTCTTTGCAGGAAGTAAACCTCCAGCGAACACGAAGTTTTCAAAACAGGCCGCCCTCCACCCGCGCAGCTGTTACCCGCAGACGCCTACGGCGAATCACCACCGCCCGCCTGCCTTCTTGGAAGCGCCTATGTGGCTGAACGTTTTGGCCAGAGCTCGGCCGAGCTGTTGGATTGTGTGTTCCTCCAGCCGTTGCGGAAACCCTTCGGGGAACACGTGGGGCAGAAAGCAGAAGCCGAGGAGAGAGAGAGAGAGAGGAAAAGGGGGGAGGAGGAGGAGGCTTTTCGTGAGCCTCCTGGGGCATTCTTGGGGCCTCCTGGGAGCTTCCTGAGGGCCTCCACTTTGCCTCCACGGGGCCTCTTGGGGGCCTCCGTGGGCCTTTCTGGGACCTTTTGGGGCTTCTTCTGGTCCATTTGGCCGTCTTAGGGAGTTCCTGGCCCGTCTGACGCCGGCCATCTTGGGCGTCTTGAAGGCCTCTTGTGCAGTTGTAGGTCTTCTTGGGGCCGTCATGGGGGCCCTTTGGACCGTCTTGGGGCAATCTTGTGGCTTCTTGGGCGCTCCGGGGGCGAGCTTTGGGGGGCGGTCTGAATGCCGAAAAGAAGCAAATGCCCAAATCCTTCGAACACCTTCGGACCATCCTCGATTTTGGCCTCGGGGAACCTTCCTGGCGGATCTCTTGGATGCCTTTTGGGCTGTCTTGGAGGCTTCTTGGGTGCCTCTTGGGTCGTCTTGTGCCATCTTGGGGCCATCTCGGGCCATCCGGGGTGCATCTTGGGCCGTTTTGGAGACATCTTGGGGTCATCTTCGGCTCTCGAGGGGCCATCTTGGTCATTTTGGAGCCATCCTGGAGGCCATCTTGGTCGTCTCGGCGGCCATCTGGGACCGTCTTGGGGCCCTCTTGGGGCCGCCTTGGGGGCCTCGTGGGTTGTCCTGGGGCCATCTTGGAGGCCTCCTGGGCGCGCTTGGGGCGATTTCGATGGCCTCTTGGGCCGTCTTGAGCCGCCAGAAGGTCGAAAATGAGCAATGTCCTCGTGGAGAACTCTTGGGCCGTCTAGGAGGCCTCGTTGGGGCTGCTTCCTTCCCCCCCTTCCGCCCGTGTCCCGAGCCTGGGGGCACTGCAGGTTTTGGCCGCCGTCGCCGCAAAGATTCCTCGAGCTGAAAGAAAAGATGCATTGCTCCACATAGAGTGCACCACATGGATCGCATCACGTACATGGCAGATCACAGACAGGACGATGCATAATGCACAACACAGCGTGCATCACATAGATTGCACCGCATAGTTCGCTCCATATAGAGTGCACGACGTATATTGCTACAGTCGCACAGTTAGGGGTCCATGCTGGCTAACATGTTATTTCACAATTGCAGATACCGCAGCGAACGCCGCATCTTGAAACGCCGCCGCCCTCCATATCTGTAACCGTGGTAAGTTCTTGAGACGAGCGCTCGCGACGCAAAGGTGAACATCCAATTCTGAAAGGAACCGCTCTCCTTCCAAGAAGGTGTCGCGAACTTCCCAGACGAATGTGCACGGCTCTAAGGCGAGCGCCTCATTTTGAAACGGAACTATTTTCCAGCATTGAAAGTGTTGTGAACTGTTGAGCCGAACGATTTCTTCGCTATGGCGAGAGCACCGCCGCCCTCCATCGTTGAAGCTGTTGCGAGCTTTTCATGCGACAGTGCGTGGCGATAACATTCTGAACATGAACCGCCCTCTGTTCTTGGAACGGCTGCAATATTGTAAGACAATCGTCTGCGGCGCTAAGGGGAGAGTCACATTTTTAAAGACCACCCGCCGTCCATCGTCGAACCTACCGTACATGTTTATGGCGAGTGTGTGCAGCGTTTAGGCGAGAGGTACATTCTGCAACTGACGCCCTTTCTACCCTTGAGGCTGCTGCAGATTTCGAGCCTCAGGGTTGTAAATACGTGGCGGGGAAGTATCAGGCGAAACGCCAGGCCCGCCCTGCCGACAAGCCTGGGGGTGCGACAGGGAGGGATGGGGGAAAAGAAGGATACGGGGGGAGGGGGGGGGGAATGAAGGCGAAGACGTCTCCACTCCCCCCACGGTCGATGGGACACTGCCGAGCTCTTGCGGAACGACAGGCCACCATCAGGCGGTTACGAGGGAGAAGGCAGCCAGTGGATGGATAATGAGCGGTCGGAGGAGACGAGTAGGATGATGACGATGACGACGATGATAACGACGACGACGATGACGATGCCGATGATAATGATGATGCAATTGATGATGATGATGATGATGATGCTGATGATGCTGATGATGATGATGATGATGATGTTGATGATGATGATGATGCTGGTGCTGGTGCTGATGATGCTGATGCTGATGCTTATGATGGTGATGGTGGTGGTGATCATGCTGATGATCACGATTGTGATGAGCGTGAGGGCGAGGACGAGGATGCTGATGACAGTGATGCCGGTGATGATGATGTTGATGATGGCAATGACGATGCTGACGATGCTGATACTGATGTTGCTGCGGGGAATGATATTGGGATGGGGGCGATGATGATGGTGCTGCTAGAGATGACGCTGACATTTCGAGGATGGTGCTCATGATGAGGAGTGGATGATGGTGATGCTTGTGTGCTGATGATGATGCTTACGATGATGCTGCTGATGATGCTGCTGATGATGATGCTGATGATGATGACGACGATGGTAATGATGATGCTGACTCTGATTATGACGATGCTGGTGGTGGTGGTAATGGCGATGCTGATACTGATGATGATGATGCTGAAGAGCTTGATGTTGACGAGGTTGGTGACGACCATGATGATGATGATGATGATGATGATGATGATGATGATGATGATGATGAAAATGATGATGATGATGATGATGATGATGATGATGATGATGATGATGATGATGATGATGATGATGATGAACATGAACATGAACATGAACATGAACATGATGCTGATGATGTAGCTGATGATGATGACGGAGATGACGAGGACGATAAAGATGACGATGACGATGCTAATAATGATGATTGTGATGATACTGCTTACAGTTGGCACTGATTAGTAGGTCGATCCTGCCAATTCAAGGGTGCCCTTGTGTCCTGTGTCTCGCGACCCATGCCTCCTACATTCCTATGTCAATGTGGCACTCGGAAGGGTCTTGTGTCCTCTCGCGTGTCCTGTCCAATCAAGTCCGGCTGTATGCTGATGCTGATGATGATGCTTATGACGATTCGGGTGATTCGGATGATGCTGAGGATGACGACGAGATTTTGACGATGATGATGTTGCTGTTGATGATGATGATTATGCTGATGCTGCTGCTGATGATGATGATGATGATGATGATGATATTGATTACGATGACGGTGACGGTGACGGTGACGGTGACGATGATGGCGATGATGATGATGGTGATGATGATGATGATGATGATAATGGTGATGTTTATTATGATGATGAGCCTGATGAGCTTGATGATGATGATGATGACGACGATGCTGAGGATGATGATACTGCTGCTGCTGCTGATGATGATGATGATGATGATGATGTTGGTGATGATGCTTGTGATGATGCTGATGATGATGCTGAAACTGCTGCTGCTGATGATGCTGACGATGTTGACGACCCTACAAATGATGATGATGATGATGATGATGATGATGATGATGATGATGATGATGATGATGATGATGATGATGATTATGATGATGCTGATGCTGATGCTGATGCTGATGCTGATGCTGATGATGATGCTGATGCTGATGCTGATGTTGGTTGATGATGCTGCTGATGATAGTGACGATGCTACTGCTGATGATGATGGGGATGATGCTGATGGTGACGATGGGAATGATGCTGATGCTGCTGATGATGCTGACGATGATGCTAAATGATGATGGTACTTCAGATGCTGCTGCTGATGATGATGGTCATGATCATGGATGATGACGATGATGATGCTACTGATGATGATGATGACGATGATGATGGTGATGAGCATGATGATGAAGACGACTGTGATGATGATTATGATGATGATTGGTGATGGTGGTGATACTGATTATGATGATGATTATGATGATGATGATGATGGTGGTGGTGGTGATGATGATGATGAAGAAGACGGCGACGACGACGATGATGCTGTTTCTGATTATGATCCAGAGGAAGAAGGACAGGACGAGGAGGAGGAGGAGGATTAGGAGGAGGAGGAGGACGACGACGACGACGAGGACGAGGACGAGGACGAGGAGGAGGACGAGGACAAGGAGGAGGACGAGGTCGAGGAGGAGGAGGAGGAGGAGGACGAGGAGGAGGAGGAGGAGGAGGAGCTGCCCGCGACCCCAGGTGTGGGTCGACTCGCGCCGGCAGTACACGCCTGGACAAAAGTTCGCCCACTGGGAGCACCGCGGCGTGCTGATACGTGTTGAGGCGGGTAGCGCGAGTGCTGTGCAGTGAAAGGATGGCGAAGAAGGGGAGGGGGGGACGGAAGGGGGGGACGGATGGAGGGGAGGAGGAGGAGGAGGAGGAGGAGGAGGAGGAGGAGGAGGAGGAGGAGGAGGAGGAGGAGGAGGGGCGCCAGACCCGATATAGGCCTGGACTTTTTGTTTGTTTTTTGCGCCTGGGTGGTTTCAGCGTTTTCCAGCTTGGCGTCGAGGAAGAAAGAGGAGGATCACCTGGCCGGCCACTGTTGCGCGCTGCCGCGTTCGTGCTTGGGCCCGCTTTCTTTGGCACCGGCGATAAGGGCCAATTCGCGGTCGCCGTCAGATTGCTGACAGGCCGCTGAGTGGTGCTGCGCGACGGCGAATGCCAAACGCCGGTTTGCAGAAGATTCCTTTTCCACGGCCAGTACAGTAGAAGCCCACCTTCCCTCCTCGTCTTGCTCCTCCGTTCTTTTTCTTTCTAGGGGGAGGAGGAGGAGAGTGCCTGATCAATTCAGTTCGTCCTTTCGATTGCGCTCATTATCTTCCTTCATCTCTGCTCGTGGGGCCTCTTGTCAAGCCAGGGGTATATAATCTATTTTAGAAACATTTTTTAAGGTCGGAGGGTCAGCAAACACGGTACAACATATGCTTTGTTCTTTGGTGTGTCAGATTGTGGTGGATCAATGCGCGCACAGATGGATAGATGCGGAACAAACTGAAAACCCAAACACCTGTTTTTACATGATTCGCTGACCCTCCGACCTGAAAGTCTTTTTGGGGGCATTTTTTGCTGACCCTCCGACCGAATGACAGAGCCCCCCCAGCGGATGTGGCACGAGCGAGTTTCGACCATCCGTAACCGTTTTGGGTCAAGGTTCGATTGGTTCCGTGTTCCGTGCTTCGCGACACCATGGGGAACCCAAAGGAGGGGACACCCGCTTACGAGAAGAAGCTGCAGAGCAACAAGGTACGCAGGGCCGCGAAAAGAGATCGCGACTTCGGCGACAAACCAGCCGTGGCCAAGCTGGCGAGGGAGGCGCGCGCCGCAGCTCGCAAACCCTTGGTGAACAAGTTGCGCGACCTTGAGAGCGCCCTTGACGCGCGGTCGCAACCGCGTGCAGCAGACAAATGGACAAATCATTATGACAACATGGAACGTTCGTGGCCTCCACAGAAAATAATAGCAAATACTCCTGGCGAAGGTCCCAACCATATGCAGTTGTGGGTGCCGTACTTGTGAATATCTGCTTCGGCGAAGCTCCCCATGGGGCCACGAAGCGCTGCGTTGGGCGGGGGGAGCGCTGTGCTGCGTGGGTGGTGTGCCGAATTGGGTTCCCGGGACGCGCGCGGATGGCCCCGTTGAGGGCTTCGGCGGGGCTCCCTTTGGGGCCACGAGGCGCTCTGCTGAGTGAGTGAAAGTGCCAAATTGGGTTTCTGGGGCGCACGCGGACGGTCCCACTGGGGGCTTCGGCGGAACCCCCTATGGGGCCACGAAGCGCTGCACTGCGCTTGTGAAAATGCCAAATTATATTACCCGGACGCATGCGGACGGTGGCACTGGGGCCTTGGGTGGAGCCCCCTATAGGGCCACGAAGCGCTGCACCAGATGGGTGAAAATGGCAAATTGGGCTTTCGGGGCGCATGCGGACGGGGGCGCTGGGACTTTCGGTGGAGCTCCTTATGGGGCCACGAAACGACGTATTGAGTGTGCGGGGCGCATGCGGGCGGTAGCGCTGGGACCTTCGGCGGGGCTCCCTATGGAGCCACGAAACGTTGTACGGGGCTCGCGGGGCGCATGCGGACGGTAGCGCTGGGACCTTCGGTGGGGTTCCCTACGGGGCCACGAAACGCTGTACTGAGTGGGCGAAGCGCAGGGAGGAGTGGGAGGAGGGCCACGAAACGCTGCATTGGGTGTGCGGGACGCATGCGGACGGCAACACTGGGACCTTCGGTGGAGCTCCCTGTGGCCACGAAGTGCTGTGCAGAGTGTGCGGGGCGCACGCGGACGGTAGCGCTGGGACCTTCGGTGGGGCTCCCTGTGGGGCCACGAAACGCTGTATTGGGCGTGCGGGACGCATGCGGGCGGTAGCGCTGGGACCTTCGGTGGGGTTCCCCATGGGGCCACGAAGCGCTGTACTGGGTGGGTGAAACGCCGGGAGGAGGGGGGGGAGGGCCACGAACCGCTGCACTTGGTGTGCGGGGCGCATGCGGACGTCAGCACTGGGACCTTCGGTGGGGCTCCATATGGGGCCACGAAACGATGTACTGGATGTGCGGGACGCATGCGGACGGTAGCACGGGGACCTTCGGCGGGGTTCCCTATGGGGCCACGAAGCGCTGCACTGTGTGTGCGGGATGCATGCGGACGGTAGCACTGGGACCTTCGGTGGAGCTCCCTACGGGGCTACGAAACGCTGTACTGGGTGGGTGAAACGCAGGGATGAGGGGAAGGAGGGCCACGAAAAGCTATACTGAGTGTGCGGGGCGCGTGCGGACGGTAGCACTGGGGCCTTCGGTGGGGTTCCCTATGGGGCCACGAAGCGTTGTACTGGGCGGGTGAAACGCAGGGAGGAGGGGGAGGAGGGCCACGAAACGCTGTACTTAGTGCGCGGGACGCATGCGGACGGTAGGAAGGAGGGGGAGGAGGAGGAGGAGAAAAGGAGAGCGCGGGGCGACGTCTCTTCAAAACGAGGACCCAACACCACAGGATGGTTGGGAATAGTCCTTATGGACAACGGAGCGCCGCTCTAATCCACGAGTCCTCCCGAGTCCGCCCGCATCACCCTATCTCCTCCCATCTGCGTCCAGGAGGCTCCAGGTAAATTTGCCGTCCGAGAACTAAGTGGACCGATTCAATCGACCATTCTGCGGTGCGCTCTCATTGTGGTGTACACCAGCGCTGCATTGCACGCGGATGTTGTGGTGTAGACACGCGCTGTGGCGTGCACAAGTGCTGCGGTGCACGCAAGCACTGTGTTGTACACAGGCGCTGCGTTGCACATGGTAGCTGCAGTGTACACATGTACGCCGGCGGCGTACTGTACGCAAACACTGTGGTGTACACAGGCGCTGCGTTGCACGCGGCTGTTGCGGTGTACGCAGGCGCTGTGGTATACACGCGCGCGCGCGCTGTGTTGCGCGCGAGCGTTGCGGCGTACACAGGCGCAGTGGGGCATATCGCCACCTGCACGCTGCTCGCGACGTCGTCGTCGTCGTCGTCGTCGTCGTCGTCGTCGTCGTCGCTCGTCGCTCGTCGCTCGTCGCGTCGCGCGCGCGGGCGCGGCTGCGGTGCCGGAGCCACACGGCGGGGGGGCGTTACGTCATACCCCCCCCCTCGCCCCCCCCCCCCCCCATGACGCTCGTCATCGCCGAACATAAAGAAACGCTCTCTGAGCCGGGAGCAGCGGCCCTAACCACCTTCATTGTATGGCGTAATGCAACGGGGTGTTCGTTCTCTATCTTTTTGCGTGCTGTTAATATCGGGGTATGCAGGCCGCGCGCCCGTTGTTGTTTTGTCTCGTTGCGTGGATGACAGATTTCAAGACATGGCGGTGCAGTTTGTATGCAATTGTAAATGGCACAGCCTTTCAGAGCCTGTGGGAGATATGCGGGCCCCCGTCCCGCGAGGCATGCAGAATCAACTCGTGATCTCGGCGCCTGGGCAGAGCGGCTGCCAAATCCAATTTTGCCAAAGTTCGGGGGGTCCTCTTCAGACAGCTTCGGCTCCTGGTGGGGTTCCCTCGTCCCCCTCGCATTCTGAGACTGCGCGATGCCGTCTCCAGGCCCCTCGAGGCCCTCCAAACCGTTTTGTCTGGATGCAAGTTTACCGCGCTCGTGCTGCAGCTAAGTTGGACTGGGCCTGGCGACAAGGTTGCAGTCGCATGCCGACTCATTTCTCTAGCATTTGGGGTGTATGAATTTGGCATGCTTCGCATCGGGCGCGAGACCGATGTGTTCGGTGACCTCGCAGGCTCCACATCTATGCTGCGAGCAGGGCTAGCCGACGTTCGCGTGGGCGTCCATCGCGGCAAAGGTCGCATCGCGGCGTCGTCGAGCGAGTTCGGAACCAGGCTGATCGAGGCGCTGCGTAATTATAGTATCAATGGGGCGCGAAACTAAAGCAGCCTAGGGCTTGTTTATATCGGCCGCGTCTGGTCGTGTTCGTTCGGCCAGAAGGCTGTGGAGGGCCCTGCGCTTGCGCGTGCTCGGAAGCTCATTTCCTTGCGACAACAGATCAAGCAACGCCGGCCACGCAACGTGGTGCAGGTCGCTCCGCTCGCATCATACAAGTACGGAGCTTGGGCGGGGAACCAGCCGTGGAGACTTGCGACGTGTGAGGGCCATGCAGACACGCGTGCAAACGCGCAGCCTCAGCGTCGGGGGCCCCATGTTGATGCTCATGATGGCAGACTCTCCGCGCTGCGAACCCTCGTTCAAGTTGAGCGTCGAACCTTTTGTGCGCGTTTGCGGTAGCTGCGTTGGCAAATTATTCCCCGGTCGTATGTTCGAGCAGGGTTTCGCCACAGTTGACAACCTTTTTGCCGCTCGTGGCAACTCTTCGGGCGGCCATTGAAGGGCCCTTCACGGCCTGCGCGGCCGCCGCTCTCAGGCTTGGGATCCACGTTCGGGGCCGCAGCTGGAACAGCCAGCCCTCGGGGAGGTCTCGGTGAGTCTTGGGCCGCGCGTTTGTCCAATTAGACTGCGCAGGGTTGCTGATTTTTGGATCGGGGGCAAGGTTGCAATGTTTGAGTGCTCCTGAGCTTCAAAGTAGGCGCAGCCCCCCCCCCCCCCCACCCACGCGCACACGCGCACGCGCACGCGCACACGCACACGCACACGCACACGCACACGCACACACACACGCACACGCACACACACGCGCACACACACACACACGCACGCACACACAGACACACACACACGCACCTAACAAGCCTTTGTGGTCGTTTCCCCATCTGTGAGATTCGAGTCTCGAGGCCCTTTGTTTGGCAATGTTCCCGATCCTTTCCCGAGACTCCGTGAGCTTAAGATACAGAGGGGGGGGGGGGGGGGTCTGCCCAGGAGGACGGGTCGTGCCCATTTTGGCTCAAGACCCATACTCTACTCACTCTTGCGAACCCTCTTTCCCATCCCTACTTCCTTCTCCCCAGCTTCCACTTAGTTCATTGGACTGCACTGAGAGTTTGTGCGCGTGCGACTCGCTGTGGTGGTGAAAGAGCAGAGCATCTTCATCCTCTTCGCTGTCGCCCGTAGTGCGACAGTGGTAGCGGAGCGTGGCGCTCCAGATTCCGCGGACCGATGGCGGCGGCGGCGGGGACAGATGATAACTCAGGGTCGCCCCCAGCGTTTGGGGAGCCGAGCACAGCTCAGGATGCGGCAGTGAACGTTCTCATGAAAAAGGGTCTGGATATTTCAACCGAGACGGCGCAGCCGTTGGCTCAGGAGATGATGATGGCGATGAAGAGTCATGGCGAGAAGCAGAGTGACCTCCAGGAGGGTGACGACTCTGCGGATCAGGGGGGCTCATATCGCGCGTGGCGAAGGTGGTGGTGGACCGGCTGGAGCGAGGGGCCAGCAGGCGGCACCCCTTCGGCAGCCGGTGCCACGTCGAGTGCCACTGGCACGCAAACGCGCCAAGGCTCAGGGATCGAGGCCGGGTCTAGCGATCGCTGGCATGGGACGAAGACCGGGCAGGGCCCGCAGAGCAGCGATGATAGACGTGGGTTTGACGAGTGGTCCAGACCAGGCGTCGACCCGTGGTCTCGCGCCGGCGCCGGCTGGAGCAGCGACGACTGGAGAGCTTCGAACTGGGGGTCGGTCTCACGAGAGCGAGATCGTGGAGATGCCTGGGGGTGGTCGTCCGAATGGAACCATTGGGGGCCCAATGCGGACAAGCGCAACTCCTGGGGCGACCGCCCCCGCGGCAAGGACTACGCCGACCCAGAGAAGTGGGAGAACTGGACCAACTGCCGACTGCGGAGGCGCAAGATCCAGAGATGGCGCCGCGCGGCCGACATCGCTCGCTGGAAGCAAGGGGACCGGCTGTTCAAGTCCTCGGGCGTCGACCTGCAGCGCGAGCTCGAGGACGTGGGCGACGAGACGCTGTGCAGTGAGCGAGGAGTGGACGTCGTCCTCGAGCGCCTCGATTTGATGTCGGGAGAGCGCCACGGAGATGAACGACGGAAAGTTGCTCGAGCATGTCTCCTGGACTACAGCATGCGGCATGGCGAGAATCTGACAGAGTACTGCGCTAGGATCGACACCGCATTCGACCGCGTGACCGTCCAGGGCCTTGCGCTCCCAGATGACTGGAAGCCCATGTTTCTGGAAGAGGGCGTCGGATTGGGCGAGAAATCAGCTCAGCTGGCCAAGATCACCACGCGGGGAGAGCGTGCCTACAAGGCGGCGCTGGCAGCAATCAGGGAAATGGGCGTCAGCCACCGTGAGCACCTGTCAGCCAAGAAGAGGACCTACGTGGCGGTGGAATCCGATGCGCCCCCGCGGGCGGTTCCGCCTTGCCCGACGCCCCCCGCGCCCTGGCGGGTGGAAATGGGTGACGACGAGTCTTTGCTGGACAATTCCGACGTCTCGTCCATGAACTCGGACGGCGAGATGGCGGCGTGGGCCGTGCTGGAGGCGGCGGACGTTGGCGAGGGCGATGCCCCGGCCGCCCTCGCGGCCATCAGCCAGGACCGTCGCGAGACATGGAAGGAGAACAAGGATCTCAAGAGGCGTCTGAAGGTCGACCAGAAGTTCTTCGACCGCGGCGGCGCTCGTGGCACAGATGGGCGCGAGAGACCTCGCAGGCCCGGCCACAGAGCAGCGGATGGCACGTTTCGTCCTCGCAAGAATCGCCTGCCCTTGGCCGAGCTGATCAAGCGCACGCGGTGCAGGATATGCCATGAGAGGGGCCACTGGTCGAAGGAGTGCCCCGGCAAGGGCGGCGGCGGTGCTGGTGCGACCGAGCCCATGCAGCAGACCAAGGGAGGCGGCAGCTCGTCCTTCACGGGTCTCAGCTTCATGTACGTGAACGCGCTGGACGGCTGCGACCAGCGCTCTGAGGGGCCGCTTCCGCTCCAGCCTCCATCCTATGCAGTATATTTTTGTTGTCCGTGGGACCCGGGGCCATGGTTGTTGATGCAGCGGCCGGCCAAGGCCTGGTAGGACAACCGGCCCTGGACAGAATCGAGAGGCACTGGGCCTCAAAGGGTTTTGCCATTCCCAAGGTGCCTCGTCGGGATCCCAGGGCCCGAGGCGTGGGCGGAGGCGTTCAGGTCTCGGGCGCAGCCCTCATTCCTTTAGGCATCGAGGCCCAATGGGGGTTTGACGTCCTATCAGAGGACGTGCCCCCTCTTCTGCCGATCGGATTTCAGGAGATGCTCGGAGGCATTGTCGATCTCCCAGGCAGTGTCATGAAGTTTTCAAAGCTAGGAGTCGACACCGAGCTGACTCGTCTGCCGACGGCTCATCGCACGATTCAGGTGGGCAAGTTTTCTAAGTCCGCCAGGGACTTCGAGCCGCCGGAGTCAGTCTTTCGAGCGTATCCGCAGCTGTCGCGGGACGCGTTTCAGGCCAGGGGAAAGTACATGGCCCCCTCTCTTCCTCCTTCTCCTCCTCCTCCGGCCTCCTCTCGTCTCTTCCGGCCCGAGGCAGGCTGTGACGTGTCTGGGAGGATTGCGGGGCTGCTGGGGGAGCTCGAGGGGCGAGGTCAGAGCCGAGGTTAGGGCTGGGGCATAAAAGATTGGTCAGAAAGCCAGGGGCAACAGCCGCTGGGCAAGGTTTCGGGCCTAGCTGAGATCGATCTAGTAAACGAGCTATGGACCGAAGATTCTAAGGAGCACTCAGCGTCCACCTCAGGATCGAAGGAGGACGTGACCTCGAGCATCCGTCATCTTCCAGCAGCGCTTGGGCTCAAGTTCGTCTTGAGACCCGGGCACTTCGACGACCGCCGCCCAGAGCAACGCCCAGCAGACGATGCCGCCGAGAGCGATGTCGTCACGCCGGGCCAAGGAGGAGCGCCCGACCACCATGGCCGAGCGGTTGTCGACGGAGAAGGAGCAGGCTTGGGTCTACGGGGCGACGGGCTCCTACGTGCCGGAGGGCCTCAACAAGGGACAGAGCGGATGGGCGGCTCTCACGTCGTGGGTTCTGCTCTGGTCGACTCGCCTGGCGGAGGAGTTTGGGGCCATGATGCGCACGAAACGCTTTTGGCCAACCAACCTGCCGAAGAAGCTGCGCCGGCTCCCAGAGGACTACTTCAAGTGCTGGCATCTTCCTACTCTGGTCAGCGCTGGGGCCAACTCATGGGGGCGCTGGATCACGTGCGCCGGCTGTGCGATGCGAGTGAGCTACGCGGAGCTAAGGCCGATGAAGGGAACGCCGAAAGAGGAGAATATGTGCTTGTGCCAGAAGAAGGACGCAGCGTGCCTGTTATGCGGCCAAGGCTGGGCGCAGCACGGAGGGGAAACCACCTGGCAGGCGCTCGTCCCAGTGCCGAAGCCTCCGCCTGGAACGGACCGGAGCCCTATGCCCGTCCACCCAGGGATGCTGGTGTACGCGAACCGCTACGAGAGCGAGGGCTCGAGCTACATCAGGGTGGCGGACGCGGCGGCGGCTGCGGCATCGAGTCTGCAGAGAGACGAGGCCTTCCTCCGGGGCGTGAAGACGGCGCAGCAGGCGGCGCAGCGCCGCGCCGAGTCGGCAAAGCGCAAGGCCGAGAAGGACGAGTGCGACAAGATGGAGGTGGAGCCCCCTGCCCAGAACGATCCGGCTAGACAGGCCAAGATGGAGCAAGAGATGCAAGCGAAGTTCGACAAGCAATTCGAGGAGATGAAGGCCATGCTGCAAGGAGTTGCAGCGAACCAGCAGGCCCAGGGCGAGGCGTTGGCGAAAGTCAGCAGTACGGTGAGCGAGCAGATGATGGCCCTGGCGACGATCCGTGGCGAGGCTCAGGAGGCGAGTCGTCTGGCCAGGAGCCTGCAGGGCACGGCGAGTGGCAAAGCCGGTCTATTGCCGACGAGGGCAGGCCAGGGCGCAGCTGCATCAGTGGGCCCATCGCTGACGGACCTGCCGAAGGCTCCAGCGGCGCCACCTACGCCATCACCGGCAGCGCCAATGATGGGGCCAAGTGCGCAGCCGCCGCCTCAGATGGCAGCAGGACCGACTTCGGCAGCAGCGTCGTGGGCGCACATCGGGACGGCGCCGCTCGACCCGACCAAGCTCCCGCCGGCGATCGCGAGAGGCATCCAGGAGCAGAACGCGGCCAGGATGGGAGGAGCGCTGGAGCCCTCTGCGGCGCCGTCGCTGGGCCGCTACCCTGCCTACCCGACCGCGGACGCGAGGCAGCAGCTGAACCCGCAGGAGCTCTACGACGCGCAGGGGAAGGCCATCCAGGACTCGATGGAGACAGTGTCGAGCTTCAAGATCCCGCCTGCGGACCCGCTCGTCACGGTCTACGACCAGAGCAAGGGGAAGGCAAAGGGCTCGGCGGCGAGCCTTCAGGCGGCGGATGCGGCCGCGCAGAAGGAAGCGAAGATCCTGGGCGACCCGTGGACCGGCGGCAAGCCTACGGCGTCCGCGCAGGGGCCGAGCCACGAGCAGGACTGGTACAGCGCGGGCTGGAGGACCTACGACGGCCAGGGCAAGTGGCGCTGAGTGGGCCTACCTCTCAGGAGCTTCGGGTCAAGAAGTTGCCTGGGGGTCAGGGCATTCAATTTTCGGTCAGACCAGGGGATGGTCGTCGCCGCTCGGCGCTGGACGCGCTCGTTGAACTTGGAGCGGCTCCGAGGTTCAGTGGGGGTCCCGAGGAAATCCTTTTTTTCCATGGGCCACTGGACCGACGCCACCTCAGGGGATACGCGCAACGACGACCGCGAGGTTTTCCTGACCAAAAGTGAGAGAAAACAGCTTCAGGCCCTTCGCAGCGATCGGAAAGTCAAGTCAGACCTTTTGGTCCAGGTCCTTTCTGGAAGTGTTCCCCCCCCCGCGAGTGGCCCTGGTTCTAGAGAGAGCCAGCGCGCGCACTCTTGGAAGTCTTGATTTCGCCACCGGGTGGGACTTCGACAGGAGGATGGATCGGGGCCGGGCTATCGAGAAGATCCAAACCGAAAAACCCTGGGTGGTTTTACTCGACCCCCCTGTGCCGAGTTTAGTCCGATCCGGGAGCTATTTCTATCGACTTCCCCAGGAGCAGGCCCAAAAGAAAAGGCAGGCGTTAGGCTATCTGTCCTTTTGCAGGCGCATAGCGCTCGTTCAGATTCAGGCGGGCAGGCGCTTTGCCTTCGAGCACCCAAATGGAGCCAGTTCCTGGAGGACGCATGCGGTCAACATGATTCGCGAGCTCCCAGGGGTCCAAGAGGTGGTGCTTGACCAATGTGAATTTGGTCTCAGCGTCAAGGAAGGGACTCTGTCTAAGAAAGCCACTCGCATTATGACCAATGATTTCTCCTCTTTCGTCTGCTTTCAGGACACAAATGCAAGGGTGGCCACGTACACCACCAGCTGGAGGGAGGACACATCACCGGGAAATCCCAGGTTTACCCCCCCAAGCTGTGCCAGGCTTTCGCTGAATCCGCCCTGACCAGTATCGGAGAGCAGGAGAACCACTTCACCTTAGAGGAGATGGTGGAGAAGTGTCAGGAGTTCCCAGGGCTGCAAGAGCCGGAAGCCTATCCCGAGGGTCTGGGTGAGGGCCCAGAGCAGGATCAGCCCCCGACTGACGGCGCTGAAGGTGAGGAAGGCGCGGAAGGAGGAGAGGTCACCGGGGCCCCGGCAGGAGAGCACGAGATTGAGATCAGCGCTCCTATCAAGCGTCTCATTCACAAGGTGCACGTTAACCTTGGACACCCCAGGAAAGAGATCTTTCTGAAGGTTTTGAGGGCGGCGCACGCTCGTCCGGAGATCGTCCGATTCGTGAGAGACGAATCTGAGTGTGCGGTTTGCCGGGCCCAGGTCCAGCAGGCTGGACACAGGGCGGTGGCCATTCCCAGGACTTTTCAATTCAACAAGGTCATAGCTGTGGACACCTTCTATCTCTCCTTCGGAGGAGAATCTGTTCCTGTTTTGAATTGTGTGTGCCACGGGACCAACCTTCAGATTGTGGAGGTGTTCGATGGGTCCTCGGAGGGGTCCTGGAAGGCCTTCATGAGGGCCTGGGCGCGTCCGTTTGGCCCCCCCGAAATGTTGCTGTCGGACGGGGGGCCAGAGTTCAAAGCTCACTTCGAGCGTGGCCTCGAGCATCTCGGGGTTTTCCAACGCGTCGTGGATTCAGAGAGTCCATGGGGAAACGGCAGAGCTGAGAGACACGGGGGGTGGGTAGTCACTACTAGGGCGGAGTTGGAGACTCTCCTGCACGAGGTGGTGTCGGCGAAGAACCGATGCCTGCGCCGCGGCCGGTATAGCCCGTTTCAGCTCGTGTATGGCACCAATACCCGCCTCCCCAACGACCTCCTCTCGGACGACGGAGTCCGCCAGGTCGGAGAGGGGGGCCTTGTGCAGACGGCCTGGGACCAGGGCGCCGCTGCCGCCGACTATGCCCGGCAGCACGTTATTCGGGATTTGGCGCGGTCCCGGCCAGTGGGTTTTCGTGCGGCGGCGCGCCCCCCCCCCCCCCCCAGAGTAGCAAGAAAACGTACGCGCTTCAGCGCGATCGTTAGGTGGGTCCGGGTCTGGTGTTGCTTCAGTCTGGTAACGCTGTCTGGGTGGCGATGCGAAGTAGGCTGTGGAAATGTTCCAAGGAACAAGTCAGACTCGCCACCACTCCCGAGTCAAGGGGGGCCGAAGTCATGTCAGATCCTGGGGTGCAACGCTTCCTTCGAGAGGCCCAGGTCGGACGCACGGGGGTCGGGGTCAACGTTGCGGCCGAGGGCCCCCCCCCCGGGAAGCCTGGGAACCTGGACACAGCGTCGAGGTGGATCCGTCTCCGATCACCCGTCTTGGACCGAACCCTCTGCCACGAGCCGAGGGGGCTGGCGGCAACGTGGTCGGGCCCCTCCGGGCCCCTCTCTCCCGCCTTCCGGCTATCCCGGAGGAAGGGGGCGTGGCCTCGGAGGCCACTCGACCCGGGGGGCCGGAAAATACGCCGGCTGCGTCTACGATTGACGATCGCTCGTCGCCAGTCGCCAGGTCCAGGCAGGTCTCTGCCGACGAGGAAGAAGCGGATAGGACGCGCGCTTACCGCAGGGTGGGCGACGAAGACAGGGTCGAAGGCTCCGGGCGAGCCGAGGAGAATCTCGATCTCTCTCTCCCTCCTGGTCTTGCCCAGGCGTCCGTTGCGGACTCTACCGTCGCCTAGGCTTCAGGATCCGCTCCCTCCGTTCCAGCCTCCGTCTCGAGTGCCGGACAGGTCCCGAACGCTCCGTCGTTGGACAGGGCGTCCAGTGGCCAGAGGTTCATGGATGGGACGGTTTTGCGGAACGAAATCTTGGATTTAGGCATGCGTCGAGCTAGTCAGAGGTCCACTCGTCTGGGAGAAGATTTTCGGGGAATGCCGCCAGGAAGGGTTCAAGAGCAGATCAGGGACTACGGGGGCCAGCAGCCTGTCCGCCATCGCTTTAGATCTCCAGCCGCTGTGTCTGATGTGGCCGGTCAGGCCCAGCCGATGGAGGCCGATGTTGGTCTCGCGCTGCAGGGCGAGGAGCTGCGGGCGCTCCTTGGGCTCGAAGACGCCCAGCTTTGCACGTTTTTTGGAAGAGTTGGACGCGGCCATAGGAAGCGAGGGGTGGAGCGGGGATTGGAGGAGCTATCGCAGCGGGAATGCTGACGTGGAGATCATTCCAGCAGCAGAAGGCCAGCCGTCCCAGGTCCCTCCTTCTCTGCTGGCCAATAGAGGGTGCGAGGTCCGACTCAAGGATCTCGACGCTCAAGAGCGGCGTGATTTTGCCGTGTCTGATTCCCTGGAATGGAAGGGTATCGTCGAAACCGAGCCCGTCAAGGTGCATTCCCCGGTCGAAGGAAAGAAACTCAGAGCCCTCTTCCACAATCGGGTGGTCTCGAGCCGGATGGTCCGCCGCTGGAAACCACGGGGCAGCGTGGGGGACCGACCTAAGGCCAAATCGCGATGGTGTGTTCGAGGTCACCAGGACGAAGATACCGCGGAGCTCCATGTATACGCACCTACGCCGTCCATGGAGTCGCTAATGCTCTTTCTAGCGATCTCGTTAATGTATGACCTCGAGGTCCAGATAGGCGACATCAAGAACGCGTTTTGCCAATCGGACCCCCTTAAGCGGCCGAGAGACAGAGTCTTCGTTGAACCCTGTGAGGGGCTCAACCCCCCAGCAGGCGCCCTCATTGAGTTGGTGGCTCCCGTCTACGGCCTGGACGATGCGCTCCTGGCTTTTCACGAGACGTCGGCTAGGTTTCTCGAGAGTCAAGGCTATGTTAGGACCAAGCTCGAACCTTGTTGGTTCGCCTCACGAAAGGGTGATCGCCTAGTCTCTCAGGTGTCACTGGAGGTCGACGGTTGGGCGATAGCCTACCCCCCCGGCCAAGAGAATAAGTGCCTCCCCGAATTTCGAAAGCGATTCACCTTCGGAAAGATGGAGAAGCTGGACGACAAGGGAGTTGAATACATAGGACGTAGACTTGGACGATTAGGGCAGGGAGCCACTTCCCGAATCCTCGTGGGCCAGGAAAAATACATCTTGGAGCAACTTCAGAAGGTTCCGAGGTCTAGGGGCAGACGCGGGGGCCACAGCAGTCCTCTCATAGGCTCCGAGGTGGCCGAGTTTCGCAGTCTGGTCTACAAGCTGAACTGGGTGGGTCGCGAGTCCCGAGCCGAGGCCGCGGGAGTGGCCTCTATACTAGCCACCAGAGTCAACTCCCCATGTATCAAGGATCTTCTCGAGGCTCACAAGATGGTGGACTGCCTGCGGTCGACCGCATCTTTGCCGGTGGTCATCCACCGTTTTGATCAGAAGCGGTTCAGCTTTGCCACGGCCAGCGACTGCGGCGGCGTCGGGTCCGACGACTGTCAGCGCCCGCAGCAGGCCTGGCAAGTTTATATGGCTGATAATGCACTGGCACATGGATTGCGCGCCAGATCCACTCCCTTAGCCTGGCGATCGTGTCGTGTCAAGAGATAAGTGGCCAGCACCCTGGCAGGAGAGACTTTAGCTCTCTCCAGGGCGCTGGCAGAAGCGCAGTGGCTCCATCTGATGTTTGAGGATGTGACGAGGGGGGACGTCGTGACGGAAACCTGGCAAGATCAGATCGGCCCCTGTGCCGCTCTGCTGCGCCGGGATTGCGAACTGACTTCTTCCGCCTCGGCTGACTGCCTC